>VZRV01010997.1:1541354-1723926 GCA_013398115.1 Falcunculus frontatus | reverse complement strand
TCGGTCCTGGCCGGGGAGGGGGTGGGCACCGCGCAGGCGGGGCGGCTTCTCCCCGAAAGGACGAAAACTGTAATAAAATCAGACAACGGGAACTCCCGCGCGCGGTGCGGTGGCTGTACCTTCTCCTCCCTTGCGAGGGACGGGCAATAACAGAGCTTTTGGCGTGGAAAACACTCCGTTGGAAAAAAAAAAAAAAGCTGAATAACTCATCACACCAGTTCTATTACTATCAGTTGCTATTTTAGCAACAATGATCCCTTGCACTCCTATAAATACTGACCGTCATAACCACACTGGTCCTGCTATGACTCTAAATCCCGTTGGAGTTTGAGCAGGCAGAATTTATTTAAGCACAAGACTGTGCAAGGAAGGTGTTCTGCTTCTGAGGTGCTTGGCTGCATCTCAGCCACGCTGCAACCCCTGCAAGCATCCTCCTGCAGGCTACAGGCACCCTTGGGTTTTGTTATGGAGAGAAAAAGCTGCAGTTCCTACACAGAAAGTGTGTGAAAGCTGGGAAAAACGAAAAAGTACTGGCTGGACCAAAGAAGCGCCAAAAACTCACCAAGAGGTGCTTTCCCTATATTCCTGTTATCTGTTAGTCCAGTGACAGACCTGGAGAGGAGAGGCCAGCTGTGTCAGGGTTTAGGCAAGACCAGCCTGGCAGAGCGTCACCAAACAAACAACTCTTTCAGACCAGAAAGTTGCTGAAAATCAGGATATCTGGTGATATATGCACTGCCGAGCTGGAGAGGGACGCGATGGATTTATAATGCAGCAGAGAGAAGCAGCACAGATGTGTTGAGAGCGAGAGATACTAATTGCTTACATATTTAAAACAGCATCTTTAGTCTGAATGGGAGGCACCATTAAGCAAAACAGAGCTATTAACTGGGGCCACTTGGAAAGCTGCCATTTTCCCTTCTGTGCACGGCTTTTTGCATCAATTCAAAAGTACAGTGTGATACACTGTCAGCGTTGTGTGATTCCTGCCGAGGTGCCTTGCACCAGGATAAACCTGTCCATATGTACAGGGATGCCCAACATTGTGTATGGGAAGGCAGACTCAGCACAAGACTCTTCTCTTTATCTGGATTGAATGGTGGAAGGAACGTGTTATGGCCCATGTGCTTTCCTGGGGATGCTGAAACTCTTGTAGAAAGAGGAGACAAACAAATCACCATTACATTTATAGGTAAAAAAATATAACACAGGTGAGTCTGGTACAATTATACTGTAGTATATATGGCAAATTTACACTCCAGTATACAGCTTTTATAATAGAGCATATTCAGGACCCTGGGGAGAAAGTGATTTTAGGTGGTGTAAGTAGCCCCATAATTTACCTTCTGTGTAAATCCGAGAAAAGCCTCATTTTCCTTCTGTTTTATTCATCTTGGACTCCTTCTGCCCACCCTGTTCTGGAGTTTCACAGCAGTGTGACTGGTCTGAGGATGAGGAAACAGGCTTTGAGGTGACCTTGCTGGTGCAGGGACTGACATTGGGGTTTCCCGAGATGCAGCGGGGCAGAGCACCAGTCCCCTGTGATTTGGGAGCACCACATCGCAGCTGGCTTCTCCTTGTACACATCCTCGAGAATACAGATGGAGATATCTGCTCCTGCATCTTTTTCAGCTCCATCCCAGGTGGTGTTTCAGCCTCTTTTCTCTGATCTTTGTGTTTCAGTTGCCAGTCACAGTGGTGATGTGCAAGAACAGGAATCTCGATGGAGGCTGAGCAATAAGTGGGGGGATTGTTCAGTGCACGGTGGGAGTTGGTTTGCTTGGCCAAGGACTTTCAGGGGCAAGGGCATCCTATCTGCTGAGATGCTTCTTCTGCTGAGGAGTAGCTTTTCTTAAAAGACACTCTGGGATTTGGCTCTGCTCCTGTGTAAGTCAATGGAAATGCTGCTATTAACTGAAATTGAAAAAAAAAATCCTCCTTGCAGGGTGAGCTGAGAATTAAGCTTGACGCCCTTCACTGGAGAGCTCCACTGCTAGGGGCTCACACAAAGAGCTCTGTGAATCCTCTACTTGGTGTCATCTGTTGCTTTATTCCTCTGAAAGATGTAGGTGAAAGAGAAAGGTCATTCTTCGGCTGATTTGGCTTCAGACATGGGGACCAGAACCTTGAAGTGCAGCTGGTTTGAGGTCAGGAGGCAGCAAGCTGGATAGAAGATGCAGGAACAGTGCAGCTTGCTGAATTATTTTGTAATCAATTAACAAGGCTGTATAACACCACCAAGTGTGACTCTGTGACGAAAACCTCGAGATCTTGTTGCACTGCTGAGGGCTAAATTCTGCACAGTCAGGAGTCTTACTGCAGTGATAAAAGGAAATTAATATAATAATACTGACTACAGAGAGGACAGTTTACTCTGCATTCACTCCAAGTCCATCCTTTACAGCATCCTGTCCAGATTTGGGGGAGGAGCAGATAATCCACCCTGATAATGCACCAGTTTCATGCATTGCTCATTATCCTGAACTGCAGACTGCTTTGGAGCAATTGCCATAGTTCCTCAAGTGTTAGTCATTCTGCACATTCAATTCTCCATGAATCTTTACATGATTCAGCTTAAACAGGTGCATAAATGTTGCAGGATTGGGTCCATAAGCATCCGCAGCCTCAATTTGATGTCTCATTTGTAAGATGGGTTGCAGGAAGATGAGAGCAAACTGTCGCAAATAGACTGTTGTGGTAGAGCAATATATTCTAAAACAGAATAAAAACTGATTATATCTTCTAGTTCCTAATAATTTGAGGAAGTAATTCTGTATCCAGAACATTTGCAGTAAATACAATAAGGTCTACTTAAAAAAAAAATAAAATCTTGGCATAACAGCTAAAGTAACTGCACCAGAACAATATTGCATTTTCTGCTTTGTAAGGAGAAGAGAAAAGAAATGGCATTTTTACATTTTCTTTTGACCTTTGAGAAATATCAGGAATATGTAATAGGAACACTCACCAGCAATAGCTCAGAGGATTTAGAGAATAAGAGTTAAACACCTGGAGACATTTACAAACAACTGGCAGAGAGGTGATGAATTTAAGATGTTGGGTATGAAAGGCACAGATACACAGAGAGTGCAAAAATAATACATATTTAAAATGCTTTTAATCTATGTGAGGAGCATCATTGAGGGGGGTAGTGACTCCTGAACAAGCAAAGGAGGGGCAGGGAAGATGACCCATGAGGTCCCTGCTACGCTGTGGCAAATGCTAAGACCTGGTGCAGCGAGAGGTCTCAGAGGACCTTTCTCCAGCAAATTTGTAATGCTGTAAAGCACACATAACCTTTATCGTATCTGTCAGCCAAAATGAGCAGAGTTTACAGCCCATTTTATCCAGCTGAGCACTGCTCTGATGTGACGCACGGGCACAGGAACCTGTGTTACCCAGGGTTGTCATTGTCCATTGCCTCACTGCTGACACCGAACCTGCCTCTCGCTGCTTTCGCCAGCAGAACCCTCCCACGAAAGAGAGGTGACTCCCAAGGGCCATGAAGTGTCTTTTCCTCCCCAGCAGGTTCACTGGCAGGAAGGAAGGATGCTGATTCAGTAGGTTTGATGCCCTTCATCTTCTCCTAAATGCTCTTGCTGGTCTCCACGCTGAGCAGGGGATTGGAGATGATCACCCCAGGAGCTCTGCTCATGGATGGAGGATGCTGTTAACAACTCAGTGGCTTCTAGAGCCATCAGTCTCCTCACCTGGCTTCATCTACCCCTGGGTAAATGTTTTCCAGCTGGATCCTGAAGTGGCTATGTCCGTTACTGAATTGCATTCACCTGGCTCCTGGAGGAGCTCCCAGACACTGGACAAGCTGTTTGTACCATGCTGGGGAATATGAGTAGGGCTCTTTTTTTTTTATCAGCAGAGAGCACTGAGATGCAGCAGAGGAATTTAGACCTGTCCTAAAGTCAGAATCTGAATTTTGCCACATTACAGGGGTCCATAACTTTTTGTGGTCCATCCCCTATTGAAATGGGTAAAGAAGCAGCCCCCACTCCTCATCTTCTAGACAGGAAGAGAGAGCCTTTACATCTTTGCATAAAGAGCCAAAACTGTCCTGATTTTCTCTTTTCAAGGATTTTTGCCATTGGAAGGAGGATGCCAAGTCTGTCATCTTCTTTCTACCCAGAGTGGTGTAGCAGCAATAAGAAAGCTTTGTTGGTTCACAAGAAAGGGAGAAGAAAATTAAACTGTATTAATTTCAAGCTCTATTAGGATTTTAAGAAAGTAAAATCAATAGAAAAGGATGGACTTGGTAGGGAACGTGACCTTATTTTCCCAGTGTCTGAAGGGGAAGTGCACACAATAGAGAGATAAAAATACATCTATAAAACCAGATCAGTTTCTTTGATGTTGTAGAAAAGAAGTTAAAATGCTTATGTGAACTTGCATCACTTGACTGGCATTTAAGTGTCTTAAAGATAAAAAGAGCAAAACCAAAAAAACCCAACGCCAAATCCATCAAAAAATCCCCAAACCCCACCCCATCCATTAGTCCTTTCTATTTCTTTCTCTCCTGCACTAAATTGTAAAAATGGTCTGATCCATGCAATATTTCATCAAATATGACTCGCCGTTGTCAGAGCAAAATGTTTGATATAAAACAAGAATGATCTTTCTTTTCTTTTTGGTCAGATAAGCTGGTTTGGATTAATAAAAATGCCACATTCACAATGATATCGATAATTTGCATGTGAAAAGCCTTCCACCTGGTAATGAAAACAATTTTTCAGTTTTGCCACCACTAGTCGGAAGAGATAAGGTCTGCCGTCCTCCCCCTTGCAATTAACCACAGACACACAAAAAGGGGAAAAGGGAGAAAAAAGGGAAAAGGCAGAATATGTGTGACAATTGCAAATTGCCTGTTACCTGAACCTGATGCCAAGGAATTGATATTTCCACCTGCAGCTGCACAGCTGGCTCACTCCTACAGCCTGGTTCTGTGTGCCTGCCAAGCCAGGCACCTCCAGGTTGGGAAGGCAGAGCTGGGTACATGTTTGTATTAAATTTGTGCACCATGTTAGTGGCATTTAGGGGAGAAAAAGCCCACCCTAAACCAAGTTTGCACCCCCCCTTTGTGGTTAGCAAGCCACTGGGTGGCAGTGCTGTGTGCACGTGTGTTTATATACACACACATAACGGGGGGCCCCTTTTTTTGGGGGGTGTTGTGAACCTGGGTATGTTTTGCTCATTCTGTGAAGCCCCTGTGATGCCCAGGGTAGAAGGCAGGAGAAGAAAGGTGTTTCAGCTTTGAAGAGCGTGGACAATTGCTGCATCTCCGTGGGCCTGTGCGAAGCTCCGCAGCCAAGAAGGTGTGAGTGCCCAAATGTCATTCCCAGCGTTGGCATTCCAGACTATCCAAACTGTCCCAGCCTTGGGACAGCAGGCTCCTTCAAACCTGCACTTGCAGTGTTTGTCTTGCACGGTGACCAGAGGAACAAAGAAGCCTTTTGCTGATAGTTCTGGAGCAGAAACGACACAAGACTCCTCCCTGTTCCCTGCTTCTACCCTAACCCATATCCCTCATCCTTTTTTTCCCACCTCACAGACAAACAATTAACCCAGCAAGGTCGTGTTTTCAGTGACTCAGAAGATGCCCACGTCCTTGTTGTGTATGAAGGATGCACATTTCTTGCACACAACCAGCAATGATGCGAATTTAACAACGCATCCCCCCGAGAGAATTCCAAGCTGATACGTAATTCTCACTTATAATTGTAGATTTGAAGTGGCTGATAAACAGATAGAGGGTTCAGATGCCAAACTGAGACCTCAACGAGTTTTGAATTTTGTCTTTTATCTCTGATTAAAGCTGCTAAGACGTGGCATTTCTTTCAGGTTTGTTTCTGCAGCACCTCCAGCACAGTATTCCTGCATTTCATGGCCCTCGAAGCACAGGTCATATTTGACTCTAGTTTTGACCTGTTTCAGGCTGGCAGGTTTGATTAGTCTTGTCCTTTACGTGACAGAAAAGCAATTACTCTCTGCAGCCTCAACATGGCTGTAGAGAAGGTAAATCTACCCAGTTTGGATAAACAATCTCACGTGTAGGATGAGGGAACAAGCTGTGTATGGGCACTGCAAGGTGTGGGAGGGGGTTTCTTGCAAGAATAATTTGAGATTTCAGATTGTTCCCACCTGTGAGAAGTCAGAGTGAAAAAGAGGGCTGGAAGTGACAACACAGCAGTAGATAATGAAGGGGAAATCTTTATAACCCTCCTTTGGGCCATCCAAGACAGCACTGTTAATCACTCAAAAATCTATCACCTTAGTGATGAGCACACCTGAGGAAACCTGCAAGAAGGGTCTCTTGCTTTTTCCTCACCCTCTTAGGGTGCTTTGGAAAATTTTGATTGAAATATTTGCAAAATGTGCAGGTTACAACAGCAATTAAAACAAACGAAAAAAGAAAAGGAAAAAAAAATTCACATGCACACATGGTCCTTTGCAAATGAGAACTTTTCTGCCAGGAAAACACGAGATCTGACAATATGTTCCATTTAGCAAAGATGACAAAACCTAAAAGGGTAACATTAAGAACGTAACTTTTTCTTCTCTCCACCTCTTGCTAACAGCTAAAAAACTGCTGTGCAAAAGGCCTTTATTGTGAAGCCTCATTTCAGCTCTAGAAAGGCACTTGATTTCTGTAACTACAGTGACTGTCGTTCTGCCCCCCATCAATAATAAATGCTTTTTTTTCTTCTCTTTTCTGCTAATATTTCTCATCCTTCATGTCCTTTGTGGTGGGCAGAGCTGCCGAGGGAATTGCTTAGGCTTTGAAATAAAGGGAATTTTGAAAGAGCAAAGTAGGGCAAAAGGATTTCTCCTGAAGAGCTCTAGCCAGAAGGTGCAGGGAGAGCACGGCCCCCAGGTTAGGTCCTCCTGTGAAGCAAGAACGGGACTTCTTGGCTAGGACTCACCTCCTGTTGACCAGCACCAAGGAAAAATCACCTATATTGATCCAAAAAACTCTTAAGGAATTGCAAACACCCCAGTCACATTAGGAGCAGCCAGGACAGGATATTTTCAAGCTCATACTTCCCCTCTGGGTTCCAAAATTGAATTTTTGAATACCTGGTCCTGGTCATGCAGCACCACACGCTTGAAAACCCACCTCTGTGGGAATGTGATTTGTCAGCTCAGCAAGCACCTTCCCTGGGAGGGAAAACTTTAGAGCAGCTTGTGCCAAAATGTGATTTTTGCTCTGATCTGGGATCATTAGTGTCCTCTGTGGTGAGGACTATGAAAGATCTGCTGCCAGATCACACCTAGCACAGAACACTCACAGCAGGAGGGGCTGCATGTAACACTCCTTGCAGGCTGAAGCGCTCTGCACAAACGTAGAAGGAGGAAGGAGAGAGAAAAAGAGCCAGTGCGGGCGAGAGAGACCACAGGCATGTAACAGCCTCCCTGACCTAGTGATTTATTTATGGCAGTCCTAGAGGGGAAGAAGCCATGCAAAGATCATGAGCCCACATGCTGCAGTAAGTGCTCTATATGGGCTGGCATATATTTAGCAAGCAAGAGTACAAGGCACAAAATCTACAGAGGATGGGGAAATGCTTCCACTCCTTGCAAGGTTTTTGAATGATTCCAGTCAAGCAAGGGGAGAGGTTTATTTGGAGGAACACAAAAGATTTCCCTTGCTTCTTCCTATAAATTAATTACAGGGAAATTCTTGGATTTGCTTCCTTGAAAGCCAGGGTGTTTCCTCTCCCAGCACACATCTCACTGTGCCTCACTCTTGGGCTGGCCAGCAACTTCAAGGGCCTCTGCAGGGAATTTTGGGTGTTGATAGCCCTCTCAGGTCTGTAAGAGAAAAGGATCTGTCTGGGATGAGGTGCCGGAGACAGGTATTTCACAGTGAGCTGCTGTCTCCAGTGTAGGTGAACAACAAAAGGAGCACTGCAGGCAATAGGCCTCCAATACAGCACAAAAAAAGCAGAATCTGTGTCAGCTGAAACCAGTTGCAATGTTCATCAGCCTGACAAATACCTGCTCTGGCAGATGGGAAGGTTTATAAAGTACAGTATCACACAAGGGGACTGCACAAAGGTTTGCTCTGCACTCTCTGATGCGGCCTGGTGCTGAGGCCCTGCAACCCTGGGGAAGGGTCCATCACTGTGGCCACCATAAAGAGATGTTATCAGAGTGGTTTTCCTTCACTTCCCACTGGAGTGAACCCTGATTCCACCAGGACGGTGCAGTCATTAATGGGACCTGGAGCAGCACAGCAGGGACTGCGCTGTGCATGGGGAGAGCAGGGGGAACTCAGGGTGTTTGGTAGCACTCATCAGACCTTGGACACCACAAAATACTGAGCCTTAAATGAGAACACAGTGTCATTTTAGAGCTCTTAGCTCTGTTGTCTAAATTAAACCTCATCAGAAATAGGATCTTAAACAAAAGCCTGCGACACCCCCTTTGGTTTCTGAATTTAGCTTCTGCTTCAGCTTCGGGGATTTCAGAACCCTGGTGGCCTGAGCTTCTGAAGATCTTTGGGGACACACAGAGCACCAAGTGTCCCAGCTGCCTCTCCAGCTGCGTAAAGCTGAGGGTCTGATGACTTGAGGAAGACTCATAAGCATCATTTGGCTTATCCTGTGCAGGGACAGGACTTTGATGATCCCTGTGGGTTCCTCCCAACTCAGTGTATTCTATGATTCCATCAGCATTGACTTGATTTGAGGAGCTGGATTTGATTACTCCAGGAGTGGACTTAATGCTTGGACTTGCATCTCAATCAAACTTTTCTGTCATTCATAGATTCTAGTGGAAAAAAATAATCTCCGTTTATATATGGGAATATAACAATCAATCAAACTTTATAGCTCCTGTTTCCATTCTAGCAGCTTATAACCACATAATAAAAGCATATAATGAAAACATCATAAAAACACACAGTAAAAACACATTCACCATGCAAGTATTGCCATCTTAACACATCCTGGATAGAAATGCTGGAGAGTTCTTGAGGCTTCCGGTATGTACTAATAGCCTCCATAACACTATATCACACTCACCCTTCCCACTTGAGGAGTGCTCTCTATTTAAACAGCAGTGGCTATGGAAGATGCACATAAATGTTTGGATTCAGCAAATTAAGAACTTGAAAGATCTCCAGAAGAGTTTTGCCTTCCTGGCTTTACGAAGTTAGTTAGAAGGTTCTATGAGAAAAGCCTCTTCAGCTGCTTTTGTTGTATTATAGCCCTTACTGGAAAAGCTGCATGAGGTGGGTGTTGCATTAACACTCTTCTTCCCTGTGGTTTAAATTAAAGTTCATCTTCAGATGAACAGGCAGTCCTCTGCTTCACCTGAAGGATGCAAACAGCTTATTCTGCCTCCCTGCTCTTGCTTCATTTCCCTGACACTTTTCCATAAATCCTTGCTCTAGCAGAGCATGGTCTGCTCACTGTGCAGGAACACCCTGATCCTGCAATAGAGGGGTGATTCTGCACCCTGATGAAAGGTATTGGTCCCTGCTAACTCTGCTTTGCACCCAAACTGTTGTGATTCATCTCAGCTGACTCTCAGTGTGTGCCATTGAGGTATCAGTGGCAGGGCAGTAGCACTCTTGGAGTTCTTTTCCCCCCCATATAGCAGAGACTCCTTTGTCTGGGGAAAGTTGCTGATGTCAAAGCCTTGTGTGTCTGGCCAGTGGACTTGCCCACTTGTCCCTTCACGTATTTTCCAAGTTTCTCACAAAGTTATTTTAGTGAAACTAATCATCAATCCTGTCGCAGTGACTTTCTCCTTCACTTCAATAGTGCCAGAATAGCCACCTCTCACTTTAATAAGAGCCTCTTGAAATCTTCTCACTTTCAAAGATTTTCATTTCGGTTTGAAGCCAGCATTACGGTGACACTGTGGACCTAATGGCTCAGCTGCAGGTTGTTTTTTGTATTTTTTCTTAAAGCCACAGATGTTACTGTAATATCTAAGATGACTGAACCTGTTTATCTTAGAGATTAAAGGCAATATAGTTCTCAGTTTTTCCCAGCTGCTTATTTTGTGGCTTTGGGAAGCACTTTGTGCTCACATGGCTTTGCTTTTTTCCTCCATTACTTCCTTCTCCTTTGTTTGCTTGACACTTTCATGCAGAGAAAGGCCAGAAACCTAAACTGGGCAAATGTGGTTTGATCACAGAGCTGGTGGGGGGCAGGTACAGTCAATCACGCTGCTGTGAGCTCTCTTGAGTACGATCAGCTGGAGCTTGTTTGGGGAGAGCCCCCTGAAATGATGCCGTGCAAAGATGCCAATCCAAAGCCTGTGATCCAGAGATACCTTTGCATGGACTCTGGATCTGGTGTAGTGTGTCAGTATTCCCCCCTATAGCTTGCAGATGTGTCAAAGCTAGAGGCTGGTTTACCAAAAACTGCAGATTGATTCAGCTGCAGAGCAGAAATTCCTGACCTGAGTCCTTCAGTTCCTCTCATGAAACACAAAACCACCTTCAGAGGCATTTTTTTTTTTTTCCCAAATTCTCAGCCTCTTCAGAGACACACACTAAATTAACCTGAACTCCCTTGGCTTCCCTTAATCTTACAAAAGCACGAGATGCAAAGTAACTGCATTACAGATGAAGGCAGCAAAGCTGCCCCCCTTGCCTCTGCTCAGAAGTTGGTCCCTGGGATTTTAACTGTTCCTTTATCTACTGAAAAGGAATGTTGAAAAGTTTAATTGGCATGTAATGAGATAACTATAACAAGTTAATTAGTTCTCAATTAAATTGCGTTTACCATACGTTCTGAATATGTTGTTAGCAATTAACGACACCTAATGAACTTGCAATAGCAACTGAGTTTACAGCGATAAGGGAAATAATAATAATAATGCTCACACGTGGTTTCATAGAGCATTAGAAGCAACAAATGATTTAATAAGTATGTGGTTAAATCATCATATCTGGTGCAGCCACTGGAAGGGAAACATCCAGGAAATTTATTCTGGCACATGTAGCAGGGTCTGGGAGGAAACTCTTGGCTTTCAGGATAGGTCATCTTGGGGAAAAAAATTCCCTGAGAGCTGTAGGAGAACTGCAGAGGAAAAGGGAAAGCAGAGCTGCAGGATAAGGGGATTCAGTTTAGACATAAGAAAGCATGACAAGAAGTTCAGGTTGGACAGGGCTTTGAGCACCCTGGTCTAGTGAAAGGTGTCCCTGACCATGGCAGAGAGGTTGGAATGAGATGATCCTTTCCAACCCAAACCTTTCTGTGATTCTGTGATGATTTTATGACAAAGAAAGGTCATAGGAAACAACTGGGATAAGGTGGATATCCCTGTAGATGAGACAAAAGGGTTAAATTCTTTTCCAAGATCACTTAAGCAGGTGAGTATACTGAGAGCAATTTGTCTCTGTGCTGCCAGTTAACCTCCCCTTAATGCTTTTTGCCATTAGAGTGTCACACTGAACAGGCATTAGAAAGAAAAAACCCTACAAAGTAATTTACATTTTAATGAATTTTTAATTGAACCAAAATCTGTTGTTTCTGTTTAAAGATGCAGTGTTGACTTTGTGGTCTGTGCTGCTGAGAGCCAAGTGGGATCCTAATGTGATAAAAACAATGATAACGCTAAGCTTAATTAGGTTTGAAAGCATCCCTGGTAAAGTGGTGGGGAATAAAAATGTTACCTTCCCACATGGAAGCCAAGCAGGAGGCTAGGGGGAGCCTGGACCCCTTGGCCAGGCTGGCTGACATGGAGCAAGATCCAGAGGTGCTACTTGCTGCTTGTGTAAAGCTCAGCCTATGGCCTGAGCGGGTTCAGAGAGACAAACCTGACACAGTAACTCTAGTTCCATCTTTTCCTGCCATTAGATCCAGCTTTAATGATTGGCAGCACCTAACGGGGTTTCTCTAATCACTTTCCCCGTCAAAACAGAGTATACCAAAATGCCAAAGCTTGGCAATCACACTTTCCATGGCTGGGGCTTGGAGGCATGGGCTCTCAAGCCCTTCTCTATCCTGGAGCTTGTCTCCAGCAAAAAAAACATATCCTCCTCTATGCATCCAGCCTGCCTAGAGCTTGGAGACACGAGAAGTCACTGCACTTGGATTTAACCAGGAATGCTCCCCAGTATTGAGGTGCACACATTTGCTTTCTCTCTGGGGTAATCTCGATCCAGACATTTTGAGGCATTTTGTTGTGTTTGTAGTATCTTGCACAGAGCGATTTGCCAAGTTGACCGTGGCACACACATACCCAAGGAGCTCAGTGAAATGGCAGCAAAGCAGCTTTTTAACACTAGTTGCACATCCTCTACTTTCATCTTTCCTCTGGCTGCCTCTGTTCCTGGGAGGATTGCTCTGTTCATAACATGCTCACAGTTTCGCATAATTAGAACTTGGTTTTTATTAGTTATCATTTATTAGGTTATTGTTGATTTGGTTGGAGCATGAGCACAAGCTGAATACACCCCTCACCTCCACAGAGAGCCCGAGCATCTGACACTCTAACGAGCCCAAATAAAATCACAGCAATTGAAAACAAGCTATGGCAGCAGGTTTCAAAACCTGTTAAAATCACTTTGTGAGCTTTGTCTTCAATATCCTGCTGCTACTTACCAGGTCCTGCATTTTGCAGCAATTTGCTCCACTCTTGCTCTGTTACGACACTGAATTCGTACTGCACAGGAGTCCCTAGCCTCAGTGCTCAACTTTGAACTTTATATTATATACCATACTATTTTTGGCTTTTAAAAGTAAGGGCTCCCTCGACCGATTTATTTCATACCTCCTCCTGCTACCACGGGCAGTAATTTGGTTCCCCGTTAGCATGGGCTGGATGTATATTCCTTTCTAAAGCAAGCAAGTTTGTAATTAAAAACATCTTTGCATGCATAGTGGGTGCAGAACAGTTAAGACAGGGACCTTGCACCTCATCACATGCCCGAAACTCTCCTTATTTCTAGTTGGAAGCGAGGAACTTTTCACTGCTACATCAATTTTTCAACTGCTGCCGTTTTTGCCTTCAGAGTCATTAAATTCCAAACTCACTTTCCCTACTTTGCTGCTGTATCTGAGCTGCTTCTCTCTGGAGCTACTGAACAGAGAGAGCCATAGCACTCCTCACATTGCCTTTGTCCTGGGAACTTATTCCTGCCTGCCCTTCTGTGCTTTGGAACAGCAGGAGCTGTCAGTGCAGGCTGCTGTTGCTGGGTGTGATCAGCAGAGTGGTCCAAGAATAGCCCTTGGTCCTGACAGGGCATAATCCCAGAACAGCTGGGATGTTAGGAAGTTAGTAGAAGGGGAAAGAAGTCACTGAGAATTTTGACTTTCAAGCAGGGGCACCAGGACTCCCAAAGCCACACGAACTGAGAGAGGCAATGAAGTGAGCACAGGACTCAGCAGCTCTTGCCCTCACACACCGCAGAGGGGATTCAGCTGCCTGAGGGAGGTTATCAGGACCCCTCTGGGCAGGGGGGAGTGCTGATGCATGTTACCTCCCCAAGAGCAGATCTGGAAGGGGTCAGAGTGTTTCCAGTGTATTGTGGTCTCTCTAAACTCTTTTTTCATCTTGGCCACTGAGCAAGAGCAGCTCTAGAGCTGGAAGGCTGGGTGTAAACCCAGTTAGCAGGGCTGGGAAGCTCTCAGGGGACAGAAAAGATGGAGGAGAGGCCTTTTTACTCATCTTTCTGCTGTACTTGTCCAGGAACTGTCACTCTCTAGCCCATAGGAACAAACTATCTTGAAATCCAGGAAACAGCTGCTAAATGACAGAAATGTCTTTGCATTTATACGATGATCATTAGTGGAGTGTGTGAACTCAGCTTCGACAGACAAGCTCAAAGTGTGGGACGGTCCCACTTCATTTTGATTCTTCCTTCAGAAAGGGTCTTTCAACAAACTGTCCTTCTCCCTTGCCTCTCCACTTCTCTCTCCTCTTCTCTTCCTCTTCCTCCCCACTCCCTTGCTGTTGCTGTGGGAAGTTAAATGTCAAGTCAGTTGAACAATTTTCCATTTTGCCCTGACAGTTGCAGGCACTTGAGGCCATCTGGACATCGTGTGGCC
The DNA here is from genome assembly GCA_013398115.1 of Falcunculus frontatus. NCBI lineage: Eukaryota > Metazoa > Chordata > Aves > Passeriformes > Falcunculus > Falcunculus frontatus. Next base: position 1,709,905 of record VZRV01010997.1, on the reverse strand, counting down.
CCAAGTGATGGACCAGGCCAAGGGACCACTGTCTCCCTCTCAGATGAACCTCAGTGTGTCCCTGGCAGGTCCTGGTGAGCGCCACAGCACAGTCTCTGCTTTTGTGATGAGATGAAAAATAAATGAAAAAAACCCAAACTGGCTAATTGCCTTTTTGCATATCTAGGTGACTATGGCCCAGGTCTACAGAAAAGGCTTTTCTGAAGTGAAGCATCTCTTTGAGATTGTTTTTTTACCATAGCTTTATGTAAAATCTCTCTGCTTCTCCCCCACAGTTGAATCAGATCATTGATCTTACGCTGCGAGCTTTGCCTCTCCCTTTTCACCTGCTCCTGCCTCTGTTCCACATAGCCTGGTAATGATTCTGAGATACAAAAGCTCACTGCCTTCCTCATAATGAGTCCACTTCTGTCACAAAGCCTAATTTTGGGTACCTGGATGGAAAATATTGTCCAGATCCCATTTATGAAAATGTCTTTAATTCTGAAAGAAGGATGATTTTGCAGTTCCATTTAGGAAAAATTAGGACAACAAAGGGAATTTAGTGCAGAAGGGCCTAGAAAAGATATATTCTACATGCTGCAGGCCACAAAACACTCTCCATCTTCTTTATCTAACTTAATGTCTTCAGGAAAGAATAGGCTCATAATGCATTGTGCTGCAGGAGGTCTCCCACCCTCCTAAGTCGGTGTGCTTGGGAGAGAAAGGTACCTGAAAGACGGACTTATGTGAATGTTGCTGGGGTGGTTTAGGGTGTTGCCTCCTCCTCAGAAGGGCACAAGGACCTGGACCTTCATTGCACCCGGGCAGACTCTGGCATCCTTCTTCAAAGCCACCATTGGCATGTGTGAGACACAGACCTGTTGCAGAAGAGGCTGAGGTGCTCTTTGGCAGAGAGGCAGCAGAACAGCCAAAGGCTGTAACATCTTAAGCTGCTGCAGCAGGAATTCACCTGGCAGTGCTCTGTAACCAGGAGGTCCTAGTGGGTAGGTGGCTGTACACTCATGTCCAGCAAGACTTAGGTCAATTGTGGTAATTTTGTTTCCCAGCTCTGAAATGTGGTTAGGCATAGAAAAGCTGTCTTTCTAAGTGGATTGATATAATTGACACAAGCAGACATCAAAAATTCCTAGGAGACTATGACTATGATCTTCTTTGAATGCAAATAGTTCCTAGCAAAACAGCCCTGACTTTGGTTAGGCCTACTGCAAATTAATAAGCAAAAGAAATTATATAATGGATGGAAGAACTTCAAAAAAACACCAAGTAGAAGTGATTTTTCAATAGCACACTTTCCAGGTTTTCACCAGGCTTCGGCTGCTTTTTGAATAATGAAAGAGATGAACAAGTGAAATACATATGCTTAAACCACAATCCTAATTGAAATACATTATGGTCAAACAGGGCATGTTCTACAGAGGCGGAGATCAGTGTGATAAAACCAGGAACAAGATGGAATAGCGCTTCAGAAGTGTTTAAAAGCTCTTCCCGTTCCGCAGGAGTGGCTCACATTTGCAAAACATTTATTCAAGTCTCGGTTGAAAATAAATCCTTGAACGTAGCTATGCTACTGAGAGGTTGCAGAGTGGCAGTGGCCTCTTTAATCATTGTCCCATTCAAGCCCTAATCAGGGCAGCGTATGCGGGAACGAGTGGAAGGAGCTGAGAATTCACCTCCTCAGCAGGGTGAGATTGTCTGTGTCTCTTCTTTCTAATTAGAAGCTCTATTCAAATGTTAATCAGCAACACCGTGATTAAGGAGGATTAAAGAGAACACTTGACCATCGCTTCATTGATGTGGCTAAAGAGGTTTTTTTTTCTTTCTTGTAACAAATAAGGATGTTCTGCTCCTGGTGGAAGTCAGTGTTGTTTGACTTCACCTTAGCATCGAGGATGCCATCCCTACTCCAGGATGCTGCCGCCATGATGGAGGCAGTTGTTTTGCTTCCAAGACCTTCTCCCAACCATCTGAGCCACACCGGTGCTTGGTAGACACTGCTGATGTGTGAGGAGTGATGAGGGACTTGCCCACCACAGCTGAGAGGAATTTGGGAAGTACTCAAAACAAAGATGGCCTGAGAGAAGATCACAGGAATAATCTCTGCTCCCCTGACATTAGTTTTGAGCTCTCTCCCCGGTTATTCCAGTGCTTTAATACCCTTCTTATCCCATCTTCTCTGCCAATATAGGCTCCTAAATGGTTCTGTTTGGATTTTTCTTTAGAGAAAGGAAAAAAAAAATCACTGTCAGGGTAAGATGAAATCAAATGAATCTGAGACAAATGGGAGAAGCCAGTGAAGGAATAGTCTTATAACTGATGGAAATGGACATAACCCTGCAACTGTAAGGGAAAAAAAACACTGGAGAGTACACCAGGATGACTCCAGACCAGAGAGAATAAAGATGGACCACAGAACCAATGGGCACTTTTCCACCCACGATTTCTCTGCTCTATTCGAAGGAAAAAGGTGCTACATGATTAGAGACCATGTCCTTCTCCAGCATCCTCTCCCGAGGTGCCTGCTTCACATTCCATGCCTTGCCCAGCGATATAACATCATTCCCAATGCCTTCCCATGCCCATAATTAGGAGAAACAACAAGCTCTCTTGTGTTTGTTTCTTCTGAGAAATAAGCTCAGCTGGCATAGAATGAAACCATTTGTCTAATGGTCTTGTATTTGGAAAAAAATCTCTTCAAAGAGACTGTACTGGCACTGGTTATTCCTCCAAATACATGAAATGATTTAATTAAAGGTGACAATTTAAACAGAAATTTTAGTGCATAGTGACCTCATTGTAAGTCTGTATTTTGCCTTTACAAAAAGTGAGCGCCAGGTGAGGCTGCCCTCCCCAATCAAATGTCATAACATAACCAAGGTCCCAACACAAAAACCTTTCTTTGTGCTCTGAGGCCAGGGGAAACTCCCTGAATTTACATATTTCAAGGGGAAAAAAAAAAAAAAACCAAACCAAGAAAGAAAAATTGAAAGCAATCAGCTCATTTCTGATGGAGAATTTGGATGCTGCCTCCTGCATCCATGCATAATCCTCAGCACAGCATTCATTAAGTCCTGATGATTCATGACTGGCTTCTCCAGCTGAGACACAGGATGGCTTCAGCCCCGAATTGCCCTCACTGTCTGGAGGCATTTAACTCCAGGGGTGACAACACAGATAGCTGTGAGTATTTTGAGGCTGGTTCTGCTCTGCAAATTTAAGTGTTGACTTCAGCTGTGTTTCTGACAATACCAAAGCAGGCAAGCAGGAATTCAATCCTGCACTGTATATTCTATATGATATATCCTTGTTTGGGGCAAAAAAACCTACCAGGGTCTTTAATTCTTCTTGGTATTGTAGAGGAAAGAAAAGTGGTGGCAACAATAGGCTGTGTGCTTGCAGAGTCCTTCCAGGCTGGATTCATTTCTAAAGTCAGCTCGAGGTTAGCTCAGAGTCATCAGGGACTTCTGAAAATTAGGGGTTTCCAAAGCATCCCATTCCCATGTTAAGATGCTGTTTGCAGTCAATATCCAGCCCAAATCTTCAAATATCAGCTGGGCCTTCAGCATACCTTTAGTCACACTAGTAGACATTCACATCTCAGACACCAGCACTGAAAGAGTGACTCCTTGAACTGGAATCCTGTCCTATAGAATGGAGACAGGCTGTAGTCTTGGGAAGCACATCCATGCCAGATTTGATGTACCCAGCATGGACAACAATAGTGCAGCTCCCATGGAATAGACAGCTGTGTAAGCTACACAAACTCACAGTCTACTGACCCATGGCAACATCCACATCCCTCCCCTGTCGCAGCTCACTGCTACCTGCACTAGGTAGATTAAGCACAGCTAAATCAACCAGCCCACATGACAGCACATCTACACAGAAAAATCTGGGTAGAACTGGAATTGTAGCAAAGTGTGCCAGAGGGAAGGTGAGTAGGAAACAATTACTCGCTGTTCTTGCAGCAGAAGAACAAGGGATCATTACGTGAAACTCTGAAATTGCGGAGTCAAGCAAATGAGCATTTTGCACACAGTTAAACTGGAATACACTGCCACAGGATTGCATGGGGGCCGAAAATATTCATGGCCAGGAAAACCTGTCAGGAGTCATTAAAAAGAAAGGCTTACACATTGCCTGAAGAAGTGCATACAGTACTACAGCCTGAAGGTGAAAGGACACAAAGATGTTTCCTCTCTTCTGATACAAAAAGCTTCTGCTGCTGTTCACTGTTAGAGAGAAACCAGAACAAAGCTGATGTTTGGTTCAGATGAGTACAGCCATCTTTATATCCTTACCAAAAAAAAAAAGTTCCGTTCACGGATTTGTCCTTTCTGGGGAAGGTCAGTATCTCCAGATATATTTTTGACAAATTTTGGAAACTAATCAGATAATCAAATATGCCTTTGACTGATGCTGGACAAGGAGCATCTTCTTGGCTGATGGCAATTAATCCCAAGAGTTTCTCCATAGCCTAATGGATTACCAGGACTCCTAAAGGTCATGTCCTACCAGCAGAGCTCTCCCAGGATAGATGAGCCCCATGTCAGCAATGCCATCCACATCCAGTCACAGCCAGGGTAGCAGTGCCTGCTCCTCCTCACACTCAGGGTCCCTGTTCCTGTCCCTCAGCTCGAGCCAGCAGACTGAGAGGAGCCTGTCTCAGCCTCGCAGCTGCCCAGGTCCCTGACATTTTACTGCTGTCACCATGGCTCTGTCTAGGCAGCATAATTCAGCACTCTGCAGAGCTGTCTGAGCCAGCTCAAACCAGGCAGCATCTGCACTGTTGGCATCTGAGCCACAGGCACGTGGAGCTCCCTGGCACTTCCCACCAATATTTCTACTTTGGTGTCTCTTGCACCTTTGCTTAATTTTAATCTCACAGTGATGAGGGCTAACATCCCCTTTGCTCACCTCTGAGACTGCAAAGAATGACAGTGTTGGTCTGTGCCATCTCTGCACACCTCGCTGCTCTCCCTGCCAGCCTTGGGGAGGTGAGGAACGAGCCTGGCAGGATTGACAGCACACCAGGAGTGCACACTTACAGCTCCAGGCATGGCACAGCACCAGCCAAATCAGGGGCAAAGCTCTGCAGGAGCCCTCAGCAGCCTGCAGGAGCCCTGCCAGCTTGTCTGGTGCCACCCTGGTCCCAGGTAGTCCAGTGGGCACTTTCTGGCCACATCAAAAGCCTGCACTCAAGATGCTGTGTCTGCAGCTTAGGTGAGTCACAGCCTGGAGCAACCTCAGGTGTCTCCTTGTGCTCACTGTGGGCAAGAGTGAAGTACTCTCACTAAAGAGCTGGCTCTTCTTGCAGAGATTGAGGTCACCTGGTGCCATTTAGCTTGGGACACCCAGTAGCTAACACTAGCACTTTCCTTAGGAAAGAGACTGGGAAAAGTTGAATTTCCTGTCTCTGTATCTTTTACTTAAAATCAGAGCCTTTCCAGTGTTGGACACTTCCATCTGGCAATACAATTCTCTTAAAGCATTTAAAATAAAAACATCACAGAGTTACAAAACACCAAGGTTTTGATCTGAAATCATTAAATTCCCACATGCTTACTAACGTATTCATATTTTTCTTGCTTGCTTCTTTCAGCTAATAGTATCTCCAGAGGCGTTCTTCCAACATCACCTATTTCTTGGCTTGCAAAGAAATAAAAATCCTGATTGATGATCGCAGGCAGACGTGATGAAAGCATTCCAATCAGAGGCACAACACTGGTGCCTGAGTAATGGGTTTCCCACGCCCACAGGAAGCACAGCACGTACCAAGTGATGAGGTTGCTCTTCTAGCAGGCAAAATTCTGCACCATCAGATCTACATAAACAGCCACAAGTTCACGTCACTGGGCCAAAAAAAGCAAGTAGATAAACTCAAAATACCTCCCTGCACTTGTCTTCCCTCTTGTTAACATCCAGGCGTGAGCAGTAGCCTGTTGCAGTAGGTCATTTGTTTTAAGATTGTATTTGGCTTGACAGGAAGTCTAGACTGAAGAGAACTCAGTTAATCTGTCAAATTCCCATTGCTCTTCCATGCATCGAGCAAATCTTGGGTGAGCTGGTGCCTCGAAGGTGAAGCTGGGAGGCTGAGGCAGAGGCTTTACTGCAGAGCAGCCCAGAGGAAAGGTCCTGGCAGACCATGCCAGGACTCCTCTGGGAGCATGGGAGGAAGGAGCACATTTTCCTCTGGAGCAGAGTTGAGACCTTTCAGGGTGCCATGACCACAAAACCTTGCTCCGAATCATGAGTTAAAGGACTGGTGAAGTTAAAGCTCCTCAGGCTGGTGTGAATGGATAGGCTTCTTTTTAGGGAAAGACTTTCCTTTACAAACATTATAGAAGACATTTCAGAGTAAGGCACCAGGTCCCACCTCAGCCCAGTGGGACCCAAGCTGGGTCCATTTGCTGCTTACAGAAATCAGCAGTAAGAGAAAACAGCTGCATCTTATTGAAGTGCCCTCCATGATGGTGTAATTCTCACTCCCAGGCTCATCTTTGCCACCCTCACAGTGAGCCATGTTTTGTCACCTGTGGGTAACCTCTGCCATGAAGTGCTTACCATGTGGCTGCCTTCTTTTAGAACCATCCATTGCCACATTCCCAGACAGCTCTGACCAGCCAACACAAACCCTTTTGGGGGTCACCAGGGAATCTGGGCCCCCATCCTGCATGCATGGTTAAGAACAGGCAGCCCACCAGGTAGAGTGGTTCCACTTTTATGTCAGGCTCCTAACACTGAATCTGTAGTTCTTACAGCAGCAATAATCAGCCACAGAGCCTTGGAAAGACAGGCAGGCCACGTTCATTTTAGATAAGGGAACTGTGAAAAATGACAGCATGACAGACAACTGCACGAGGGAGAACTCTTCACACAGTTAAGGCTTTACTGACAAAATGCTGCAACTTCCCAGCAAGAGCTGCTCAGTCAGCTCCAGAGCTTCATCTGCTGGTATTCCTCAGCTGACACCTTCCAGGTGGGATTCTTCTCCAAGGAAAAGGAGATGGAGAGTGGAAATTATGAGAGATGTGGCTCTTTTGGGGTAGAGAGCTCTGGAGGTCCTGGAAGTAAGGATGAACATGCCCATGGCACTGTGAAATCTGGTTAGGGTTTGTATTTTGCTTTGTTGGAAGATGCCAAGTGCACCTTCAGCGAGGTCAGGAACACGGTGTTCATCTACAAGCACCCATCCTCTGTCTTCCCACCCCATTTCTCCCCACTACGCATAAAAATGCACAAAATTTTCTAAAAATTGCCAAAACCTGCTTGTGAGGGACGGTATTAAGTCCAAACCTCTGGACATTGCACAGGGCAGGGTGCACCAGCTTTATCCAGCTACTCCAACTAAAGGGCAGCCTGCAAAAACTGCCGTGCACTGGGTCAGGCATGATGCTGGCTGAGAAGCCCACACCTCTGTCCTGCATGATCCTGGTCATCCCTTCTCTGTGTGGGATCCAGAGCTGCTGCACCCCTGAGGGAATGTGAGCAAAAGAGACCATGGAGGCAGCTCCAGACAAAGATTTTTGGCTGCATCTCTGAACACTCCTCTGCCGATGAAATATTTATGATGACATGTTGCCTAGCAATGACCAGATTGCCCTGAACAGGCAGATGATAAAATATACCATGGGATGTGGGAACCAGGGAGAGATTGTGAAGGGGGAGGAAAAAAAAGAATCAAAATAAAACCAACTCCAAATGGGCACCGATTTTACTGGGCTTAGAACCTTTTACTAGTAAGGGATGAAAAAGAGGTTTTGTTCAGTAAAGAATTGGATTGGTCAGACTGATTTCACCTGCTAGGTAGAAGCTTACAGGGATAAAAGCAAGCAGTCAGGAAGCACTTAGCTGTTATGTAGCAAAATGGTTTATTTTTGTCACTGCTTGGCGATGTGTGTCCAGACAGCACTGTCCTGTGGTGTTTTCTTTCCTCTCCTTGTCAACGTGCCAAAGCTAATTAAAGTGAGCTGGGTCTATCTGTGAAGTGGGATTTACTGAAACAAACTAATCAGGAAGGCAAAAATAGCATGTATTTTTGTCATTTGGAGGGAATTGGTTGGCATGGAAAGAGGATGGATGGGAGAGCCGAGAGCTACTGGATGTCGCCTCTTTTGCCATCTGATTCTCCTCAATCATCCTGGTGTATATGCAGAGCACTCTTAGCTTGTTTTTCTGTGTTTCACCTCCTAGATTTAACCCCATTTCCAACAAGGTGGAGAGCCAACAGGTGAGCCAATAGCGTTTCTGAAAAACAACCACTTAAAAAAAGCCGGTGGTGCATTTGCTTTTGGGTGGTTCTCGATATAAAGAGAAGGGGAAAGAGAGGAGTTCTTTCCCTGTGAAAAGAGATCATCTTGCAACAGCATTTGTTTGCTGGAGCCCTTGCAGAGGCCAGCTGTTAATAGATGGGCTGCATGAGCCTTCTTATCCAATTTATCCCCAGTCTTGCACAGAATGATTCTGCTGCTTTCACGAGGGCAGTCAATCCAACCCCCTCACAGATCTAGAGCAGCCCTGATTGCTTTACCATCCATTGCCTGGCAGTCTTTATTCTTCCCATATCCCTGTGGGGAAGGGATGGTTGCTTGCTCCATTTTGCAGGTTTGCAGAGAAGTAGTGCTTAAAGCCAGACAGGAACTTTGCATCACCCATCCTAACACAGATTGGGACATTTCATCGCTCACCTCAATTCTTTGTGCATGACTGATACCATCCTTCCTCACAGCATCCCATCCCACCATCAAGCCGTGGAGACTCCCTGGAGAGCTTAATGCTTTCGGTTAAACCTCCTGAAAAACTGTTTAATTGCAAATCAATGCACATCTAATTGAAAAAGTGTAAAATATAAAGGGCAAAGATGAATGGCTGCAGGAAGGTGCATGGCAGTGTGCCAGGGAGAGGTGTGGGCCCAGTGGCAGAATTACCCTCTCAGCAGGGAGGCTGTGGTGTGCTGAGGAATGGTCTCCAGAGGGCTCAGAAGAGCCAACATATGACCCTCACTGTAGTAATCACTCTGGAAACACACCCCAAACAAACCCCTGAATCTATGGGAGGGACTTCTCTGGCCAGATCAGGTGAAATGCTGTTGGTGGGAGCAGTGTTTTCCTTGCCCAGGCTTCGGCACGCTCATGGGCTTTGGTTCCAGCAGGCTCCTTTAAGCATTTTGTCAACAGCTTAAATTTCTGCATTGCTCTGGCTCTGTGGAAGCTTTTTCAGCTTTGTCATTTCTCCTTTGCTGGGTTTGCCAGGCAGAGGTGACACAACATGCTCTTGTCGAGCTCCCAGCACTGTCTCTGCACAAAGCAACCCCCAGGCACCTGCCTGAGTCGCAGCAGTGTTTGCCAAACTTGCAGTTTTTTCCCTCAGCTTTTATCCAAAGCAGATGTTCAGCTGGGCCCTTGGAGATATTCACTCCACTGCTTGCACTTTGGGAAAAAAAATCCCTTTCTGAAAGGTGGGTGATCATTGTGGAGCTGTGCAAAGGCATCAGGGTGTTTGTATCACCCTCTCGTAGCAGCTTTGGGGACAAGGTTACCTCACTCCCTCCCAGCTCTCACTGAGAGTCAGCGTGGGGGAACTAATTGCTGCCACCTTTAATGGATAAACCAAGGGCTGTTTAACCTCTGATGACTGAGCAGATCTGGGAAATAAATTGAACAATCTTAAACACAAGAAATTGTATGGTCAAAAAGAAGCAGAATGTGATGGCAGGTCCATTGAGCTGCTGAAATTGAGGGGCGAGGGGCCAGAACGTGACCCTCTCTCCTCCATAAATAAAAGGCTGTCCATCAGAACAGGAGTTCAGGGTGGGGTGATCACAGATGGCACATCTGTGTCAGGAGCCAGGCTCATCAATTACCATTGACAGGCTGTCACAGGCGAGATATTCCCCTCGACACAGAATCAGATAATGCTGAGTCAAAACCACGTCCTTCAGGACACTTCAAAGGCCCCCACTTCCTGCCCGATGCTATCGCTGTTATGAGCAGCTGGAAGTGTGAGATGCAGTGAGAAAGCACCAGCTCCCCTGGGTTCAGTGGCTGGCTTGGCTAGTGATTTGCTGGATGCCCTTGGAAAAGCCAATTAAGTTTTGCTGCCTTGGATTTCTCAGTTGTACAATCCGGAGCCGTACTCAAGCATAATTAACTCATGATCTGACCACAGTTTCGGGCATGTGGTTTGTAAGAGGGAGGCATGATGGTTAAAAAAATCAGGAATTGAAAGTATTAATAGATTTTTAGGGCCTGAAGCAATGACTGTGCTAATTTATTTATACAGCATTTGTTAAGCAGACTGCAGAACCTCTTCCAGCAGTATCTACACTGCAGGCATGTCTGTGAGTCCTGTCTGTGCATCTAAAGATATGCTAAATCTTCACTTAGACATCTCAAGTGACAGAGACTTCATCACATCTGCAGGCCTGCTGTTGAAAGGCTTATTTACCTGCCCCTCTAACACACACCACATTGCCAGTCTGAGCATATCCAGGATCAGCTCCCGCTGCGATGGGATTAAAGAGCCGTAAATGTGAGCAATCTCTAACCCAAGTGGAAGGCTGCAGACGGTGGCTGAGCGAGCTCTTTGCATTCTGGTGGATAAGCTGAATAGATTAGGGTTTAAGTCATTCACAATAAAGAAGGTTTTCAAGGTCTTAAATCATTCTGGGAACTCTCACCAATTTTCCCTGCATCTTTCTTTGAGTTTTAGATTCCCAAACTGAAGAAAGAACCAAACTCATCTCATTGACCTTTCATTTAGATGTAACATCTCTGTACTACTTTTAATCTCTTTCCTTATTCATTCATGGCTCATATTTGTCCCTTTAGCAACAGCTTTGTGCTGAGAGTTTGTGTTTAAATGGTTTTCTACTGTGATGCCCTATTTCTATTCCAACAGAGTTTCTGAACACTCTCAGAATATCTGTTTTACAACCTGAGCAATGTTTAGACATAAGTATAGGATGAATAACTCAATATTTTGATCTAAGAGAATGTAACAAGTGCCCCAAAGTTAGTCTGAGCTGGAGAGAGGGAGTCAAATTCACAGCTGGAGTTGTTCAACCAAGACTTGAAAGGATACCCTGGATGGAGACTGGAATTAAATTTCAAGGTGGGGTTTGCTGCTGGAGCACATCAAATCTGTCATTAAGCCTATGAAATGTGTTTTTTTCTTTTTCCTTCACTGTGGCTTTGAGCAAGAACCAGCTCAGGGAATTACAGGGGAAATGCTGCAGACATTTATTCTAAACTTTTATTGCTGAAATGGGAGTATAAGGAGGATTCCTGACCTGAGAGAGTAAACCAAAATATAGCCAGGAGCAGATGAGTTTGGGATACCCAGAGAGGAGAGAAGATGGACAGGGAGAACTGAGTTTCACCGGTGTACATGCTACATCTGTCCTTTTCTGGCATCTTATTTAAATAGAAAGTCTTTGCAAGTTGCTGTGGGACCACCAGTGACCTCCTGTACCTCCAGTAAGGACCCATCTCAAGTGCATGGCTGTGGGGCCACAACGTAAGAAATTACCAAAAATCTCTGTGTCACCAGGCTATGGAATTAAGTTAAAAATAAAATGTGTCCATTAAAAATCAATTTAAAAAACCCCGCTGCTTCAACATGATAAAGAAATTATGGCTCCAAGGAGCATCCATCAACAAAGCTGTTGTCTGTGGAGGAAGACAGATCTGGAGAAGGAATGCAAGAAAGATGGAAGAAAGTTGAAGAACAGATTGAGGAATGGTCTCTGAGAAAAAATTCTGTGGGAAGTGAAGGGTTTTGGCAGGTAGAAAAAGGGGGTTTCACTAAACAGAATGTAGATAGTAAGAACCTAAAATGCCAGGATTTGCTCTGATTTAAAAAAAAAAAAAAAAAGAGATATGACAGAGTGGTAGAGATGCTTGCAGAGAAATCTGGAGCTGAAAACTGCTTGCTTACATGAATAGCTAATTCAAATTAATAAATCCAAGTTAAGAATTCCATTTTCCTGTCAAGTGGATGTATCAGGCTAAGTAGGATGGACAGTGAGGAAAGAGAGTGGGCAGAAAATAAAAAAAGAAGACAGCATACACTGTGTGAGGTGTCAGATGGATAGACTAGAGGCTACACCAAAGCAACAACACATTTGAGTGTTTGCTTTTGAAGTGAATAAATGGGAAACTGGAAATACAGATGAGAATCGTCCAAATGAAATGATGGCTGAAAATCAGGAACTGAAACCAGTGGAAAGGGAAGCTGAAGGGAATAGGGACAAAATCCTATTTGACAAACAGGGAAAGAAAGACAGAGTGCGGGCAGAGGCGGAAGGGAGAATTGTTGGCAAGGGTGAAAGGGAAGTTCCTCTGCAAAATCTTGTACTCAAAAATCATGATCAAAGATATAATGAAATGTTTCAACTTCTGGGAAAGTCCCTAAGGAGCTTCACACAGAGTTTCAGCTGCTCTATTCAGATAAACAACATCTTCTGGGAGGGTTTGTATCGTATATTTGTATCAGCTGGGACAGAGCTGGACAGAGCAGGAGGCAGGGCCATGATTTACTGTGTTATACATTAATAGTATCAAATTATGGCTCTGTGGTTATTGGGGTATATGGTGGAGTGTGTTTTACTCCTGGCAATAAATGTAGTGTTTGCCTTGGGATGTCAATCAATAAACTATCTGCCTTAATTGGTATCGATTTATTCATTCATTATAACACTGTACAATGAAAACCAACACTCCTGCACCGTCACGGCCCCTGCAGCAACAGAGCTCTCTCCAAATCCATTTTGCACAGCAAAACTCAGGGTTTCAGATGGGAACAAACCTCTGTGAAACTTGCAGTGTCTCCAGCTCTCCCCTGGGACACCAAGTGGCTGCCCTCCATCACTTCTGATTGCTACAGACAAGGGACTCATGTTCAATTTTACCTCTTCCGTGATCTGCTGCTGAATGGGAAGAGAAAGCCTCTCTCTTGTTTCTTTCTACCTCAATTCAGCAGTGGAGAACAAAGCTTTCCCCAAGTGGAGGTGTAAACCTGGATACCCTGTGGGTCTGAGGTGCGTTTGCAGCCTGCAGAGATCCTCAGTAGTGCAGTGATTGGCTTTGTTTAATAATGGTGACAGAAGCTCCTCATCCTGCCAAAGCAGCACTGAAACCTGCCCTGCACACAGGGCTGGGTGGCAGGGGCAGTGCTGGGGGCTCACAGTCTCTCCCAGAAAGACACCTGGAGTCTGCTGTGCCATCTGTATGAGGTGAGTGGGTTTCATGCTACTCTTGGCTCAGTGGGATGCTGCGACTGTAACAACATCTCCTCTCTTTTACCTGAGAGGTGGCAAAACACTCGAGTCAAAAGATTAACTCTGACACAGCTCAGAAGCTGCTCCAGAGGGGCAGAAGGGATGTAGCAGTGCATCCAGCCTGGAGAGCATGGGCTCAGGATGGGGTGAGGGCTGGTTGCTCCAGGGATGGCTTGCTTTCTTTTTAGTTAAAAAGTGATGACTGAAAAGCAGGAACTGTGAAATCAGTGGAAAGGTAAGAGGGAGAATACCCTGTATGACAACAGTGAAAGAAAAGGGAACTGATAGCAGAGGGGGGAGGGAGAATGGATTCCAAGGGTTTGAGTTACAATGAGTACATAAATAAATCTGTTTTTTGTTAATTCCATGTTTTAAACAGTGCTCAGGATACCAGGCAGTCCCAGAACTGATGGCATGATACAGAAAGAGGAACCTCTTTTCCTGTCTCGCCAGTACCCTCAGTCATGGCTTTGTACTTTGTTCTGGGGATGCCTCTCCCAGACAGGAATGTATGTGCTGGCAATTAGAGTTAGCACAGACAATTACACTTCTGGGGTTTCTCTCTCGTCTCACCTCATCTGAGCAAGTCAATTAATCTCCCTGCATCTCAGTTTCTCTGCCTGTAAAACAGATAATCATGTGGGCACCACCCAGCGTGGCTTAATCGAAGTGCTGGCATCTCCCCTGGCCGCAGAGGTACCACGGATTCTTTATCTGAAGCCAGGTAAAATGCTGCTGTCTGACTGGTTGTTATACCTGCCAAGCCAGCAGCAGCCTCTGCCCACCCCTGGGATTTGCTGGGTCACCTCCCAGGACCTCCTGCCTGCTGTGGCTCTGAGCCATGGGGGACCCTGCTAAAAATAGCAGTGCTGGCACTTCCTCTCTGGATGCTGCAGTTCATCTATTTTTCTTTTTCAAAGAGCTGATTTTACTGACATTTCTTTGGGGAAAAAAAAATGAGGAAGGGGGAGAAAGAAATGATTCAATTAGAGATGAAAATAATGGCCCCATTAGGCGGTCGCTGGTGGATCAGGCAGGAGGGAGGTGAGCTGCAAAGTTCTTGTGTCGGGAGGGAGGGTGTGTGGGGTGTGAGGGGCTCCCTTGCAAAAAGTGCCAGAGTGATGTGAAAAGAGCAAGGCCACAAAGGGAAACAGTCCCAGAGTGATGCTGGAGCTTGCCCAGGGTTGTGCACCACAGATAGGAACAGTGTCCATCTCTCCTGGGAGGACAGATCACCCCAGATCACAAAATCTCTCCACAGCTCCCCCACCCACGCCGTTATTCCTCACAACTCTACAGAGCCTTACTCTGAGCCTCTTGAGCAGTGAAAAGCGACCCAGTTAGGTCCCAGGATGAAAATTTACCAATCAAACAACTTTTCTACCGAGGAAATTGCAGCAGACATGCCATATCTCTTCAAGAGGAGATGTCCATCAGTGCTAAATGTGCTGGTGGCCCTGGCAATGGGGACACTGGCATGTTTGGAGTGGGACGGACGAGCTTAATCTGGTTTTAGTCACACTACCAAACAGATAGTGGCCGTTAATGACATTAGTCACTAATTCTCTGTATCACAGTATAACCCACGACCCTGAGGGGAAAAGTTTTGTATCCCATTATCATATCCATCGCATCAACTAATGACTCCAAAGATAAACATGTTTAAATTAATAATAATTTCTGCGTGCTTTGTGACAATTCTCTTCCCAGCATATGGTCTTTACACGCTCCCTGTTTTTACGCAGAAAATGTGTTGTGCTAAAGCTGGGAAAGCTTTTTATTGGGTGTTTTTGGTATGCAATGAGTACTTTTCTGGCATTAGTCCATCTTATGCCCACTTGGATTTTAAGAAGAGACTAAGTGGCTCTGACATGAGTAGAGGAGGGTGAGCAAATGGAAGAAAGCATAATTGGAGCAGATGAACTTTTCAAGACTCAAAGAGGACTGTAAGAAGAACCACTCCAGAGTTTGGAGAACCTCCACGTTTCCCAACAACAACATACTCCAAGAAAAAGGCAGTAGGTCTGCAGCTAGTGGTGGGTACACAAGCAGCACATGGAAGCTGTGTCAGGCTGGAAAATTCTTTGTGCTCTCAGCAAACATCTCCTTCCATACAATACATCAGCCATCCTCCCAAGATTTCCAATTTTCGTTGGCAAGCCATAGTTTTGGTTTTGGAAATCAATTTCTTCTCATGATTTGTTGTTTAGGGGCGGGGAAATGTTGGTTTACTATAAAATAATAATAAAAAAATGCCAGAACTCCCACCTCTTCTCATTTTCTCATCCTCTTCCTGTTAGTCTGTGCTTATCCATCTCAAAGCAAAATAGGAAGGGTTCTTTTGGGTGGGGTTTGGCTTTTTATAATGCAACCCCAAAAAAACATTCGGAAATCAGGCGCTGATGTGTCTGAATGGGCCCGCTGAGCCTTCAGAACAATTTTTGTAACAGGCAGACAAGTGAAAGGGAGAAATCACGGGAGGATTCAAATGTCTCATAAAACACAAGAACCAACCTGAGAGCTCACATGGTGCCGAAACAGATGGCTTTCTGAGAGGTAATCTGTTTTCTCAATTTGGTGCTGTGGAAGACACATAAACATTTCCTAAGGAGAAGATGACTCCTTGTCTTTTGATAAAAGGCACCTGCCCTCCATGCAGCCGCTACCTGAACAAGGACAAAGAGAGAGAAAACTGAAAAAAAAAAAAATTATACAAAATTCATGTTGTGTTTTTCAAGTCTCTGTTGGAAAAAGGATGTAGAGAGGGTGAATATTCCTAATTATTATCTGAGCAGCATTCACAGACAGTAGCTTTGGGGAAGCCTGTGGCAGGTTAAGAGAGCACATCAGCAAGCGCACACAAATGAGAAGGTACCTGCTCAAAGGAAAACAATGCATAAAACATCCTGCTTATGCAAATGTATGATGATGACATTACCAGGCGCTGATTAGAAAATAAATCTGATTTGCTTAGGGCCCTTTTTTCCAACAATCCACTGTTTTTTGAAAGGTGTCTGGTGGCTGTAACTTTGGTTCATTCCTCCATATTTGGCTGTCCCCTGAGGTGAGGTCCAGTCATTTGGAAATCAGCAGAGCAGGGAAGGCTCCTGCTCTCAGGGGGTCCTGCAAGTGAGGCTCCAGGCATGGCTGATGAACAGGCCAGGGTGGTTTTTGTGCTTGCCACAGGGGAAATGGCTCTTTATGCATCCTGTAATCTGAGTTCCTGCTCCTAAGGTTGCTCACATGTACATCAGTTCCTCTCCAGCCTCGCCCTGTGCCTCTAGTCATGCAGCAGAGGGATAAATACTGAAACAACTTATAGAGTAGGTTGGTTAGAAGTTCACTTCTTGCTGTGTTTACAAACGTTTAGGACTTTCCTGTTTTCACTGCAGGGGCAGAGACATCAGGACATGGCAGGAACGCTCCATCCGTACGGGCTGCCGTGGTCCTGGACACCAAAGAGCAGCCCTGTCTCCTTTGATGGCGTTCATTGTTAGCAAGGTTTTTCTGATAAACACTGGCCATTAGCACATCCTGCAAGTGCCTTTTCGAAGCCCATCTCTTCTTGGCATCCATGACCTGCAGAGACTGGTTCCTAGCTCCACGAATTGGCACCGGATCACATTAACAGATGGCCCCGAGTACACGAGTGCCAGGACTCATTATGCACCTCTTTTTTTCTTCTTTTTTAAGAGCCGTGTATGGACTCCGTCCAAGTATGTGGCAACATCTCTCACATCTGGGATCATGGCGACAGCTCCTTTCTTGTATAACAAAGGTGTGTCTCATCTGTGATGTGCTCCACAGTCCTCACTCACACTCGAAGGGAGAGAAGCATCTGTCTGGCTGGAGTAAACAGCTGTGCATTCTTTCGGGTAGCCTGGAGTGAGCTGCTGGCAGCCACAACAAAATGCAGCTACTGGGATCCGTCCAGTCCTCAGTACGCCCCCAGCCTCGGTAGATCTTCCCAGCCAAAGAAAACCTCAAATGCACCCTCAGCTGATATTCCTGTGGCAGCCACAGCACAGGGAAAATGGGGCACGGAGTAGGAAATTTCTGGCAAACAGCAGCAGGTGGCTGACAAAGGAAAGGGCAAATGGAGCCTGGAGTCTCCTTCCCTGGTGATACTCAAAGGCTCTGTGGACACAATCCTGGGTGAGGTGCTCTCAGGGATCCTGCTTGAGCAGGGAGGTTGGACCAGATGACCTCCAGGTCCCTTCCAACCTTACCCATCCTGTGAATTTGTGATTTTACTGCTCAGGGTGCATTGCTGGGGCTGCCTCCACTACAGAGCTGGTCAGGGAACTTCTTTGAGGTGGCAGCTGAAGGGCACAGGCACCACAGCCACATCCTGATCCAACAGACACTGGTTTTGAAGCTTTTAGCTAATTTGCAAAACTTCAGGTCTGTGTTATTTACCGGATGGAGAAAGACTCATCCCTTTGTCTTCCTGAAGATCACCATGACTCTGCTGCCTCCCCTTTGTGTCAACCTCAATTTTTTTTTCCTTAGGAAAAATATTTCGTGCACTGATCTGTCAGTCACTTCTTCAGGGATATGGAATCCATAAAAAAGAAAAGCCTGGTTTTAAATGACATGTCACACTAAACTGCCTCATTACCTCCAAAGTGAGATGAAATGCGTTCTCTCTACGTATTATTTTTTCCCCTACTTCTCAGTATTATTCTTCATTCATGGGAATGATGTTTAGCCTGGAAGATTATAGACTGGTCATAACCAAAGAAAAGGAGAGAAAGATTTACTCCAATCATGTCAAAGGGACCTCAGTGAGTATTAACTGATAAAGCATACACAGGTCTCAGCACCCCCTCACAGCCCGCCTGTGAATTTATCCGGCTTGATAAATGGGAGCAGTTTACAGAGCAGGCAGAAATTGATATGGGAGAGGTTTCTATCTGGAATGCTCTGTATAAATTACTGGATGCTTATCTGTGAGTAATTCCCTTGCATATGCTAACTGTCCAGACACTTAGAGCCTATGGCAAAGACATTAGATAACCTTCGATTCACAATTGCTGGGGGCAATCTTCAAGCTAAATAAATAGTTCATCTCTTTCAGACCCAAATGATATATCTGTTTGCAAGCACCACAAGTACTGGTCTAGAAATGGATACTTCAGCTATAATTTTTGAGCTGTCCTTCCTTTTTTTTTTTGCCTGCAATTTGTGTCTGCACTTTATGTAATTTAGCAGCCTGCTACTCCTGCCCTGTCTATTTTATCCATCAGGTTTCTAATGTCCCCATCCAGGTGTCTGTCAGGTAGATGGACAGTTAAAAATATGATTTTTTAATCTTTCTCTTTCATGCCATACATGCTCTATTGAGGCCACAAACCAACCCAAGCACCTTCCTTTATTTGCCTGTTTGACAATTTTGCCCACAGCTCTTCCCTGCTACAAACTTAAGTGCTGAGCTGAAAAGGAAATACTTTTCTACTGAGCTTTGCAGTCTTGAGATCAGAATTCATCTGAGCAAAAAGTGAGGCCAGGATGCAGGCAGGGTGAAAATCAAGCAGTCAGTACATAAAGACAAGAGCATTTTCAGCACTCAGACAGGTGAGTGACAAATATCATCCTTTTCTGATATAACTCCCCTGCCCCACCTTAATACAGACATTGCATAGTGTTTGTTTGGCATCAGCCGAATTTATAGCTCTGTTTTCTAGAAATAAAATCACTATCTCTGCCTGAATTTTTTTTTTCCCCAAAGGAATTGAATTGGCACTCTCAGCCCATCTCTCAGCCCAGTGCCAGCCAAGTGGAAGTGAACCAGGAGGAGGAAGTTCATCGCACAAAGAGGAAACTTCAGGCTGCTGGCAATGTACAGCAGCAGATCTAAGCCAGATGGGTGGAAGCTGCTACTTCTCCAGCCATCAAGAGCCAAGCCAGGGATGCCCATCCTGCTGTGATCCAGCTCCCGAGCCATGGAAAGTTTCTGCTTCGCTGTGGGGGTGAACTGGAGCTGTGACCAACACGTGGCCAAAAGCCATGGTGTTCTGGGACACGAGTCATACCTGGAGCTGCTGTCCCTGCCTGCAGAGACACAGCCCTCCATGGAGGACAAGCACAAGGCTCAGGGGGTCCCAGCTGCTGCCTTTGGTTTAAATCTGCTGCTACACTTCAGTCAAAACCTGCACCTTCAGGCTGAGCTGCAATAAATTGAACAAGATGGTCTGCACCAGCTTCCTCAGCCCAGCCATGAAACAAACTGGAAATTATTAAAACCTTAAGACACTCTTCACCCAGCAACAGTCTTTGCTCTAACTTTTGCTGCCTAACAAGCTGTGCTGGTAAGTGCAGTTTCCCTTGGCAGTTATCAGTGAAGCTGGCTCTGTTTGTGTGCTGGATTTGTATTTCTCAGCTCTGGAAGAGGTGCTGATCCCAGGCCTCATTCTTGGCATTGCCAGGGTCCCTGGCAGAAAGCTGTGCACAGAACCTTCCACAGGGGAATACTTCATTAATCAAGTGCTGACAGTCCTTCTCACTGTGTTTTTTCCCCACATGATGGTCAAACGTCATTTTTGCTCCTGAAAGATGTTGCCTGCGATCCTGCACGGCACAACTGCATCACACAGGCCCCAGCAGTGGCTGAGGGTCTGGAGCTCAGGCTGTACCTTTGGGGAAGGGAGAAGTGCTTCCCAACATGCAGCCAGGATGTCGAACAGATGCAGAGACAGAGCTTGTCTTTTGACAGTCTTCTTCCACCTTGTGGGTTTAACAGCTAATGACAGCCCATCTCTGCTGGTCAGAGCCCCCACGAATGCTGCAAGCTGTGGCACCACCTCAGGCTTGGCTGCCCTCTCTCTCAAGGCCAAAATTACCCCTTCCTTTCCTCAGTTTTCTGTGTGAAAGCAGCATCCAGCAGCTGTCCAGAGCTGCAAGGCACAGCTAAATATCTGGAGTCCATACCCACAAGCAGGGGTATCCCACCCCCAGAATGGGAGTATCCCAAGGTTTTATATGGAGGCAAAACAACTCTCTCACGGTCAATGGCATCCCTCATATTTTGCAAGCTTTTTTTGGCTGCCGCTGCACATCGAGCTAATGATATTGGAGAACTGTCAGAACTGAATCCAGCTATGCCCAGTCCAAGCTCAGCACGTGCAGAGATGGCCCAGATTGTTTCTCCCCACATTCGCTATGGTCAGTTACACTGATGCTCAGATTTACCTCTTCACACAGATTTCTGAAATCCTTCGGAGGTTCCCCGCTATGAGGATGGCATTTGACTGCCCAGAAGACCTTCCCCCTCACTCCAGCTGTGTTATGAGCAAAGGCACAGCTGGAGGGGTGCCCAGTTGGGATGGGTATTGGAGGAGCTCAGTGCTCTTTGGCCTCTTGCCCACCAGTTCTTGCTCCTAAGAACCTGAAGGCAGATTTTACATCACAATTAATTTTTTTCATAAAAAGCTGACATCATTGATTATTAAAGGTCAGTGAGAGGAAGAAATAGCTTTGCATTTGTCTCTTTAGCTGAAATCTGGGAGCTACTGCCCATCTGCCAGGGTAGTGCTGGAGATAAGCCCAAAGTCCAAACTCAGCAGCAAGCTACAACTCCCAGATCAAATAATATCTCTTGCCACTGCTATGTGCCTGTGATTTGGGTCAAATAAACCTTTTGCTGCACGCTTGCAACAATTTGCACAAATTTCTTTAGACCCAGGGTCCAACAAGTCCTTTGTGCAGAAGGGAACTGGGCACAAGTTTCTTTCTCTGTCTCAGCAGAAACATTTACGTTTCCATCTCACAGGAGAGAAAATCTAGATACTATTTTTTCCTCCTCACGGCTTGTTGCAACAAGGACTCTCCCTACTACCTTTCCCAGAGGGGAGAAGGGTTGCCTTCATTTCTAAATTTAGATTTAATGAGTGCAAAATGAATAAAGCAGCAGGGGAACGTAATCTGGTTAGCAGAGCAGCAGCAGAAAGCACAAGATGCTTCAGTACAGTGTTGGGTTGTGATTTCCTGTGCTGAATCCACAGGAGCACTGGTTTTGTGGATAAACAGGTGGGTATGAATTCTGCAGGCAGTCCTTACTGCTGGTGATGAGAGCAGAGCTGAATTTGGCCCTGGGCAAACACACCTTCCTGCTGATCCTGCTGCTTGGATGCTGTTTATGAAGGGAGAAATAGCACAGGCTGGAATATATAAAATTCTGTGTAAAATCAGCCCCTTGGCACAGCTTGCAGAGGTACTTGGCTCCTAACAGGCACCCCCTGGCTGTCCCTGCCATCATCCTGCTCTCGGGTCTGGGAGGGCCTGGGGTGCCTCTCTCCTCCAGGCCTGGAGCACTACAGAGCTCTGATCATTCACTCATTTAAAGCAAAATGATTTGCTGCATTCATTCAGCTCCAAGATCCCCAAACAAACTTTATCAGCACACCTTAGTTTTGCTCCAGACTTGATACTCCAAGTCCCTACTAATACCCTTCACTCCTGACTTGCCTTATCCTTATTATTCTTCCCATCCCTCACAGCCCAAAAGGAGAGTGCTGCTGAGCTCAGCTCTCCTCCATGACTGTACTGATCTGCAAAATATCTAAGTGGGTAGGATGCCCTGACTTTCGCAGCTGGGGTTTAGGATTCTCAGAAAATGTTTCCTCCAAGAACCCAAACATTACAACCCCAAATTCCTTCTTGGGGAGTAGCTCCATGAGGAAAAAAAAAAAAATTCCACCATTGTAACCAAAGAAGCTTCACTGCCCAAAATTACAAAGAAGAATGTGTACACAGAGATAAAATATTCAGATTCCACTGTAGGGCATTTTAAGGCAGAATTAGCACCTGGCACTTGTCAGAAATGGCAGAGGATGGCTCATGATGTTAAATGATCAAGGCACTTGCTTTGGTCTCATGTGAAAGCCGAAACTATCTTCAGAAACCATAAATTCTGCTAATCCTGTGCTGATGCTGCCACTTTCTGTGGTGTCCTGGGGCTTCCTTAGAGGTCTGTGGACCAGAGACACATAAAGGATGCACAGACTGAATTTCAAAAGCATCTCTGCTCCCACAATTTCAAGTTAAGTCATCTGAGGAGACTGCAATGCTCCAATCCTTTCCCAGTTAGATCAGCAGTCTCATCACCTCCTGAGAGGGCTTGGTATATGCTCTGGCTTTTAAAGGAATTCTGTATCAAAAGCAGAGATCCGATAAATTGGAACCTCCTCAAATACAGAAAGAAATATAAGGAAAATAAAGAGCTTCCCCCATCACAATTTGGAATAATGACAGCTGGAGAAATAACACTTGTTTGTAAATAACCCATGACCCTTTTCATCCAAAGGGATCTTGGTAGCAAATTAATCAATGCTTTTCTCTAGACATAGAGGGCATTAATGACATGCTTGGTCAGTTTTCTCACTTGAATTTTAGCTTTTTCAAGGCTGTGACCACATATTCCCAGAAGAAGAAATAGATAATGTTACCTTTAATTTCTCACTAATTTACAATGGGCTTATTTTCAGGGGATGGAGCAGATATAATTTATTTCTATACACACTTTATTTCAGGGGATGAATGCAAACAGCACCATCAATTACTCAATCAAGCATGGAGACAGCAAATCAGCTGGGTATGAGCAAACTGCTCATACGAGCACGAGGGTCAATTATCCCCCTGTATAAGATACTTCTGCAGTATATAAATTAATACAAAAGGATGGATTTGTTTCAGTGCTCTCACACTGCCTGGTGTCACACAGATATTGCATGTTTATTTGTCATTGTTGGGATGAGAGTCCCTTTGTACCAGTGGGTGTAAAGATGACCCTGGATCTGTGTCTTGTAGCGTTTTCAGGGTGAGCTGATAGGACAAGAGAGCGGTACCTGAGAAAAAGGAATTGTTATCACTCCCATTTTATGGGTGAAGAGTGAAGGTCTAAGGAAACAAGGTCAGGTGGAAGAATGGAAAGGACTGAGAGGTGACTCCTGTGCTCCAGTCACAGTGCATGTCTTCTCAAGAAGCTCTACACCTCAGAAATTCAGCGAGCAGCTGGGAAACTGCAGCTTTGTCCTCTCCACCTCCAACAAAATGAATGGGATTAGAGATGCTCAGAGATAACAGGTGGCCCAGAGGTCACCAGGGAGCCAAACCCTCACATCTATAAACCCCATGGGTGAGATCTGCACAAGCCAAAATGAGCAAACAAAGGTGAAGTGTTTGTGAAGATTTATATAAATGATGCTTGAGTGTTTTCCTTGGGGATATTCCTGCCCTTTGCCATGAATCTTCATACAAATTATATTTTTGTGTGCAAGACCAATTGTACAAAGGAAAATGCTCAGAAATATGCATTTGAGTGAGGTTTCACTACAAAGAAGTCTTTGTGGTATATAAAAGTTTCAGTCCCTCAGAGAATGAATTGAAGAAATACAATCTAGGTAATACATTTTGCAAACCAGAAAATAGCAACAAAAGGCTGGCAAACAGCCAGGTGCCATAGAAGTGAACTCGAGGGCTGAGATACATCACAGACTGTGTTTGAATAAGGAACACTGTCATAAAAAACAAGCCTGTTCATTCATGAATAATACAGGACCAAGGGACAGGTCTGAATTTGTCATGTAAATTATTTACTGTAAGTATGAAATGGCCACCTGTCCGGACTTGTTGCAGCGTTTGAAACACAGCCCATTAAATAAAAAAAGGAAAAGATAAAGTTGATTAAGCTGAAGAGGAACTTCTTTGGTCCTGAAGAGTAGCTCACTCCTGCCCTCATGCACTGAGGTGTGACTGGGGGTGGGACCTCCACCAGGCTGAGCTCTCCTCGTTATAAAGCTGGGGAGCGTCTTCAGGAGGATTTTTCACTTTGCTCTGCTGGTGAGGTCAGTGATGAGTTTGTCCATGGGGCCCAAGTTTGGGGCCAGGCCACCAAACGGATCCCAAGGCATCCTAGACCCCTGAAGCCACCAGCAGAACGGTGCCAGGAGGCAGTGGCATGATTCATCTTCAGACAGGAATTTGGGTTTAGGCTTAGAGAGATTGTAACACTTAATAGAGAACAGTTATGAACTCGGGACAGGGATGTCTTGATTGGCAGAGGCACATCCTCAGTGGGATGGAGACCTGTCTGCCAAAGCCTATCTGACCCAAAGCTGATGAGACAGCAGCTCTTAAAAACACAGCACCTTCATGCCCAGCATTAGCAGTTGTTAAAGATGAAATAAAATCTGCACTTTAAGAAGTCTAAAATACATTTCCCTGGGTTCTGGATACACCTTTCCATGCCTCCCCCAGCCTGTTCCCACCATCTCACCTCAGTCAGCTCCTCCACGGTGCCAGGCAGCTCTGTGCAACCTGAGCTGGAAGACAGCTGAGCTGCTCAGGATCTCAGTGTGGTCTTTTGTTTCTCGGTTTTCTTTTCTTTTTTTAACCTGTGGCTCTATAGAGTGCTTCCAAAAAAATCCCAGCAGATCAATAATGAACAAGAGTTACTTCAGAAAGCCACTCGGCACTCTTGTTTAAATAACTTCTTTTACTCCTCAATTGTCTTGTTTTTCTCAGGGTTGTCATAGAGAGGAAGATATTGATGAGCTGGTGGTGTGTGAGGGAGCATGGATGAGAGCAAAGTCATTTACTCTGTTCTCAAAAGCATTTATTTTTGACCTATTTATCTCGTGTGTGTAGCTACAGTGTCCCTCTGCTCCTTCGTGGCAGTTTGGTCATTGGGAAGAGCATCCTGCAGCAGAGGCAGTGCACAGACATGGTTAATGCTGCATTTCCTGGGATTAGAGGAGTGTCTGTCATGTTTAATACATCCTGAGAAAGCAGACACCTTGTAGCAGGCAAGTCAATAGGTTGTTTAGCTATACACAGCTTCCGGAAGGCAAAACCTCATTTTCAGCTCTCTAAAGAAAGGAAAGGTCTTGGGTGTCTGTGCATTAGATCTTAAGAATGTCCCATCAAAACACAGGCCGCTGCAAAGGTTGTTACCTTTTAAGAGAAGTGTCGTACTGAAATCAGCAAGGTCTCTGCTCTCTCCTACGAGAAAGGAGATGAATGAAAGCAGGCAGTAGGTTCTAAGACTGCTTTCCCCAGGAATAACCCAAAACTTTTCTTCCTGGTGCACTGCAGCCTTGTTTGCACTTACCTAGAAAACTGGAAAAGAGCTAAAAGGTGACTGATGCCAGGCCAGGCTGTCTCTGAGTTTTAACCATCAAAAGGCTTCTTCAGCAGCAGTAGCATTATGAAAAGTCCAAGATAGAACGTATGATGTGGATCAAGAGCTACCCACAAACTCTAGTTCTTCTGGAAGCTACACTCTCTGTTGAAGACTTTCCTCTGGATATTTTTTCCTGCCCTTGCAAAAACACACAGTTTTATTTCCAACCCACACAACACACTTCTCCTCCTCAGGTCTCACAATTCCCCTGTTCACCCTGGAAGGCAGCACTGCCAGCAGAAGAGTTTTGACTGTGGCAGTATATTAACTAAACATCCTAATTAACTGATTCACCCTTTTATTGTCTCACATCTCCACTATCACTGGGCCTGCTGTGCTCTAACAATGCTTTAAAATTCTAACTTGTTTTGCCTCCCCTGACTTTTAAACACCCTTGCATTCCCATCTGCAGCTTTCTATAGGGACACACATGCAAAAATGAACAAACACGCTTTGTGCAGACTCTTTCACCTTTTTCAGAGCACAGCCCCCAAAAGGTGGCTGCCCTACATGTTTCTAAAGCTTTAACCCAAACTATGACCACATAAATACAGCTACACTGATACCAGACAGCTAAGAATGGCTATAAGAGAACAGGGAAGGGAGGGACGGAAAAGGGAACAGCTCAAATAATATTTTCTGAAAGACGATCCTAAATGTTATTAACCTGATTCTCCTCTGCCATCAAAATTACACCAAGGGATCTCCGGTTCAATGAGATTCAGACCATGAAAGACCAACAAAATCCTTTCTGTTAACAAGCCCATAAACTAATGGCACTTGAAAAACTCAGCACACCAGGCTTTATGACCCGCAGTGAAACAGATTAGAAGTAATACAAGGGCAAAGAGGGTCCCCTAAAACCTCATCTTTAGCTACAAAGAGAGTTCTTGTGCTGAGCAGGTTTTGGTTTGCAGCTCAGCACCCTCTTCTGCAACTCCAGAAGAATCTGTGGTCCAGTGGCATGTTTCCACAATATTGGAAAAAAAAAATAAAATAAGTCAAACACCTTTTTGTCATGTCAAGAAAGGCTGGGTTATGGTCCGGCTTCATCCAGAAATCTAGATGTTTCTCAAGCTGCTCTGCTCCTTTCCAGACACATTTGGAAGTTGTGTGGGTGTTAGCACTGGATGAGTGCTGTTCTCAGTGGGGAATTAGTACATGTCCTGAATGGAGAAGATACGCTTTCTATTCACCCAAGGCTTGCAGGAAAAGGTCTCCAGGATTTCAGAAGAAAGCATTCCTAATTAATCTAAGGGAAAGGGTAGCATCCAGCATCCTCTAAGGGCTGCCACAAAAACATAATCCTATCAATCATTCATATCATTGGCTCAGCAGTCCCTTTCTTCCTGTATGCGAAGGGAGGGTTGGGGTAGGTTTGATTCCAGAAACCATCTCTAAGACAGAAAATCAGGATGAGGCTCCACTCCATCCCAAGCATTTCTTAGACTCCTGGATTTCTGCTTGCTGAATTTCTGTACTCATCTGCTGGCAGCAGCCTGAGGCCCCCTGTTCACTTTGCACAGGCCACCCTGCAGCCTTTGGGGCACATTCACTCCTCACTGCCATCCTGAGTCCACCCAAGAATAAGATAAAAATTTCCATCCCCTTTGCTCTCCCACCTCTCAGCAGAAATTTTCCTAACTTGCTGTATAATGAGACCATTTTTATTCTTTCTGGCCCTCTCCTAAAGGTGAAAATGGGCCCTCTGCTGAGCATCGGCTTCCCAGGCTCAAGGCTTTTAATGAAAACCTCAAATTCCTTTATTTAAGGCCAGCGAGGTGACTAATGGACTAAACAGCCTGGGAGATGGAGGAATGGCTCTGCAGAAAAGCAGCGTGGCAGTCAGCAAGGTCCTTGTGCTGAGCTAATGTTCACAACACCCAGCCAGCCCCACAGACCTCAGGCAGGGAGCAAACTCCCCTGAGCTGCACTTTGTTCTCCTCAAGCAGCACTTTTGCACCTACAAGGTCAGTAAAACCACCCTATTTCTACAGCTGCCCTTCAGCTTTATGGATTTCCCCTCCTAAAATAAGGATTCTCCCACAGAGAACTCTGCATTCTGAAAAATAAAGGCTGGAGCTCTGCAGCCTGTGCTCAAAGGCAGTGGGACACGAGCCAGGCTCAGCCCCAGAACATGGTGCTGCCAGTCTAAGGATGAGCCCTGCTCAAGCATCTTCCCATCCCCTGCTGGGAGGGCCAGGGAGGGAAGATGCAAGTTCACAGAAGAGCAGACACAAAGCCAATTTAAAAACCAATGTTGGCCTCAAGCTAACGGGAAAAACTGCACCATTAGCTTTGATTTTTAAATACATTAGTTATTCTCTCAAAGGCTGGATCAATGGAAAAAGGAAACCGAGCAATGGATAAACCTTTAATTGCTTAGAAGTAGGATTCATCCTCACATTGCCTGGCCAGAACATGGCCTTCTGCTGGGTGACTGTGTGCTCCTGCATTCCCTCACAGCAGCTGGGTCTGCTCCCATGTCCCAGGCAACCACCAGGCCAGTCAGGCACTCAAAGTATTTTTCTGGTGGGGTCTGGATTGGCAAGAGGCATCTGTGAAAAGGTCCAGAAGGTTTATGTGCACTTGTGTTTCAAAATAGAACAAAACACTGAATTTCAGAATTTCCACAGAAGTGTAATGTTAAGCAGAAAATACTGCTTGAAGGCAATCAAAACATTTCATTTTGATAAAAGCCCAAATACTCCAATTTATTTTATATGAGAGAATTCAAGCTACAGTTTCCCAAAGAAAACTTGAAATGCTCCAATTTCAACAAGATACTGCGAGCTCATCAGCTTTTGTTTGAATGAAATAGCACTAAAATGGAGATATTCCCACAAAAAGTCATAATTTGGAGGAAATTACATTTTTTCCCCCTCACAGGGAATATTCTGACTGGCTGTATGTAGCAGTTTGGTTTTGCATTTTGCCTGCATAGCCAAAGGCATTTGTGTGGAAGGACACATATTTGTCACAGGAGTGACAGGAAAACAGAAACAAGGAACAAACACCTAACTTTGCCCTGCTGTGAACAACACGGGATCCATCCCTCCTCTCTGGATGGCTGAGCAAGGCTCTTCAAAGAAGGTTTGTGGTACAGAGTCACAATTCTAAGGATGTGTTTTATCCTTCCAATATTCCCCACTCTTTCCAGGCACACACACAACCCAGGGCTGCTGCCAGCACAGAGAACAGGTTCTCCCAAGCCCTCACAACTCCTTCAGGCCACTCAGCCAGCTCAGGAGCACACAGATCATCTAAAGCTTCAGGAGCTGAGCAAAAGTGGTACAGAGCTAAGACCTTCTGCAGAGCACCTGGCCTGGAACACCACCACTTTCTCCACTTGGAGCTCCCCAGATTTCACCACCAATCATGGTCTTAGACCCAGCTCAGGATGGCCTTGGGAAGGCTTCCAGCATCACAGCCTCCCTGGGGTGGGCACCATAACGTCAAGACTTACCCAAGGTCCTGAGACACCGAGGAGGAGAAAGATCAGAGAAGGCTGAAGGAGGCAGGGAAACTGATGCTGTTGATGTGACCCATCTGTGAGTCCTTTCTAATTAAAGCAGGGCTCACAGCACAGCCACACACAGCCCTCTTGCTAATTAGGGAGGGCTGAGCACTGACACATTAACCTCCCAGTCTCAAAACATTAACTTTATCAGGTGTAATATCTTCTAGGTGACATAAAGGTTAATAATCTGCATCCACAACAGAATTCAGCTCGGTAAATACCCAATTAACCAGATTCTGTCAGAGGTAGCAGCAAAAATGAAAGGTCTAGGATGGCTGAAGGGAGGCCCTGAAATGCTGGGTGTGAAATGTGCGCTGGTTCACCCACTGTAGGGGACAGTGGGGACCTGCCAGGAATGGCCAGCAGACCAAAAAGGAACGATGCCTTCAGAGGGAGCTTGCACAGACCTCAGCACTACCAGGAGCTGGGCTGAGGGAAAGCAGTGAAGTGAAATAATTAAAAGATTCTTCACTGTCAACATTTAACAAAACATTTTTTTCCCAGCCTTCCTCCCTCATTCCTCCTGAACTATTCTCCAAAGCTCCTGTTGTTGGGAAGTGAATTCAAAGCAAGAGTCGTTGGATTCAACTCGTGTGCAACAAAATTGGTTTATTTTGTTTTTTGGTTTTTTCCCTGACTTTTAATCTTTGTTTTGCTCACTGCCTTTCAGAAGAGGGAATTGGAAGAGGGAAGGATAAAAAAAGGAACAAACAAAGAGTAACTGAATATTCAACTCAGTTGGAATGCAATTGCCTCGTTTAGCATCATTTTGTAGAAGCTCAGGAGAAAACTACCCTTTGATACACCAGATTTGAAACATTTAAAAATAATGGGTCAAAGAAGTGCTTACTTTTATTCTGACCAGTACAGCAGTCGGAACAAGAGGAAGCGTGTGCCACTGAATCCTCAGGAATCTATCACCCTCTGGGCCTGATCCCGCGGCAGCGGGAGCGTTAATGGAGATGGAGAAGCTTCTGCAGCTGCAGGGGCTCAGGGTGCACGGCAGGGCTCAGCCACTTCACTCAGCTGTTGCTATTTCAGCTAAAAGCTCTTTTTTTTTTTTTCCCTTCACAGCTGAACTGACACAAAGAGTGTGATACACATTCATCACCACCAACACATCCAGCATTTCCCTGCTCAAATCATGTTCCCTCTGAGCTCCTCCTCATTTTAGTGTTTTCCAGGTGTTCAAGTTCCTCTGTTCTGCAAGAATCTAGGATGCCCTTGTTCTCTCTTTCCTTTCTCTATTTAATTAAGCTTCATCTTGCCTTTCCCCAAAACCTGCCTTACCTTCTCTGTCACAACCAGTGCTTTGCTGGACCTCCCCTCTGGGGGCACTGCACATGCACAAAACACATTCACTCCCACTGTCATTTCTAGCAATATTTCAACATCAGCATCAGAACCTCCAACCTGAACCCTCAACCCTGCTTTTGCTGAGACTGGAAACTTTCTGGGACAGTCAGAGCACCAGCCCAGCCAGCCAACCTGGGAGAACCAAAGAGATCATGCAGTGAGACAGGACAAGAATGAAAATAGTGTTTTTAATATCATTTACAGCAAACTTACAGTATGTATTTCACATCACATATTTCTAAACTGCTCATCTGGAAAATATAAGCTGCAAAAATACAGAACACAGTACTCAAAATATATCGAGCATGTGGCTTCTCTTTCTTTTTTTCTTTTTTTTTTTTTCCTTTTTCTTTAAAGTCAATTGTAAAGTGAAACATTTCCTTTTCCAAACCAGGTTTTGGTTTACTTTGGAAGTGTTGCTAAACATCTGATAAATTACCAGCAGTCAAACCAGCACAGTTCAAAGACCTTTCTGAGGACCACTCTCCCTCGGGCACTGCAGGAGAACAGTAACCCCCAGCCCGAGGCAGGGGCAGTGGCACCGTGGGCTCATCCAGGTCCCACACACTGCCACAGACTATTGGTGGAGATGTTCTGTGCAGGAAGAACCTTCTCCACAACCCACAACTGCCACTCTGCCCAGGTGGCTGTGAAGGACAGCAATGGTATGAGGGACAAACACCACGGACAGGCCTGGTACAGAGGCAGGTAAATATCCTGCAGTGCTGTGGACCCTGCACAGAGCTCTGCAGGTGAGTTTTGAACCACAGCTGTGACAAACTGCATGGGGTGGTCTTGTTCTCCAACAAGACAACCAGTGTGGAAGCACCCTCCATGCACTGATGGAAGATTACATCCACACACCAGCTGCAAGCACTCGTCAGAGAAGTCCTGAGCTTCTGAAGCCCGGAGAAACTCCCACCAACAACCCAGTTAAGAGATGCATCAGGATTTGGAGGGCACATGGCAGGCCTGCCTCATGAAAATGTATTATTTTCTTTATTTACACCACGGAGAAAGAGAAGGATGGATAAGGGAATGGGTTAAGGAACAAAGTAGGTTCCTAATATTCTTATTAGCCAAAACCCCAAGCCCCTCAATCTCTGCTAGAGACACAGAGGAGCCAGCTGGTTAAGAACAGAACTTTCCCAATCTGCTTTGAATTTTAAGCTCTTAAAATGAGTTTGCTCATCGGTAGCTGCCACTAAGAGCTGTCAGGGATGGGGATAATCAGGTTACACAGGCAGGGCATGTGCTGCTGGTCAAATCCTGCAGCAGGAAAACAAGCAAGGAGAGATCAGCCAAACTGAAACCTCGCTGTTTCTCCAACGTGAATGAGGCATGGCCAAGGACTGGCTGGGGCACTCACTGCTGCTCACAAACCACATCAAGAGCTGCTCTCCTCCTGCCTGCGCAAACTGCCCCCACTCCCTCCCCTCTGATTTCAGATGGTGCTCGTGTCTCATCTGCACAGGGCAAAAGGAATTTAAAAATAGCCTTACTGCAAACACACCCCATCTAATGCCATTTATGCATTGCTAGCTCACACGACTCCAAATGTCCCCGTGCCTGGAATGTGATATAAGTACATACAGCAGGGAAAAAAACATTTCTGCAGACTGCATTTGACTCGTATCAAAATCCTAACGAACACCACATTTATTGTACTTTATTTACATGGTAGTCACGTATAATATAATACAATACAGCGTTCCATTTGCAGTGGTAGGCACTATGGGTTTTAAAAGGTCACAGCTCTTCCCCTGCTCCATCCCATCCCCTCTTCCCTATGGATGTGGTACCAAAGTGAACCAAGAGCTCCCTGTTGTGCGGTCCCAGCGCTGCTCCAGTTTCCCTCTGAACCTGCTCTGGGATGGCTCCTTCCCAAAAGCAGGTGAGGGAAGCTGCTTTCATGCGCTAACATGAAGACTCCAAAACTTCGGTGGTCACAGACCACTGGCAGCCCTTAGCACTTGTCAGGGGCAGTCATGTGCAGCCTCCTCACCATGCTTTGCACCAAAACACCGTGAAGGCAACGTGGGGCTGTAGCTGAGCTGCAGACCCCTAGCACAGGGAATAGGCCACCCGTGATCACAGAGCACCGTTTGGTCCTGCTGCAGTAAGACTTTAGGAAAATGGCTGTGACCCTCCAAGAGGGATCATCATCCTCCTCTGATCAGGCAGGAAGTGTCTCGGGTGAATAACAGGGGTCATTTCTTCCTTTCAAGTTCACAGTTAGAGTTGTGAGGCACCAAAAACATAGCACTGTTTGCACTGAGGGGTAATTGCACTGGTGTTTGTGCGATGTCGTACTGCAAGAGAAGATAGGTTTTGGGGGCTGAGATACCCCTGACAGGGAAAGATGCCTTTTGCTGTCCCACCCACGGGCAATTCAGCTGGGAAGAACTAAGATATGTTAGGCCATATGCAACTCTCTTGATGCCCGAGAGGTTTCTGCTTCCGATCCAAGAGCTGTGCAAACATCGCAAATAAAATTTACACCACCTGCTTCACCTCAATACCAATTTGGTTTTGTCTGGGTTCATACCCTTCTGGTGTTTGCTCTCAGTAATTACTCAAATGAGTGCATTAACCGGTAGGAACACTGGGAGAGGCTGAGAATTTCAAGCATCTGTGAGAGAATATTCCTGGAAAGTGGACTGTGAGTTGGAAGCCAGCACTTTGGCTGTCCTGGAGCACTGTGTGTCCAGAGGCGCTCAGCCCACTGGCACTGAGCAAGGATCCTCTTACTCACTTCCTAATCACGTATTTTTGAACTAAATATTTTTACTGATGAGAAAATTCCAGCCTAGGGAACTCAGGGAGCTGAAATATCCCCTGTGAGTTTTATGTCCATCCAGAACAAACCACTGTGTATGAATTACAAGGAAGCTTTTCCAACTCCTCCAGACCACAGATGATATGCAGAAATGACCCTGCAAATACACTGGAGGCATTTTCTTGGTTTGCTCAGCAATTTGCAAGGAAGAAATAAAAGGGAGAATTCATTTATGAAGTTGCTATAAATTATTTACCGAGTTGGAGCTGACAAGTTTCTTATTGCTTTCTGCCATATGCAGACACCAACTCTGTGTAGAACAAGTCCGGCACTACAAACTGTTCAGGTATGACAAATCTTTTTCTTTTTAGGGTTGGACATCCTGCTCTGCCACACTTAATCTGAATATAAAGTGGGGGAAACATCACAAACTTTTCCCAGCCCAAAGACCCCATCATCCCTGGGGTCACTCCATTCATCAGACAAATACAGACTGAATCAAAGCTTTGACAAGCAAAACAACACGAACACTACAAACATCCTGAAGTCCTACTCTTGCAGCCATCTACATGGATTGCTCTGTCCACATGGCTTCTCCTGAATTCCCTGTGTCCTTCTGGGACCAAGAGATGCTCAGAGCCAAGCAGCCGTGGCAAGACTGAAGATGAAAGAAAAGCAGTCCATGTTCAAACTCTGCCCCAGGAAATAGCAGTATTGCTTCTGAGCAGGCACAGCTTCCTTCTGCTCCCCTGGATTCAGAGAACAGACAATGGCCAAAGATTTTTACTTGGCATCACTAGTTAAAAAAGAAGTGCCTCATGTCTAAGAACTGCTGAAAGGCCATTTTTCAGCAAAGCAATTGTATTAAGACTCATATTGGCTAGAAATGTCAATGGAATGATAGAAAACATTTGCAGCCTAGAAGTTATAGACTTAGGGTATATAAGCAGAACAAACTATAACATTTTGAACATATGTAAAACTAAGTGAGACCTGCTGGCATCCCAGGCAAATTTAAATGCCATTCAGTAACTCTGGATACCTTGTATTGACTTGCTATAGGCAAGCTGTGCTTTGCCATCAGGGGAAAGGAAGAATTGTGCCTGGAGAAAGGAAGCTGATGGTCAGTTTGGAAGAAACACCCAGAGACCATGGGTCTGGTGGAGGTAGGGCTATCCAGGAGCACAGAAGGGTGGATAATCCTTTCAGGGACACTGAGTGGCTCAGTTATAATGTCCTTGACTCCTCGGATCAGTCTCAACTATCAGATAACCGTGGCTGGACCTGGCTCACACCAAAGGTTTCCATCTTAATAAACTGCTGCCTATGTTCCCAGCAATTCTGTCTTGGCTGCCAACAAAACAGGTGAGTCACAGCAGCAGTGTGGGACATTGGGAGAGCTGAACACAGGTAAGAAAAGCCAGAACCCCCAATGCAAAGGCGAGCAGGTCAGAATTATTGCTTGTAATCAGGGGTGCTCTGCCCTGTGCACAGGAAGCTTGTGAGCTTTGCACATATTAATCAGATCTAGAGAGGGAACAACAACAAACCTGCTCCTGTCTGCAAACACGGTTCACACGAAATTAGGGGGAGAGATGAGCATGGCTGCATTTAAAGGCAGAGCAGGAGTAGGTCTGGAAACCCTGGTGAATAAAGAACCAAGCTGTTACCACATCAGTCCAGTGAAGCATTTGCATGCGTCTTTTACACTGACAATTCCCCACATCACCTGCCAAGAATAAAGTAAACATCACCCCAAGAATGCCCAAGTCTGAAGAAAATACCAAGCCCAACACATCCAGCTGTGACAAACTCTCATACGGCAGCAACAGCTGTGGCTGACTCAGGGGCCAAAGCTTCACAGTGCTGGTAGGCTTCAGGTTGTTGTGGGTTGGCTGTGGAGTGAAACTGCTGGTTATGAGATGGAGTTGCCTTTCCGTGTCCCAGGACCTCACTTACTGAGAAAAAATGTGAATCTGTCTAAGACACAAAGGTGAACCTTAAGCACATTGCCTCCAGTGCAATGTGATGAACACAAAAGTCTGATGGGGATAGGAGGAGGTCCAAATCTCATTCATTCCCTTAATTTCAATTTGGGGTTTTTTTGCAAGGAAAAAGAAGTCAATGCATCTCAGCCATTTGGAAATACTCCAATCACTTTCCAAATGTCTGCAGACCATCAGTTCAATTTGGAAGCATTCTGAAACATAGCTAACTCAGATAATGGAAGCTAATTCCTCTCTGCATCTTTCCTTTCTCACCTTCTGAGGAAGGTGAGACCCAACCACAATTAACAGTAGCAGCACCGAGGAGTTCAGTGCATCTCACAGGAGAATGGCAGAGGGAGGTCACTGTTAGCTGAAGTGCCAAGAATAGAAGGTTTGTGATATTCAAGTGATAATTCAAGTGATGGACTTTTCAGTCCCACTCTACATCCAAGATGTGCTGGGTAAAGTCAGAAAATTAGATGATTCCTACATGTATTAAAAGAAGGTTCTGGAAATGCATCACCCAGTTAACAAGGATGCAAAGAAAATTATTCCAGTGTCATCTGCACCAGTTTTAGATTGGGGTCCCCTTTTGATTCCACTGGGGCCATGCCAAAGTGGGATCTGTGCAAGGGAAAGGAAACCCCAACCTGAAGTCATGCAAGGCAACTGGTCAATCCCAGAGAGACTGCTGAATCTCAAGTAGTTTGTTTTTCCAAACATCCCATTCCTTAGCAGACAGCCACACAGGAACACAGCGCTTGGAAACGCCAGAACAACGTTTCTGCTGAGACTGAGGCCTCAACAAACCCCTGAATTTCAATATGGAGGAACCACCCTGGCTCTGGACTGCACAGCTCAGACCATGCCCCCATTTCTGTTCCTGGGAATGGGCATTTTTCTAACTCCATCCTTGTTTTTAAGTTTCCTGCATGGTTAAGGCAGTTGCGAGATGGAGGCGAAGTGCTGACAGGTGAAGGCCCGTAACGCAATTTGGGAAGCAGGAGGATATCTGACACTTCATTTGTTCTTCTGTAACAAAAACTGGGTTGCAGGCAAAAATGGCTTGTGGTTCTGAAATCAGAAAAAACCCAAAATGCCTGCTGGTGTGGATGAAGGGTTTGGTCTGTGTATTTTCTTTAAACTAAAGCTCTGTTCTTAAATCTGTACCAAAGCACTGACAGCAAAGCCCTTCACGATGCAGGCATCAGACCTAACCCTGGGAAAAAAACCAAAGAGTGGGATGGGGAAAAAGCTTTTGAAAAAGTTCCATTATCAAAAGAAATAAAATAACAATCATGCAGGAATTTCAAGTTACAGCTTAAAAATAACGTAAGTAACCCTATTCAACTGCATCTCCCACACAAACTAACAGAAGAGATCAAATGAAAAAAGTAAAGAAAAATAAAAACAGAAATGTTATGTGCCCTGGAATCCTGTTTCTATAACTCCGGTCAAAGGGGACTTTTGACTGTACCAACAAACCACAGCTTGTGAACACTAAGAGTTTGTTTTACATCATATCCATCAGCATGCTATTCTCCTTCACCCTGGACTTTCAGAGGGGAGAATCATGAAATTGTGAAAGGGGTTATGAAATTTCAAGCAATCAGGCTTTTAGAAAGGTTCTATTCTGTGACATTTGTGTTCGAGTCTGAAAGTGTGTGTATAGTATAAAATTATGAGCTAACATTTGCAAAGACAGCAGTCTAAGTAATAAATCTGCAGAATGAAGAGAACTGTACAGAATTATTTCAAAGGCGCATACTTGACAATTATATATATTTTATGAGACAGTTATGCACCCTGTGCCTTTTTTGAATTCATTGTTTTATGGATGCAGTATCTCTATTTTAGCAGACAGGATATACTAAACCAATGTAATGGTCTAAAAAGCATCATTTACCACCCAACGTAACAATGGCACTGCATAGCTTAATATTTTTTTTCCTTAAACTCCTTCATCAATCGAGTGATTCTTAACATGGCTGAAACCCAAGAATTAAATATCTGCAGTTACAATATTTATTGAGTATTTGGCACAGTGGAGTTTATTTGATACACCCTTTTTTCCTGCCCTTATTTTTGCCAAACATGTAATTCTGTGCATAATTTACAAACACACAGGTAAAGTCAGTCAAGTGGAAGCAGTTTGATACCCCACACCCATGTTGCAAAGCCTGGATAAGAGCAAAGTCTGCTAAAAAGGTGCTGAACATGAGTGGCGAGTTATCAACCCTCTGTAATTGTGCCAGCTCTGGGGTGTCCACTGCCAGCAATGGACAAGGACTTGGGGAAGATCAGCCCCTCTGCCACCTGCATGGAAGTGACTTCCAGCATTTGACTCAACATGCCAGGTTACTTCTCTAAACATCCTCAAGTTCACAACAGCTTTGAAATTCACACAAAAAAAGGAACTTTTAATTATGATGCTAACCCTTAAAACCCTTCTGACATTTAGTCCATCAGAAACAAGTCTGGTTCCTGGGGAAAAACTCATCAAATGCCGCCAATTTGTATTGCTTCCCAGCAGGAATGTTTTGGAAAACAAAAATGTGCATGTAAAATAAGCCTGATCCCCACGCTTCTTGTAATCAGATGAAAGTTTCCCCATGGTTTTTGCAGGTTCAGGTAAGACTGCACTGCAAGAGCCAAGCCAAATCTGCTCCTGCATGGATGCTTTGTGGGGAGCTGAATGGAAGTTTGAGTTGCTCAGTGCTGATCAGCCTCCGCTCCCATAACCCAGCCTTCCAGAGGAACACTATTCCCACATGTAAGAGCAAAATGTGGCATCCAGGAGAGGAGATTATTCCATCTTCCTCACACAGCTTCCACTGAAAGTCAGTGGAATTTCTCAGGTGAAAAGTAAAATAGCAATTGTGAGGGTTGAAGGATTAAGGTCAGTATTTCTCTCATCTTGTACACACACACACACGCATACACACACACTTACTTTAAAGAAAACATCCACCACACAATTTCTAGATTGCAAATTATATATATATATCTTTAAAAACTGGAGAGAACATAAACAGCCTCTCCACATATATATGTATTCACTGAGTCACATAGAATATGAAAAAACTATATTATGTAAATCATTGTATTATCTATAATTCTCCAACTGACAATTGTTTTTATAGAGACACAGTGCATTCATTCTCTTTTTTAAAAACATATTATGTGTCTTCATTGGCTTGGTAGCATATTAGAATGAAGGCGTATGGATAAAAAATGCAGAGGATTAAACAAACCCCTTGAGTCACATCACGTTTGGGTGAATTAAACAGGATCCTTTCCCAAACTAGCATAAATAAATCCTCCTCATGGAAAAGTGTCAGCGATTTAAGGGTTAACATAGATTTGAAAATGATTTTAAAAAACATCTTATTAGAGGACTACACAGATAAGTATTTGGAGCTCATCCCCCTTTAAAAATGACAGCACATTTGGCAAGTGTGAGCAAATGTCTTGAACTCTACTGGGTTTGAGATCTGAGCGCAGCTATTCACAGACAGCCACAAAGCTGCAATCTGTGAATAAGCCTGGGCTGGAAGGACTTGGATACCCCTGACAGCATTGCTCGCCACCGGGAAGGTTTCCAGCAGCTTTCAAGGTATTTATCGTGGACTCGTGGCTGGTGACAGAGTGTGACTGGCGGGAGGACTCCAGCACCGCTCCCTCTTCGCCATTGCGGACGCAGCAGGCTGGAGCAGCACCCAGCCTGGCCAACCCTGCAGGGCTCCACACACCCATCTCAACTGGGAAAAACCTATTGCTGTTATCACCCTGGTGTTATCACACTGCTGTTATCACCTGGCTTTCTCTACGCCTCGTGCCCAAGCCTGTGCCGAGCTCTCCGGTGTATCTCCGCAGACGCCCTCCTTGGAAGCTCGTACTGTCATCAAAAGGGCTGGTACCCAGCCACAAGGGCTCCCTGCTTTCTCCATCACCCCGCAGGATGTCACAAGTGATCCCATCAAAAGACGCTGTTCTCAAGAATCCTGGCTGGGTCTGACTTTGAGAAAAAGACAAAAGTTTCCTGTGTTGCCGTTGCTGTTTTGCAGTCGTTTCTTCTTTCATTCGTGTTCTCTCCTTGTTTTTATTAAAAAGGACCCTTGTATTATTAATATAGTCCACCCCTCCACAGTCACTATAAAACAGACTCCATATTTTCACACCACTCATGATCTTCAAGGTTATAGATAAATTTTGTCCTATGTGGTTGATTTTGGGGCACCGAGTCCCGCCCCAGATTGTCTAGGGTGAGAGTAGAGGCAAAAAACTCACTAGTGCTGAGACCACCTTCGTGGTTCTTGATGTATCTTTTATAGTTTTTCCTCAAGCACTGCCAGGTGGTTGTGTACAGGATGAATGCAAAGGACTTGAGGGCGATAGCAATGCTGACATACAGGTATCTGTAGACCACGTTGTCGTACAGCGCGCAGGCTCCCTGCTCGCCACAGAACGTGCTCCAGAACAGACATGTGGAGTCAATCCCGGCCCCGAAGATCAGCGGAGGTGGGATAAAACCTGCCAAAATAAGAGAGACAAATCATGCTTTTTATGATCCCTGTGATAAAGAGAGAAGACGTGACTGCAGTGAGTGGAAAGAGGGTACTTTATCAAGGTTAATAGTGCCAGCTGCAGCCTGTGATTCTAATTTTTAAGGTTCTAAATCAGCCTAAATGAAGTCTGTGGATGAGCTTTTAGCTTGGACTTAACATCTACGGAAGAGATTCCTGCTGATATCAACACGCAGCAAGGATTTTATTCAAGTTTGAGTGGCTTTTATTAAGCTCCTTGTTTGCCTAATGAGACTAAGTGGAAGGGTGAATGAAAGAGGAGGAGGACAGCCTTGCAGCTCACTCTCTGTTTAGACACTGGCAATTCTGCGCTTTAGGGTGTTACACAGAAGGATCTCATAGCACTTGAGCACCTAAAATCAGCTGGGGCACTGAGATCCAGTTTTGGACTGTACCCTGACATAGCAAAAGCTTTTCTCTGGGTCCAAGGAAAAGGAAAAAATAGCCTCTAATAGATGTCAAAGATGCCATCCGAAAAGAAGGGAAAATTTCAGAGTGCCATTAAATGAAATATCACAGCAGGACTCTCCCACAGCCACTGCAGCTAACTACTGATGAGTGTTTCTTAATCATAGTTTGCAGCAGAGCTGCAATCTTAAAGCAAAGTAATCACTCCAATCTCATTTAACTAATAAAGGCAATGTTTTTCTTCTCTACTTTTCCCCATCCTACAGGGACACTGCAGCAACCCCCCATCTCCCATTAGCCTGACAGTGATTAGGACATCCACGTTCCAGCTCTGCACTCCCCAGCCAGTGCACGTGCACCGAGCGTGCAGCACTGGGAAGAAAATGGGAACGTTCTGCATAATGTAACCATTTCTCTACCTTCTGCCGTATTTATGGGCAGAGGCCAGAAGCAAATAAACCCTGAAAAAACTCCTGATTGATAAAGTCACTGCTGTGGGTTAAGATAGTGAGCAAAGGAGAGCATTGCATCTACTGAAATCCAACAGCAGGCAGGCACAACACCTCCCTGACAGTATCAATGCATCCGCAGGTGCTGTGATGCCTGAGACTCTATAAATACCTGTGAAAGCAGACACAAGGACTGCAGTTTTTAGACAGCAAAGTGTTTAATCTTGGATCCAGTTTCATCATTAACCTGGATTTCCAGGCTTAAAAAAGATACCTTCCTTCAGCTTGTCACGAGCAAAGTAGTGACATTCATGACATGTATCCTAAGACTACAAATAAATTGGTTGTCTTCACTGTTCCCTGTGGTAACTGAGATCTCTTTATTTTATTCTGTTGATGACTGGAGCTCTGCAAGATTTTGTTTGATCTTCCTTATATGTTGATAAATGCAGGAATTAAGAAAGGCTATATGGGCTTTTGGTACTCATTTTAACCAGTCATTAATAGCACGAACATAGTAAATAAAACCAAATGATAAAAAAGCAAGACAATCTGTTTGTTAGAAATACTAGTTCCAGTCATCATATCTAAAAACCTGTCTATGTTCTGGAAAAAAAATACCAGCACCAGCTCTTTGTTCATCATTTCAATGACTGGAAATTCAAGGCTGGGCTGGTTCTGCTTCTAAGTTAAAAGCTGCTTTTTTTGTTGAAACCTATGAACAACCACACACTCAACTTGGATTTTAAAAATTCAGCTGGGCTTCTGCCACAAACAAGCAAGAGGCTGTGCTGCTGACTGCAGTTTGTGTGCCCAGTGCTGCTGGATGGCACCTCAGCAGTAACATCCAGATGTGACGGTGACTGAGAAGCCACATTCTTTCTGGAATAACAGAAAACCACATTTGGATCATTATTTTGAGGTGAGAGCCCCTAGTTGTTAACATGCTGAGAGATGTTGCCACAAAGCTTTGGAGACGTGCAGGCTAAACTTCAGAGAGAGCTGCCAACCCCACCTGCTGGCTTCAGCTGGCCTGCCTGGTGTCCACGACAATTTGGCCTGGAAAGTGCTCCTTGTAAGACTTGAGGAGGGACCTATTTCCCTTGAACTGCAAAGCTACTCCCATGTGAATGCAGGCATGGATGTGGATACGAAAAACATTAGCAACCAGTGAGTATTTCAGGTTGTTTTTAGCAGAGGAGAGGACAAGAGACTCAGAGGAGCAACTCTGGTGCCCAGAACTCCTGAGACACAGGAGCTGAGGGGTTGCACTGCACACCAGAAACTCCTCCTGAAACACTGTGGAGTTTTATGATGTTAAAAAAAGAGGCAAACAACATGAGCTTGTAGGAAAAAAATCTAAGGAAGTGCCCTGGTAAGCAGAGGCTCTTCTAGGATGCACGGTGAACACCACCCAAAAAGGATGCATCCAGGATCTTAAAGGCCTGAAACTCTTTGCCATTCCAGACAACTCCATTCCGAACCTCTGGCTCCAATGGCATTGCTTTACTCTCTTCTCTGGGAAACTGCAGTAATGCTTTTTATATGGAGACATTGTTACACTGCCCTCTCACAGCAGAATTCCTATGAAATAAGGTAATATCTGCAGGAGGACACCGGGAGAATTCAGTCATGTTTCATGTTATTACAGTGAATATTAAAAAGAGTCAATCATGTTCTACCTCTTACTGCAAAGTGTTGCAAAAAATTCTGCTATATATATGTATATATATATATTTCATTGCAGAAACTGTAGGGCTGCATAAAAAAAAGGTGCTTCTGTCTTACTGAAATCTATTAGCCACGATTGCACCTTCGGGTCTCATACCTCTTGCATTTAATTCTCTCCTTTGGTTCAAGAAGCAGCTATTATCACTGTCTTCTTAAGTCAAAGCTTAAAGGTGAACTGAAAAGCTTTTAAAATAAATCAGTAAAGCTATTCTCAAACCTCAGGTTGATAGGGGCACAATTTGGATACCGTTGCTCAGAGGGAAAAGTATCTTTCTCTTCATATTCTGTGCGTTCCAGCTACATTGCTGATATGCTTCAGGATGTATTGTCTTATTTCATGGGAATCCCTTAGTGACAGAGCAACAGATAAAGATTTGAGTTTAAAGTCTCATTAAGGCTTCTTTACTGGAATGAAAAAAAGAAATCTGTTCAACTTAAGCATACATGTCTGAGCCTGGTTTTAGAGGAATTCAGGATGCTGCTATCTCAGGAGGCTTCTCTCTTTTGAAAGGAAGAAACGAAAGAGAAAAATCTCTCCCCTCAAGTATTTTTCCTTTGGAAACAACAGCCCACAGCCATCCCCCCTTGCACACTTGCCTGCTGACACTCCATATTCAGCTAGTCAGAGCTGAAGACAGGCCAAAACCCAAGAGCAGCACCAGCAGCTAAAGAAAATGCTGTGTTTGCAAGGCTTGAACCACAGCCGACCCAGGTCATCCCAGAAACTTCCCTTTGAGTTATCTGAGCTCTGGGTAAATTAACTTGATGGAGCT
This sequence comes from Falcunculus frontatus, assembly GCA_013398115.1. Classification (NCBI taxonomy): domain Eukaryota; kingdom Metazoa; phylum Chordata; class Aves; order Passeriformes; genus Falcunculus; species Falcunculus frontatus. The sequence goes on along the minus strand of VZRV01010997.1, from coordinate 1,666,855 downwards.
TTTTCTCTGACTGCAGGTACTTCACCAATACCAATGGACATCTAACCGGCTTTATTGTAAACCGGTCTGAGAGCACCATTTCCTGTTCAACTAACAGGGAGTAAGATGTTAAAAAATAAGTTAAAAAATGAGGCCACTTATTCAAAGCAATGTCTGGTACTGCTGGATTTTCAATCCTGTACTTCCCAGTGTCTTGCTGTAGCCTAAGAGATGGCACTTTAGTCTCCAGCTCATTCCTCTGGGACCAAGGGAGCCAGGCAGGGAAGGTGCTCCCTGTGCCCTGCTAAAAAAAGTACATTCCACTCCCACAACATGCAGAAACCCTGGGCATGAGATGGTCCCACACAAGGATGGATCAGAGGATCCCTGAATCACTGAGACTAATGAGCTGAAAGAGAAGAGGCTTAAAAATAGGAGCCACCTCTTCCAGAGGGGAAAAAAACTCCACCCAGAAACAAGCAGCAGGAGAAGAACAGCCTGGTGTGTTCCCTTTAATTCATACCTGAGAAGCATATACTGGTCCAGAGGAGGAGCCATATGCATTTTAATGGGATATTAAACCCACAGGAGGATACAAGGACTCAGCCTGTCTCATTTTCCTGGTTTCCTTTCTGAGACACCCAAAGGAAGGGGCCACCATGTAACACAGGTTCTGTCCTTCAAAGAAGGGTGAAAATCCATATCCCTCTACTTCAGCAATATGCAATACAGCCACAATTCTGCAAGCTGCTGGCACGTTAGTAACAGCTACAGAAGAGAAACTGGTTGTGTGGCACCATGGGAGAAACAGTAATTTCTCATGCAACACTGCATTTTCTTCTAGTAGCACAACACAAAGAGCAGGAAAAGTGCCTTCAGGAGCCTTGATGTGAAATTCTTCATGGAGAGGTCTTGGACCCCAGTGTGTCAGACCCCACTCACGACAACGACAGCACTACATGGAGTAGAAATCAACTTTTGCACGTTAAAAATAGAGTGTTCCACGAGGGAGGAAAGGTTGGGAGAGAAGGACATACAACTTTTGTACCTACCCAGCAACCGGAGCAGCAGGAAAAGCACCCCCAGAGCGTAAGACTTGAGTTCGGGGCTCACGGTTCTGCAAGGAGGAGGGAGAGAGAGAGAGAGAGAAATCGATTCCTGTTGTTCTGCTTTGATTAACACACCCCGTGGCCATTCTGTGCTGTCAGCCAGGATGCCACCAGCACCTCTTCAAAAAGTCATTAATGGGGCTTTTCTTCTGCTTCCTCCTGAACTGCCTACAGCCCCAAAAGTAATTGCATCGGTGACAGGTTCAGGAATTAGCCAAGTCATTAATAACAACAGCTAATGTTGTCATTGGATGGGGAAAAATGGAATTCCCATTTCATTAAATCATTGTTTACAAGCTCCCTATCATGTTTTCAAGGCTCTAGATGTCGAGAACTGGAGGGAGAGAAAACTTTTGGTTCTGAAACTTGCCAGACTACTGGGAACAAGAGAGGGAGGATGGTGGACCAAAAAGTTCAGTCAGCCTGTTGATTCAAGCCTCCCAGTGAGGAAGTGCTCAACAGCAGTGACTTTAGCATGACACTTTTTTTACCTTGGGAAGACAGTGTTTGCAGGGTCTTCTGCTATGAACACAACCACTATTGCATTAAGTGTTATCCTTCAAAGGTGCTTTAAAAAAACATTCATGGCAGGGGTGGCTCTCTCTATAAATACACTGGAGGGGCATCAGCCAAAACTGATAAAACAGAACCAGAAAGAGCTTTTACATTAAGAGAAGACCATTCTGATCACCTGCCCTCCTCTCACACATTCACGGGCCTTGCAATACCACACCACGGCTTCTGCATGAAGCCCGTGACCTTGGGATGAAGTTCAGGCAGACCCCCAAGCTTCATATAAAGCCTCTATGCCAGGAATTATCTGACCTTGGAAAAATGTTCCAGCGGTTAATGGCTTGGCTCAAATAGGATTCTACAGTTGGGTGGGAAATGAAGGAAACAGAGCATTAAAAGTTTATTTTAATGAAAAAATAGATTATCACATGAAGTATTCACAGTGGGCTTTTAACTGGTGGTAGTGTCCTTCCATCCACTTTTCTGTATTTAAGACCAAAGTCAATCCCCATACTTTAGGGTGGAGTAAAAATTGCCACCTGGAGACATCTCCTTTCCTCACTGACTATAGCAGTGACCAAATGACTTGCTTACACAAGACATTTAATTTGTAGACACTGAGTCAATTTTTAAAAAACCATGGGGGCTGCCAGTGTCACTTGTCACTGCCCTGGACACCAAGGACATACTCATAAGACACAACTTTCTTTAAGCAATGGAAGATGGCAGTTGCAAGAGAACATGAGGTGGTATCTGGCTCAGAGCTCTTCCCTGTACATTTGGTAGCTATCAGTGATCCTGAATGAAGTTACAAATCTGGATATGTGTATTGTTTATTTCCTACAGCTGTGAACTGAGTTTTAATCCTCCCTTTGCTCTTCTTATTCCCTGATAGTCTTCTTCCTGGCTGGTTCTGGGCTTATCTCATTTGAAGGCAACACTAAGATGTCTCCATGCAGGATCCTAAAGGTGCTGGCAGCTTCCCTGAACAAAGAACTCTTCAAACTTCAAATTGCTTTTGTCACAATATTTATCATGAGGAATTTGATTTCCCTTTAGCTACCGGAGATGCAAAGAGAGGAACGAACTAGGAGGAATATCTCATTTTGTATCCTGCAGGGAGACATGCCCTCACAGAGCTGTTCTGTCCAAAATCTACTCAAGAGTGTGTTTCTAATACAGACCTTATTGATTGAATTTTATTGGAATTTTCCAGGCAGCAGAATGGATCTGCTATTTATGCCTCTGGTTATTATTTTCAGTAAGTGACAGCTTGGACAGCTAAGTAATTCTGGATAAATGTGGGCTTAGATATATATGTATATCATAAGGCAAAGTGTTCCATATGTCTGGAAATAACACAAGGTCAGTTCTTTGAACAAGCTACTTTTGCTCACCTATTCACATTGGTTTAACTCAGACATGTCCTTCAGACTTCCAAGTTCCTTATGTTCTTGGACTTGGTCCAGGGTGAGAGAAGTTAAACCCCAGTCAGGGAGGTATTCACCAAAGCTAGTCTTTGCCATAGCGTTTCATTTTTCCGTGGTTTCTGTGGTCTCCAAACCATCTCAAAAGGTGAGCCTAAGCCTCTCTCTAAGCCATTATGTGCTGAGAACATAGTGGGGCAATTCTGCCTGTCTCCTGATGCAGCTGTAGCTTCCTTACTACCTGGATTGGAAACCGCACATCTGTATTTCCATGTTAATCCCAGAACAACAACCCCTGCAACCATTCTCTGCAACATCCCTGCAGGAATCTTGTCCGTTTTCAGGCCCAGTTCCAGCTCACTCCCTCACTTTACCAAAGGAGAGCTTGAGGAATTTTTTTTGTCTAGCAGCTCCATACTGCAGGCCCTGAACTGGGGCAAAGCCATGGCTAAACCAGGTGCTACCAAGTGAAAAAGTGGATTAGGGAGAAAATGGCTTGAATGGAGGTTCAGTCCGAAGTCACGGATCTGGGGACAGTAAGTTCGGTGTAAAAGGCAAAGGCCAGGAGTCATGTGGGACCCTCAGCTCCCTGCAGCTCCTGGCTGTGCCCTACAGTCCCTCCAGCCCTGATCCCATGCCAAGAGCAGCCCCAGCTGATGATGATGACTGAAGCCCTACCTGATGAGGATGACGACTGAAGCCCTACCTGATGAGGATGATGACTGACGGCGTCTGCGCCATGGCCCCGATCATGCTGCAGACACACATCACACACAGGAATGTCAGGAAGGCCTCTTCGCACCCAGGGCTGGGGCATTTGCCAGGAACGACGGTGGCGTTTTCGGCAGGGACCGAGGTGAGGCATGAACAGCCACTGAGGTTCTGCAGAGGAGCACAACGAGTCAGGAGAAGGGAGAGCTGCGATCTCCACCGCTGCCCTCTGCAACAGGGCTTGTCAGCAGCAACTAATCCTCTAATGGTCAATTAAATAACTCCTAAGTGCTTGTTGGAGGGGGGTTTGGAAATAATTTCAGGAGCGTCAGAGCTGACGCATGTTGCCAGCAAGGGAAAGCTGTCCCTTGGCTTGTTTCTTTTCTTCTGCTCCTTTCAAGTGTCTCCCATAAATGTCACTGCGACAAAATTATTACCGAGTTATACCTCTTTGGAGGAGAATAAAGAAACAATCTGTGTCCCTGTGACAAGGAAGATCCCCCCATTATGGTTCTAATTACTTTCTTATTTACCTCTGTCCTCTTGGCTGTTGCAGTTAGACTGAAGTACATTAAATGCAGGTAAATCTGCAGCCCTGTTCTCGGCTGCAGGTTTGGGGCCTGCTTCCAGCACCTCCAATCCTGGGAAGCAGCCACCCACGATGGGTGCTGCAGCTCATCCAGAGCTGAACTACTGCAGCCTGGCAGCACAGACGCTGCTGGACTTCAGTGCACTCCAGGGCTAATAAATGACATCTAGTTCAGAGGGATTTGTGTTGAGCTAAAAGCTCAAGTCAAGCGAGATAAACTTTATCAATATGTGATCAGAAAGAGGGCGGAATGACAGCATTTTGCTTTGATCTCTCCAGCAAGTGCAGGATGTGAAAAGAAGCTTTGTTTGCCAGCCACAGATTTAAGGATTTACTTTTTTTTTTTCTTATTTTCCAACTCGCCCTCCTGAATTTCTGAGTGGGGGATGTCAGTGCAATTAAGGCACACAATACTACCAAGAAATCCCTTAACGAATACAGAATGAAATAGTCATAAATGATTCATGGCTTGTCTTCATATACCCGCTGGGTTTGCAGGTCACATGTTTTTGTGAAGAGCAACGTCATAAAATACAACACTGAAAAGCAGCTAAATCTCCTCTCCTTCCCCTTTACCACGTGCAAGCAGAAATTCCTCTGCTTTTCTGCAAAAGGGGTCCCCTTAGGACCATACAAAAACACATTTTCTGGTTCACTGCCTTCAAAGATAAGGATCAGCAGGGATACTACTCCAACCTTTCTGACACCAATCTCTTTCTTCTGCACAGGAGTCAAATCATTTTCTTCCAACTAAGTGCACAGAGGGCAAGAGACACCATGGTGCAGAACTCCAGGAGAGCTGGAGCAGACATGCAGGTGCCTTTCTGCTGGCAAGCAATAATTAACATAACAAACTCCTTTGCTGTGAGTTAGAAGCTGACACCTGAAGGCTCCAGAACGGTGACAATTAGCACCACTGAGGTGGTGTTTGCACAGACAACAGGAATCAGTAGCTCCTGACTCTTACTGCAGTGCACTATTAGCCACCAGCCTGGACATGGCCCTGTGGATCAAAATCCAGATAAGTCTGGAAAAGTATATACCTACACTGAAATATCCTTGGACAAAATTCCCATGACAGCAAACATGCAGAACTGGGTGCTTATTTCCCATGGCTTCTCATCAAGGGACATAAAGTACCTGTTTTGGGCAGCGGTGGGGCAGATTCTCTTCCCACTGGTATGATTTTTTACAAAGCACAAAGCAGATCCCACCTCCACTGCCTGAAAATTACTCCCTAAATCCAATTTCTCGACCACTTTGCCTCAAGGTGCTGGCCTGAAGCAGTGTGAGTGGTTTGTGCCAACTACATCAGCTTGCTTAGCTCTGCACCTCATCCTTACCTGGGAGATCTTTGATCTTTTATTACTGACACAGTATGCAACTCACAGACATCAAACAAAGAAACATCAAAGATGGAGTTATAACTTTGCCCTGTGGAGAGGCAACTTTTTGCTACCTGTGCCAAACTCTTATAGATCCCCTTGTCTGCAATCCCACTGCATCCAGCCACTTGTTACCAGAACCTTCTGCTGCCCAGCGACCTGCACATCCAGATTTCTGTGCGCCTGTGAGGCAACACAGATGCAGAGTTTACACCTTTAACAGTATCCTCAGTTTGGTGTGATTGTTCATGCAAATTACCCATGTTTTTAATTACTCATTTTTTAAGCCCTGGCTCTGACAGGGAAGGGACAGGCTGGTACTTCAATGTAAAGCTGTGAGGTGCCAGCACAGTAACTCCAGGCTAGAATTCATGTGTCTCCAGCCAAAATGCTAAGAGAGTTAATAGCATCAAACAAACAAGATGCACGGTCCAACATGTGGTATGCAAGGGTCACTCTCAGGAATGGCTTGAAAGAAAAGTCCTTGGGAGTGCCAGAGCTCTGCCTACCAGCATTGACATTCCTATGGCTTTTTGGAGAAGTGCACCTCTGGAATCACCTCAGCAAGAGAGAAGGAATGAAAAAGAAAAAAATAACTGAGCTACACATTGCTTTTAAAAATTGTTCACAGAGGAAAAGTGAAGAGAAGCAGTCAGAAACGTACAATGTAGTAAAGTTAAATAAAGCATTCAGAGAATTTTATGTCCCAGTAAAAAGCAACCCTTGGCCCATCACAAGCATATAACATTCACAAGGCCCTCCAGACAGGTCATTACCTGGATTATGGGTTTAAAACTTGGTTTGGCAATTTGGCTTTGCCTCAAGGCCATTGCATGGCCAAACTGGTCCATAATTCTTGATAATGCCCTTTCCAGTGGATGCTATTGCTTCAACTATTTGTGTTCAAAATATTACTGCAAAACACCCCCACAAAACAAAGAGATTAGAAGAACCCCAAGGAAGACAACGAAAAGGCAAAATAAGAAGGAATGAGTAAGAGAGAGCACGGGAAGAGTGAGTTTTTTGCTGACAGGTTTGCTCTTGCAAAGAACGAGGTCAGGCAGCTGTGGACTGAAGGGGCAGAGCTGAATTTTCATTACCGTGCTCCTTCCAGAGGAGCCAGAGCTTTGCCCTGAACTGCACAGCGAGGAGATTGCTCCCAGCCACAGACCAACACCAGCTGTACACTTGCTGAAGGCTTGGTGAACTGGTGAGAGAATTCGGTGTGCCTGAAACAAACTGGTTCCTTGTTAAAATCATCCTGCTGCCATCTCAGGTGTTGACTTACTGGGAGGAGGAGGAAGAAGAGGGCAGGAGGTAACACCTTCACGTGTCACACATTGATGTAGGTCCTCGTAGGGCTGCTGAAAGCTCAAAACGGTGGTGTTTCAAATCCCTGCATCTCTGAGGCTGGGGAGGGAATGGAGGAGACAAGATGCTTAAGCAGGACAAGCTCCCAGGTGATCTGGGCAGGGAGGTTTTACTGCCAGCAGCAAGTGTCCGCTCAGCAGCACTCATATGTCCTTTGTCTCCAGGGCAGGAAGGGAGGTTTGATGTCTCCTCAAAGAGGAAGGATGAAGCCATGGCGGGATAATTGAATGTGGTGAGCACTGATGTTCCTGTAGGCACCAACAGTCCCTGTGACCAGGCTGACCTCTCACAGACTCCACACTGCAGTGATCAGCATGCCTGGCACAGCCCCAGGCAGGGAGCAAGGAAGCAGGAAACCCACCAGTCCCCACCCACAGGAGCAGCAGGCACTCATTTTCAGTGTAACCCAGAAGACATTAACATTTCAGCAGCAAAAAATGAAAAAGCTGGCTTTTAAGATATTCCCCACATGTTCTTTATACAGAGAGAGTTTGGTCTTTAAGAGTTTTCTGAGGGAAATAAACTCTTAGATAGAGAGAACTGAAAAATGCAGAATGTCTTTGGATGGAATCTCTGCTCCCCTGACAACTGCTCCTGCTGCTGCCTCAGAGCAAAGCAGAGAAAGAGAGAGAAGCAAGAGGAGTTAAAGGAAAGCTTAAACAAGGGTGAATAAAACCAGAATCTGCTCACAACTGTCTAGGAACCAGACTCAGGGAAAGAGCAAGAGGAAGAAGACTAAAAGGACTGGGCAGGGCAAACATGGGCAGGTGGAGAAGAGGGGAGATGAGGAGCTGCAGGATAAAAGAGAAGCTGGTTCCTCAGCTGGTCCCTCCTGGGCTAGGAATCTCTTGCAGAGGATGTGTTCTGCTACTGTACACCTGTGCAGATCTCCTATCACGTTCCTTGCTTCTGTGCTGAGGAGGAAGACCAGGGCAGGAGGATGTGAGATCCCATCCTGCTCCGTGGGTGACCCTGGCAGCTGCTGCCAGAGAGGGCATTTATGGAGCAGAGTGAAAAACAATGGGGGCTCAGGCCCACATGAGGTGGGAGGTCAGCTTTGGGGGTGCAGCCACTGGCTGTAGGTGAGATACTCTACCAGACAGGCACAAACCTCACCCACTTGAGCTCACAGAACCATTCCTACAGGCAAGAGGTCCCCAGGACAGCCCACTCACCGTGCTGCTGCAGCCAGCAAAGCAGGCAGATAAATACGTGATCCCGTCTGCCCCACACACTGGAGTGAAGGAATCAGTTTGGCATTCACAGTTGTTATTGCAGGGGGAATATGGGTCCAGAGATGAGGTTGGAGTTGAGCTGTAAGAGAAAAAGAAATTAATGGACAGTGTGGTATCAGCCAGCTTTTCCAATTGTTGCCCCACAAAGACGGCTTTGAGGGGGAGGGTTAAGGCAAACACATTACAAAAAAGCAGTGGGCAGGCTAGCTGGGTTCCAGCTCTAAGAATTCCAGGCTACAGCCTCTCCTTGGGGACTGAAATGTCACAGCCACTGTCTCTCTGCAAAAGAGAATCTAATACAAGGCTTGGGCTGCCCTGTTACCTCAACAAGAAGCCCCAAGGAAACACAAAGAGATGCTGTGGAGATTGCTCTGTATTTTTCTGGAAGACTGTAAGGAGCTGACAGGCTGAAGTTGTCATCTAAAGAGTTGCCACTGCATACAGGAGCACTCAGAAAGAAAATACCAAATAACTCTCTCCGAGTCCTGTGAGTCCGGCAGGGTTATGTGGGCCTCATTTCTCACATTAAAATGGGCCTGCAGCCACAAACTCTCTCTCATCACCGTATCTGTATTTCCAGGCATCTAAAACCTGGTTCTACAAATTCCCCTCAGGCACTTAAATCAATGCACAAAGCAGTGCATGCCCCTTGCTGCCAGGACAAACCAGACCCAGTGCTACCGAGGTGCCCATGGGTACAGACTCAGGTCTGGCACCTTTTGACTCAGTTTGACCGAATTTCAGATTTTAGTGAAACACTGCTGTCATCTGCAGCTACTGAACTCTCACAGTTGTGAGTGGCATGGAAACATCCCAAACTAAGAGCCCATTCAACACAGCCTTCTCCATGCTTGCTCTACGGTTGTCTGAAGGCCAGCACTACCTGTCGAGGACAGTAACACGGATTTATGTTGGTAAAGCTCCCTGAAACTCTCTGTGGACTCACTTGTTTCCATAGGGAACAGTAACCCCTGCCACAGGTCCTGTGTCACAGCCCAGGAACAGGAAAGACACGTAGCAAGCTGTGGACACCAGGTTCACCAGCATGGCCATCCTGATGGCTCCCAGAGCAGACAGGCTGAGCTTCTTCACCAAGAGGCCACCCAGGAATATGCCCAGACACGCACACGGGATTGCTGTCATCCCTGCAAGAGGAAACATCAGTTAGCAAGAGGCACAAGGAAGGCCCAGCAAACTGCACTGTGACAGGGCTGAACTCTCCAGCAGGCAGATCTGGGCACTGGCATGAGGGAACCTTGTAATGACCAACTGCTGGAGTAGCACCAAGATGGGGTTGCCCAAAAAAAAAAGGAACAGATGCAAACGAGCATGCTGCCTTGCACAGAGGAACCGGGATCTTCTGCCAATTCTCATCCTGCTGGATGGAATGCTGGAGGGAATGCCAGACTCGCTGAGACTGGCCCAGCCTGACCTAAGCAGCAGCATCTCTAATGCTTCCTGCAACAGTCAGCACACAAATAAAGTCAAGAATTTTCCAAGCCTCCAAAGTCTGGAGGCTTTGGAGGAACCCTGCTGGTGCAACTCACAGAAGTCTGATCTTCAGACACTAGGCAAGAGCAGCATTTGAAAATATGAAATCTCCCTAAAAGAATTTTCTTTAACTGTGCAATGCAAAAATCACTGCCAGAAGTGACTCCCTTTCCAGCACAGACAGGAATTACCACACTACACTTGTCTGGGCTCACTTTTATCCCTTTGCTGCCAGTTATACTCCAGATCTCACCCGCCTGAACTGTGCTTACAGGAGAATCCCAGTCCTGGCATTTCTAGACTCCCTTAAATTCCATGTGAGAAATCTGGTAACAACTCTGTTTTAACAAGTTGTTGTGAGAAACACGGAGGTATCCACGTCTCCTTTCCCACTGTCAGGTCAGAAGCAGGATGTGCTCTGGCCCATGGGTGATCCCCTCTTTCCTGGCCACCCAGCTGTACTCACATGCTGAATGCCCAACCAGCTCCCACCAAACAGCTTTTTCCTTTCTCCCACTGGGTCAACAGTGAAGTTACTTTCCTTTGCCAAACGTTTAATTTTCAGGAAAGATGGAATAGCCTAACAACTTTGAGACCTCTGGCCTTCTGTCAAATCGTATTAAAATTCACTAGCATATTCCTGTGTTGCTAGGGGAGGCAAGGCTGACTGCAAGGGATTGTTTATTTTGGAAAACCAGGCCAAAACCAAAAGATATTGATGAGTTTAACAGGAAAATAAACAACTGTCAGGAGAGCAGCTTGCAAACTCCTTTGTATGATATGGAAATCCACCCATTTCCTGATGTCCCAGTTTTTGACAGATCACTGCCAGATGCCCATCTGGTGAGCTGTGGTCACAGATCATCCAAGATCAACTTGCAAAAATCTTAATTGGGTGCTGCTGATAGAGGGGCTGTCATAAACAAATCGCTGGGCCTGCCTGGGATGAGCAGCAGCAGAAAATAAATGAAGATCCTGCCATCAGTGTCCTGACAGGGAACAAATGAACACTGAAAAATGTAGAACGTGAAATCATGGCAGCATGGAATGGTCAGAGAGAAGGGACATTTGAAAGACAACCAAGCTGCACTAACTCAGGTACTTGAACTGCTCATTGCAATCTCATTTCCAGGCCAAGGGAAGAGGAGTGAGTAACAGGAGAAACTGGGCTTCCTAACCCAGATGGAGACTGTGGAGCACCAGAACCATGAGAAAAGCAGTTCAATGGGCCACACTATCACTTGGAGAGCAACTGCAGTCTCAGGCAATCAGATGGCAATCAGATGGCCCATTTCTGCTGCATCCAAGGCTCTCACAGACTTTCCTATCCTGGCTGTCCCATACCACTTCCCACACAACAGGCTTGGCCACAGGGGAAGTGATGGCAGCAGGATGCAGTAGAGAGCACAGTCAAGGAGGAAGGATGCTGGAGGTCTGCTCTGGGCTCTGCAGCCACAGCACAGCTGAAGCCCAACCTTCCCAGTCACAGACATATTTCTACACATCAGACAAGTCACTTTTTGGGCAGCCTAACCAGCGAGACAGGCAGCAATTACCAGCCATGCTGAACACTTTTAAATACCTTCGGATGCTGGAGGTTTGGTGTCCCCTGTGGTTAACTCACCCAGGAGCTGGTTGGCAGATGAGGTGGTGAGGTTGAACTGCTGCTCCAGGTACTTCCCCAGGAAGGCAGCGAAGCCAGCGACCACCGCGATCTCCATGCAGGCTGCCAGGATGATGCAGGTGAACACGGGATTGGAGAGCAGGTGCTTTGTCACTTTGGGGATCACTAGGAGAGAAGAAAAAGGGAGAGGTGTTTTAGTGTAGACTTTACTTGAGGTGCTGGAAGTGCCTTTCTTCTCTCCTGAAGGGTAAACTCACTTCACATCAGGAGTAATTTCCTGTTCTGCACAGACCAGCTGCCTGAAATGTGGGAACACCAGAACAAAGTGAAACACCCAAACAGTGTCATCTAAAGATTCAAGTACCAAGAGAGTGCAAAAAGAAATCACCTGTCATTATCTATTCTTACAGATGATTTTGAAAATTGGAAGAATGAGCAAAATTTCCATATTCCTTTTGGCTTCCCCCATAGGGAAGTCAATCAAAACCTGGTGTGCTCTTTCTTCCCCTTCTCCTTTCCCTATCTGCTCCCCATGAACAACACTGAGCCAGCTGATGGGTGCCATGAGTGCTGTATTCAGTATAAATTCTTGCAAGCTAACCGAGCTCACATCTGGCTTTTCCTTCTCCTGCCATCCAGATTTGCTTCATTCTCCTATTCCAAACTGGCTCACTTGCTGACGGTTGCTTTTTTGCAGCACATGTGGGTGTTTTCAGCAAGCCACAACTCTCTGGCTTAGCCTGGCCCATGGATACTCATGGCACAAGGGTCTTCCCACCTGGGACAGGCACGTCGGTCTGTGTGTTCCCAAACCTAAAGCTTCTCCAGCCAACCAACGCCTTCCTTGTAGACTCTCCCATCCTCGTTGGCTGAGAGGGTGGACGAGGACGTGCTGAGCTGTTCACTGTGTAGGACACACACACGTGGCTCTGGTTTCATAATCCCTTGGCTCTCCCCTTCCAAATCATCCGTGTCCAGAGTCCTGTCTCCTCCAAGCCCGTCTCAATTTCCCATAGGCAAACAGGAGTTACCCTACAAAGGTAAATCTGGCTAATGAATCAGATCGCACGTTTTCTACTCCAGCGAACATTTTAATTATTGTCGAGATAACACAGCTTGAAGAGGAGAGCATCCCAGTACAGAAGAGAGCCTTGCTTTGTCTCAATACCTGATGACTAATTTCTCCCTGAATTAAATGTGAAAATCATTAAGTTTGAAAATTACCTTGATGTAGTGTAGTGAAGCCCCAATGGACCCCTATTTGCATTTTGAAAATCCATCCCCCACATTCCCTACGGCGTACCAGGGGCTGGCAGATGATGTTTCTCTGGTGCTGACTTCTGTTTTCCCTCAGGGATTTTTTTGCACTGGCCTCAGCAGAGAATGCACAGCTCTTTGTCAAGGCTCTGCTTGGGCGCTCTTGGTTCTTTCCCGGGGACAGTGGAGAAAAGGGTTATAGTTAGGTTTGATCTAGCTGTTTTGGAAGAGGTCACTCCACAGTTTCTGGTCTCTTTATATCAGAAATGTTTTCCAAGCTATATAAAATTCTTGCTTCCTGAAGATTTACTGAATGTAATTAAGGTGCAAGAGGCATAATAATTTTTAGTAGAACAGGGGAAAAAAGAAAAGAAAAAAGACAAAAAAAAAACTGTGTGGGAGGAATGGGGATGGGGGAATTCAGACATGGATAAATTTCAGAAGCCACCTGCTGCTTCCTTCAGTTCTTTGGTGGCCACCTACAGAATTTCCCCTTCTTGCCAGGAAAAATATAGAAAATGCAAAGGGGGACTTGGCAGTACTGAGCTTGAAAAGCCATATTTAAGGTATTAATGCCTGTTGTGCCCTAGGAGTTCAGTTTGTTCAAGATTAATGGATTCCTTGAGATGTAGCTTTGTGCCAATTTAAATCCAAAGACACTAAGGTCTAGCTCTAACTTCATCCACCAAACAATAGCGATGACAGCCTGCCTTTTGCAGGAGGGAGTTAAAGATCACGGACATTTATTTCTGAAGTTGGCACCCAACCATCATGCACTACCAAGGTCAAAATCCATCTTCTGTGCTTGGGGTGGACAATGAAAAATTTGCAGAGTTATTTCAGCATCTCACACAGGAGAGGAACTCCTCACTTGCCTGGCAGTACTGGGCTACAAGTCACAGCACTTCATCATCTAAAGGGGCTACAGGAGAGCTGGAGAGGGACTTTTGACAAGGCCCTATAGTGACAGGACAACAAGTAATGGCTTTAAACTGAAAGAGGGAGGGATTAGATTAGATATAAGGAAGGAATTCTTTACTGTGAGGGTGTGAGACACTGGAACAGGCTGTCCAGAGAAGCTGTGGATGCCCCTGGAAGTGTTCAAGGCCAGGCTGGATGGGGCTTTGAGCAACCCGGTCTAGTGGAAGTGTCTCTGTCCATGGTGAGGTGTCTGGAACAAGATGATCTTTAAGGTCCCTTCTGACCGAAATCCTTCTGTGACTCTGTGATTCCACGATCATTGCTCCTCCTCCCTGTGAGTTTTCTGGGACAGAGCCTGTCCTCCCCTGCATGTCTGACCACTGTCTACTGCAACAGGACTCTGTACCAGCAGGCACATGTGACACAAAACCCAGTGCAAAGAGTGCACAGACAACTCAAGCAGTGTCTGGCGGCCTCTACCATCTCCTCAGCCAGGGCCAGCTCATTCTCTTTCATCTTCTAAGGGAAATGACAGGAGGCTCCCTAGAGAATTGAATATCCTTTCATCTTGCTACTGCCACTCGTTAAGATCAATCATTTGACACCTGCTGCTGCCTTATCTGTCTCAGTTTTTGGGGTGAAATACCTCTCGGAAAAAGATTAAAAGTCAGCAGTGAAGTTTAAAAATCTCTCAGTAGACTAGAGTGACGTCTGCCTGGCATATGGTGCTGGGTATGAAGCAGGAATGGAAATGTCTGATGGGGGACAGTGAAGCCCTGGGGAACTCAACAGCTAAGGATGGTGCTTCTTCACTGGACCCAATCCAGCAGGAGTCACGGTAAAAGTTACCCTGCACCTTACAGGCCCAAAGGTTACCCGAACACTTTGGAGCAGCCCTTTGGAGCTATAAATCTCAACTGAAGTCCATTTGCCAAGTGGGAAAAGTCTTTTGGGGTCCAGAGAGTCTCAAAAATCTACTCGGAGAACCCACAAGCTGTACCAGACGTGGCACAGACAGACTCAGCCTCCCACTCCCAGAAAGACGAGCTCATTTAACATCCTCATCCTGATGCACTCGATACGCTCCAGAAACGGCGGCATGAAAAGCGATTCCCGCTGCCCTGCCAAGACGCACTGAAGAGAACACGCACCTCTTTTCACTGCTGACGTACTTTAAACCCAACTCTTCAGACCATCCATGTGCAGCACTGGTCACAGGATCATCCACAGGCTGGGAGGGACACGGGTGGATGCCCTGAAGCTCTCCAACACCCCTCACCAACCCCTTGACCTCCCACCTTTTCACACTCAAGCAACACCCGTGGCCAAGGCATCGAACATCCTCCCTGTCTCCCTCTGTGGGGCCTCTGTGGGTGACAGGCCAGGGGCTTGACAAATGCACACACTTAAGTTCACCAAGTAGCTTTGATTTGTCACTGCACATCGGGGAGTACCGGGGATAATTGGCAAAGTCATTACAAGAGGTTTAACTACTCTCCAGAAACAACAAACTATAATCATCACGTTGGTGCTTGAAATGAATTGTTTGGAACATTACAATCACCAAGGCCCCTGTTTCTGGTTGGAGCACCCTACAGAGACATGTTTTCAATTTGCAGTAAAGATGAAGAACACAGAAAGCAAAGTAATAAATTAGAGGGAGGTTTACAGCCCAGTCCACCTAGGACAGTGTGGTGAGGGAAAGGCAAAATGTAGTACTGAGCCAAAATACGACTTTCTACTACCCGTGTCAGCAGCAAGCCTCCAGTCTGAAGAGAAAACAAGAAAACAAAAGGCAAAATCTCCACCCGGCTTGAGGAAAAAGGGATGAAGAAAACAGCACAGACAGCAAGAAGAAAATACATTCTGGAAAGAGGTGGCTCCTATAAAAGAGAATATGGAGTAAGGCAACAGGTGCTGAAGATACCACAGGTAAATTTAGTATGCTGGAGTTCCATGTGGCCTTGGCAAAATTATCACGAAGGATATGAAGAAAAAGGATGACACCTAAGTAAAAAAAGCCTTCCTGACAAAGATGCAAGCTTGAAGCAGCAGTAATGTTCTCAAGCATGGAAAGCAGGTCCTTCTAGTCCATCATCTTCCCTACTGGAACCACCTTTACTCAGCTTCAGAGGGGGACATAAACCTCCCTCACATGTGACACAGAAGTCATAGAAAAGCACAGTATCTTTCCCGAGACACGCTCTGCCTGACTTCAGCTGCTGCTCAGCTTCGGCCCTCTGAATTTATCAAAGGCTGAAGGCCCCTCTGAATTTATTAAAGGTGCTGACAACAAGATGCTGGCTTGGAAACAGCCAAGAAGAACCTGACAACAATACCTGCACCCTCATGAAACACAAGCCAAAGGAAACTCAAAGACTGACAGGACCTGATGCCTTTCATGATCATCTGCCACCTTCTCACCTCAGACCTGCATTTCTGAGCAAGCCTTTTAGGTATTCGTAGCGGGACAAGACCCAAATCCAAAAAGGCATTAAAGTCTAAACCTAGGCCAAAGCCTCACCACTGTGGCCATGAATGAAGGGATAGATGGAGCCCTCTCCAAAAGGCTGTCACAATCACTCAGGAGAGTCAGGAGTTAAAAACTACTCCTGTTAGCTTTTAATCCTGCCCAATCCTGTGAACTCCCACGGAGGATTACAGGCTCCCCATGGTCCAGACCCTGCCTGCACAGCTGGGAGCTTTTGGCCTAGCACTATGTGTCTGCTTCCAGAGAGCACTTTTTGGGAGAGAAATCCCAGATTCAGAGTGGCTCCCTCCCTAGGTATTCAGCAGATTGGTACACAGAGAAGGAAGGAATTGAACAGAAGACAAGGCAGCTGTCAGCTGTACATCCCAGCTCTCCTACACTCTTGAAAATGAAGCTGGAAAGAAACCAAAATGTTTCCAAATCTAGGGAATTTGCAGTTCTGAAATTCATTTAATTCCACGGTGAGTTTTCTTTTAATTCCTCATGAATGAAATTGTCCTTCCAAACCTGGAGGATTCCATATTAATTTCAATCCTTTTAGGGTTTTAATCTCTCTAGCTAGACAGAGCATCAGAATGTAACGAATTTCTGGTTTAAATCATTGCAAACCAGAATGCATTTAGGGCAGAATGTTTCAGAGGTGTTAAAGATCACGCCGAGGAAGCACTCTGAAATCAAATTTCATCAGAACTGGCCGCTCAATTCAACAGACGTAACATTTCTGTATGAAAAAAAAAGATTTAAATGAACTATTTCCAAGCACGTCCCAGAGCAGGTGGTGTGTGTTGGAGGCAGCGAGTGAGAGGGCAGATGCTGGACAGACACGAGCAGAGGGCACAGGTACCCTGACACAGCCAAGCATCTTCTCTGGCCCCAAGGAGCAGAGAGGTCCCCGAGGCAGAGCAGAGGTAGGAAAGCAAAGCCTGTACCCCAGGAGAGCAGGGACTGCACAGCCCATGCCTGAAGCACTCTCACAGACCACACGGAGAGCGCAGGGCTGGAACAACCCTGCCAGGAGGGAGCAAAGAGCAATGGCAGCATTTATCCAGACTTCCGCTGCTGTTAATCCTTCACTTCTCTGTGCTCCCAAATGGATTTGCTTTGCTGAACTGAAATACTAATCAGGCAAAGCGCTGCAGCAGTCATGTGCCAGTTTAGCAATGGGAAACAGCTCTCAGGACTGTCCCAAAGCTTTCCTGACTGAGCTGCAATGCCCCAGTGCAGAGCCCCCCCGCTGCCTCTGCTGCCTTTGATTGCCTCTCCACCTCATGCCCTTCAAAGGCACCACTTTCATTTCAAGTTTGCAGCTCCTCTTAAGAATGCTTCTTTTCCTGACATGAAAATACCCCACAGGAAGAGATGCCAGGGCTTCCCTAAAGCTGGGCCCTCCCTCCTGCTCAAACCTTGACAGAGATGTAAAAGATCGATACTTTGAGCATGTTCCTTTTATATTAGTCCTGGCTTTTTTTGCGCGCTAAGGCTAGAGAAAGCCAAGGAATCTCAGCCAGCCCTCCATCTCACTGACTTTCAGCAGATCTTGTGGTGTCTGGAGCATCCTCCCACGTGCCAGCCGTGCCATGTCTCTAGCTGACAGCCCTGACCCAGCTCAGAGCATGTCCCCAGCTGACACTGCCCTGCCTCCTCTCCTACCATGTCCTTTCTCTTGTGGCAGTCACTGCAAGGATTGGAAAAAATGTAATAAAAAATGATAAAGCTCATTCAGTAGCCAAAAAGGAGATGCAGTTCATCCTCTAAGGATGTGCTGTCGATACAGAGGATGTTTGTATAATCCAACCAGAGAAACAACTCTTCCTCCCGACACTTGCAGAAGAGATGGACAATCCACACCTCCATGTAGACATGGACTTACAGCAGGAACAGCCCTGCCCAGGACAAGCTGCAGAGACAATGCTTTATAAGAATGAGTCAGAGTTATGGCCGTACAAAAGCCAAGGAGCATCTCTGGTCCCAGCCCCCGGTACAGGTAAGAAAAGCCCAGAAAAGCAGTGGTTGTTCCCTTCTGACCGATGTTCAGGGCCAGAATGGATGGAGCTCTGAGCAACCTGGTCTAGTGAAAGGTGTCCTTGTCCATGGCAGGGGGGTTGGAACTACATGATCTTTAAGGTCCCTTCCAACTCATGCCATTCTATGATTCCATGGATTCTGTTCAGCTTCACAAATGCATGCAAAATCCAAGGCCATATTAGGACAAAAGACATGACTATGCATGCACATATATACTTTCAAGTTCTGTATATAATTAAGAGTCCTTTTTATCCTAGGAAAAAGCCTAAACACTCTTAATTTTCTCCAAAGGAGAATCAACAAATAGATTAAGGATACTAGGACCTGCCACAAAAGAATGCATACAGCTATTTCAGCTGCTACCAAAGTAATGCCTACCCACAGAAAGATGTAACCATCACCTGTGAAACACTTGCTCATCAGGAAGGACGAGGTATGTTTGCCTTTCGTTATGGAATTTCTGAACATCTCCAGGCAGGCACTTCAGCAACATGACTCTTGACCACATTCCGACTGTGACAACAGTGGCAAGGGACTTGAAAGGAGATGCCAGCTACCAACTCTGTGTAGTCTGTGACAGCCTCAAAGGAATAACTAAAAAGGTCATTCCTTGTCTTACTTGATGTGATGTAAATTTTATTTCAAAGTCCATCTACAAAGAGGCTCCCGGAATACCGACCGATCCAAAATGGGGTTACCTGCAGTGAGAGGGCTGTGGTGCCTCCTGATGTAATCAATACTTGAAACATATGGATGTGGCAGTTTCATTTCTCTACTTCAATGAGCAACAGATGCTCAGTGAACCCCCCATGGCCTCCCTGTGTGCAAGATGCTCAGCACCATCCTCAGGCTGAACTGCTGCCCCTCCATGCAGCAGGGATACGTCATATTCTTTCATTTTTCTATATGAAAACCTGCAAGCATTTCCAGTGCCCACTCCAAAAGCTCAGTGGCCAGAAGCAGACACTCTGATGTGTACACAACAAAAGCCACAGAACTATCCATATGGAACTACCATGGGAAAAGCCCATTCAAGAGAAAATCCTTGCAACAAGGATGAAAGGATGAAGAAATTAATTTTACTGACAGAGTTTCAAACAATTTATCCCTCTACCTTTCTTTTGAATTTCCTCATCAAGTCAAAATTTCACCTCTTTGACCTTCCCTTAATGAACAACCACATCAACTATTCAAGGCATTTTTTTATTTAGACAACACTTTTTGCTCCGAAGTCTCTTTTTCCTTCCCACCTGCTCTTCATTCAACTCCCAATTAAGGTGACTGCACAGAGAGTAAGTGATTTTGTCCTCATTTATCTAAATGCATCAGGCAGTAATGAAACCTGCTCTGCCACAGCGAGTGGGAAGCAGCCACCAGTGCTACAGAAACACCCTCTCAGACGAAGGATTTTCCAGTGCAGACTAGAGAAAGGATATGTGCCCACACTCTCCCACGAAATGCTGGATCCTCAGCTGACTTTAATTAGAGTCACCTCCATTTCCATCACTGCAGGACACGATGTGAGGCTTCCTCTCTAATTTGCTACAAATCACACTCTGCCCTGCCATTTTGCTGCTATCTCCCTCTTCCCATTTCAGTTTAAGAGCTGTGGTGATGCCCAGCACTCATTGCTTTGTATCTGGGATTGCACTAAGCTGAAGCTCAGATGCTGGGAGCTCCCAGTTTCTTTTAAGTGCCCTTGCTGGCTCGCTCTCTGTTTCGGGAGGCAGAGGGGAGCAGGGACAGTACGCTGGAGAGAAGTTCACAAATTGCTCTGGCAACTGCGCTCCCCTTCATTTTTTTTACCAACTCTGTAGGACTACCATGAAGATTTGCAGCTTAAAAAAAACCCCCAAAGCTTTCAAACGGAACAAAGTCTCTCTTTCAAACGCGGACAACGCCAGAGATAATTAATTAGAAGCTACAGACTGAAACTTCAGGCTACTGATTTTTTGGGGGACTTTTGGGCGGACAGAGGACCTGTTGCTGAGGCTCACAGACAACACGACGAGCGTCTCACCTCGCAGCTGCTGGAAGCAGGTCGTGCTGCTCTCCCCATCCAGCGGGTGCCGCAGGACCCCGTTGCTGGGCTTGGGCCGCTCGTATTCCCTCTCGGGCAGCATGGCCTGCTCGCTCTCCCCGGCGCGCTCCGGCCGCGGCGGCAGCGACTGCGGGAACCCGAACATCGGCAGGGACGAGAAGAAGAGTAAGGCACCACAGAGCAGGAAGCCTCCCCACCACGCTCCGATCCACCGAGGGTCGTCCGGGGTTATGTCCAGCTTACCTGTGGGGGGAACAAACACCAGTCAGGGGCTTGGCCACGGGGAGGGGAAGACAACGGTGTGAAGGATCCTGTGGGATGCAAGGTGGTTGTTGGGTTGTTGGGTGGCTGATGAGGGGCACAAGACACAAGGGGGGAGCCCACAGTGCACCCCACAGCTGTAGTGTGTGAGCCACCAGTGCACAGTGACCTCCACATCCGAGAGATCCTTAGTGCCAGCTCCCATCTCTTCTATCTAGATGGCACATCCAGCTTCTGCAACATCCTGTAATCAGAGCTTCCCTCCAGTGTTTTTGGCTCTGCCAGCTCTAGGAAGATGCTGTATACACAGTCAGTGTCCCCCGTGCTGCTACTGAGGTTTTGGGCATCCCTGTCCCAGTGTGTCACACTCACCTGACACACCTACCAGCACAGACCTGCACAGAGAAGCAGCAGCACAGACAAGGACGCTGCATCTCCACTCCTGCTTACCCAGGAGCTCAATGTTCCCCCTGCTTTGGATTCACAGCTCTTTTCAGCAAAGAGAGATTGGCATTTGGGCTTTAGGGACACCTGTGAACGTGTGGAGGGTGAAACAGTCCTAAATGTTGGAAAAGAAACCCACCCACTGCATCAAATGGGCTCAGGAAGGTACACAATCAGAAAATGAAGAAAAACAAAATAAAAGGCAAGAGTATGCTCTAGGCCATCACTCAGTGGAGATTAAGGTATAAGAAGGGTCTGAGTCAGTGTGGGGAAATAAAAATAAACAGCAGGAGAGGAAAAGCTGTGTTCCTAACAGCTGCCTCACTGCCACAGCCACAAGGGTGCCCAGTGCTGGAGCTGGTTCCTGGGGGAGACCCAGGTCCATGTGGCTGGAATAACAAGCTCCTTTGTTCATGGTGACTGACTGGTTACTGCCACTCTGAAAAATCTGTCTCAAGTGAGGCAATCAAGTTGTCTCTCAAGCAGAGACAGAAGGAAACTCTTTTCTCCTTAGGGAAAATAACACGTAGCTATCAAATACAGATAAAGTTTGAAAAATAGTGTTGTGGAGGGACTGGATTCTTCTGCTGTTATTTCCTCCTGCCTGAAGTGCATTTTTTTCAGTCTCTTGGGAACACAATAGTGTGAAGAGTCAGGCAAATCAGAGTCTTCTTCATATTCCCTTCCTAAAATAGCTGTTGGGTGGCAGACAGTGCAGCACCATGCCCTGGCATCCCACACCTGCCCAAAACAGGGAGAAGGACAAGGCTCAACCCCCTGGAGCTCGTTCTCCTTGTGCCACCTTGAGCTGCAAGGCTGAGCCAGCTGCAAAGTGGAAACTCTCTCCCGTGCAAAAAATAAACAGAGGCCATGTGTGCCCCAGCTTTTGCATGGCAGCAACTGACCACGGCCAAAGCCAGCTGGACCTGGAGCTGGGGAGCACTGCACCCTCTCTGTAAAGTGGCTGAGCCACAGCCCTTCCAGGCTTCTCAGCAGCAACATTTTACAGCTCTCTTCTGTGGCTCTGTATTTGTCTGGGGCTTTTTGATCTGTAAATACTGAGCAATGTCTTATGTTAAAAATGGCCAGAAGACATCAAATTAACTTTTTAGCTAGGTCAGCATCCTGCCTCTGATGGCAACCAGCTGCAGCTGCCCAGAAAGTCTACAAGAATAAAGTCAGCATATATTGTTCTTGTGGCTCGGGGGCTTTCTAAGCTAAATTTGGTGTTGTGTTCATTTTTTTGCGTAGATAAACTTGTCCAATTGCTTTAAAATCCATTTGGAGGTTTTTAGCACCTTACGGCGAGGAGTTCCACAGCATCACCTACTGGGAGGTAAAATATTTTGTTCTATACATTCATATTTTAGTATAAATTACACTAAATGGTCAAATATCTAACAGGTTTCAAACAGCTCCTCTGTCAAACGAGGTTTTGGTAAAGCCAAGGAATGGAAAGGGGCTACATGGTGTTTCACCAAACTGCAGCCAAATGTCTCAGCCATCTCAAAAGATAATTCTTTCTCATTGATATTATTTACATTTCTTCAGCTGCCATATGCACGTGAGACCGAAAAAAAGCAGTAACACCGTTCCAGATTTGCACAATTCTGTTCTGAGTTCTGCAAGGTTCAACTCTATCCAAATGCATCCTGTGACAATGTATTTGCAACATCATAGAGATGAAATGCACCCTTCAAGGGACAAAACCCCTGCATAAGGGTCTGTGGGATCCAGTGGAACTGAGAACTGTGGTAAAAGCATTGGAACAGCTGAGGAAAGGAATGAAGCATCGGGTTTGCCGTGTGTATCCAGAGGGCCGGGAAGCAGAAGAGATCAGCCTGTTACATGTTGCCCTCTCATGGTAAAGAACACATAGTGCAGGTACCAATAAAAACAGAATTTGGTCTAAATGAACAAAAGGATAATTTGCAAACAATCTGCTTTAACCCGAGTGAAGCCAAGGTGAGCAATAATTCTTCATTGCTTTGGAGAAAAGCAGTAACGTTGTGGGACTGAAGCTGCTCATCCAAGCAGGGTCATGGGCAGAAGATGCTGGGCATGGGTCTTATTGGTGTGGCTCCATCAGAACATGGATGGTTCCCCCACACCCTGGGGTGGCAGCTCTCCTGAATTTACCCCATGCTCTGGACACAGCTCCCCTGGCATGACAATGCCACAGTGCTATTTCAAGGTGTCCTCTAAGAGCTGGGCTGAAACCCATCTCACAGTAGACAACTCACGAAAGGGAACAAATTTTAATCATTACAAACCTGTTATTTATCAGGACAGAGCTGAAACCTCTTGAATCCCAGTCTTAAAACCCTTCTAAAATGACACTCATACACGCAAGAGGCACTCAAGATGGAATGACAGTTTCCTGCTTGTGAGCATCAAACATTTCTGTACTGCTGATACAACTTCAGCGTATTTGATTCGAAATCAAACCCAGTTCTCCTTACTTGTGTCAATGAAGACAGCATCCACATAGATTTTGGTACAGAAGGAGCCCAAGATAAATCCACAGGCTGGTCCAAATACCAGCATCGTAAACAGGATCCCTACAAAGAGAGAGAAAAGAGAAGATTAGTACTAGGCTCTGGTTATTCATTGCAAGTAGTTCTGCTTGTCTCCTGTAGGATGGTATTTACCTTACTGATGCCAGATAGATAGGGATAGTCTCTGTGTTGACTGCTCCAGGCAAAAGAGCACCCTAAATGTGTTTTGCTTTTCCATATCTCTTCAGGAAAATGAACAGATGGAGGTGTGATAATACTGAAGGATTTTTATTGAGCTGAGAAGACAGTGTGGACATATGCTGTGTTTTGGTCGGCTGGCTGCTCTAAAAGATGTCTTACTCAACAGCACAAGGTAAAGCAGACCTGTCTTCTCCCCACGGGCAAGCCTGTCTTTGCCACCTCCAGCTAAAATTCTGGTAGACAGAATTTTCAGACATTAGGGACAACAAATCTATGAAACGAGCATTGTCACAGACTGCTGGATAAAGTCCCTTTGCAGAAGTAGGAGCGCTTTTTCAAATTTGTGAAGCCCTTCTCCCCACCAGACACACATGGCAAATATTCATGAAGGATCTTCCAGCCTCTCACAACTGCTTGTTCTTTCTGCAAAACCTGCATGAAATTGCAAGCGTAATGCCAGGAGAAGAGCTATTATGAGTAAATTACTTATTTGTTTCAATACAGTATTTAGAAGCATTTATTTTCACTCCCATTTTGGCCCTGAAACAGGAATGCTACAGGCACAGCGCCAGCTCTCAATTATTCAGGGCAGAAAGGCGGGGGGACACAAGGATAATCCAGAAAAAGAAGCAGCAAAGATAACAAAAAACATTTGTAAATTAGACAATAAGAACATATTTGGTACCTTCACATTTGGGATAATAACAACATTTGGGAAAAACAACAAAAAGTCCCCCAAGGACCCTTGTAAATGGCTTTCTGAAGGGAGCAGGGACAGTCTGAGCAGCGTGGAGAAGAGCAAGAGCCCGCTTGTTCCCTCTGGGGCAAGGCATTGCTGATGGACCCACGTGCCTGGCGAGGGGAGCAGCCCAGCAGAGATGTGCCAGCACCACTCTTGGGTGTCACTGCACTTCAGAAACAGCCCATGAAGGAGCTTATTTGCATCTGGGTGCTTTGCTCGCTCTCCTCATCTCTCTGGGGGTGTTGCCTGGCATTCCAGTGCATTTATAATGCACTTCAACACAGCTATCTCAGCCCTCAAATTCCTTATCTGGAAACTTTTAATTCCCAAATTCCCTCTCTGTGCATTTCTCAGGAGCTGGAGAAATCAGAGCTGCAAAAAAAGTTCTCAGACCACCATCCCCAGGCAAGGCAAACCGCACCTGCCGATGACGGCTTAGCCAGGCAGAATAAACTGGTACGGTCAGAAGCAACTTCACCTTCATTTTTAAAATGCAGGATGCAAACTAATTCCTCCGGGTTGTTGGCACTGGGACTTGGCTGGATTAATAACCAGGGGCAAAGCAGAGGTGCCTCCAGCCAGCTGCTCACACAGGAACCCAGCACATCGATGCCTTCATGGCTCTCACCTACAGCAGCACGAGGGACGAACGAAGGCGGTGGGA
The DNA here is from genome assembly GCA_013398115.1 of Falcunculus frontatus. Lineage (NCBI taxonomy): Eukaryota > Metazoa > Chordata > Aves > Passeriformes > Falcunculus > Falcunculus frontatus. The sequence goes on along the minus strand of VZRV01010997.1, from coordinate 1,641,876 downwards.
GGAAAAGAAGTGCCAGGTTGTCTGAGCTGCAGTGAGGGGTCACTGCTGTCAGGGCAGCAGCAGGAGCTGCCAGCCCCTGCCCTGTCTCTGCCAAGCTCCAAGCTGCAGCAAGGGCACCACACTGCAGCCCGTGCTGCCAGCTTAAATTAGTCCCCAGGGTCTCTGCCTGTGATGTCCATGTCACAGGTGGACCAACCATCTCCCCTCCTGCAGTCACCTTGTCCTGGGGTGTTGGGTTTGCTCCATGATCCAGCAGTAAACTGGGGAATTTGTGCTCCCTGAGCAACAGAGCTGCTTAGGAAGCCTGTGCCTTGCTCCTTTGGGGATCTATAAAGCCTCATGTGGGAGATCCCTGTGGTTACCTGCAAAAGCATTTCATGGGATGTGAAATGAGGGAAGAGACAGGCTGGGAGAGCAGAGAAAAAGGGATTTCTTTTCCCAGCACACTCAGCCCCATCTCCCCTCCTTCCCAGCCCCGCTTGGGGCTAGACAATTTCCAACCGCGTTTTGTAAAATATCCATGTCGCTTTCTTTTCTGGTCACTAGATGGCATTAGTGTTCGTCATTCAGCCCCCAAGGGCCACGTGGAGCAGGCTGGGTGACAGTGCTGCTCATCCTCACTCCCAAAACATGACGGTGTTCCTGGGGTCCTGCAGCCCCATGGAGGGTGGCACTGACACAGGGCACGGTCACCACCCAGGTATCTGCCAAATACACACTCCGTCTGTGCCCCTTCCCTGTTTGTGTGCAGAAAATCACAGGTTTTAGGACAAACTGTTCTATAACTGTTTTTAGTCACAGAGTTTAAGGAGACAGCATGTAGCAGAGATTGCCATGGCTGCTCCTGTGATGAATGAGACAGCATCCAAATACCTTTGAAAACTGAACATTAATTACGAATTTCTACGTAATTATGGCCAAGCACATAAGGACACGCTGGGCCCCGTATGATGTGGGGCGATGACAAATGGAGCAACTCAGGCAGAAGGACAAGAGCCAGTTCTACCCTCCAGGCAGCACCTCTGGATGCATTAGTGTTGGGCTGAGGAGGAAGGAAAGTTTGCCCTGTGATCTCCAAGCCACAGAGTTGTCTGAGCATGTGTGTACAGGCAAAAACTGGTGTGTGCTTCATTTGGCAAAGTGCAAGACAAAGAAAAAGACACGGAAAAAGATCACCCATCACTGAAACCAAACAGGAATTATTTCCCCCTTTTCCCGAAGCAGAAGAGAGCAGGGACCTGTGGCTGGTGATCCAGCAGCAGCAGGGAGATGCTTGCAGAGACAACTAGCTCAGAAAAAGGCAAACGTGGAGAAAGCCATGGCCAGTGCAGGTACAGGCACAGGTGACCCGCCTCATACTAGTGCATCTCAAAACCACTACATCAGAAACAAACTGTCCTCAGTTATTAAAATACCACATTTCACATCCTCGTGGCTGCAGGAAGGCACGATTTGCTCTGCGATGTCCTCACTAGAGGGCAATGTGGGATAGAGCATCCACTGAAACACCTATCTAACATCTTCCAAAAGCTATTAAATTATTATTCACCTCTAGGCTAGCTTAAAAAAACCCCATGTTAATTGTGTTTTTTCTTTTTCTGTAGTTTGTCCTAAAATCAAGAAAACAACTGATTCACCCCATGCCCCTTTTTATCTTTTTTTGAGACTCCAGCAAAATCCTAGGGTTGCAATAATAGTATTTTACACTTTAATTCACAAATCAAGCAGATTGTGGAAAAACCCAAGGCATGGATTGTCACAATGAATAGTCCAGAGTCTGTATAGAGCAGGACCATGCTCAAGGATCAATGGAGCATGCTTCTGGGCACACAAAGTAGGCTATTAAGCAATTGGGATAATGCCTGTGGTTGAACATTTCTGTGGAATTGAGGACACAAGAGGAAATTAGGCAAGTTAGAATTAGCTTAAGACATCCTTCCTCTTTTGAGAAATCCTGCACAACTGCTACCACCCCCGCTATTAGGAGAACACTTTCCACATCACCCACCTCGTCATGCAACCACAAAGCTGCTGCTTAGTAGAGAAAGAGATCTTGCAGAAGCCCTTTTCCCAGTGCTGGGGCTGCTGCTAAGGATTAAGATGTGCTAAATTTGTGGCTAGCTCTAATACCACTTGCTTGGTCTTTTCCCATGTTTCCCTCTAACTTTTAGATCAGTCTGATTTGATGGAGCCAGAGGACACCAATACCAGGAGCAAACAGATCAAAGGTCCTATCCTGGCTCCACCAGGCTCTTGGGGAACTCCCACCGATGCCAATAAAACCAGTGATCAGCATAGGTACTGAAATTTAATGGTATTTTTATTTTTAATCTCAGAGTTACTTTTAAAATTCTTACTAAATTATGGCAATTCTTAGAAATACTCCAGAGAAGTGAATTAAAAAACAAAGCAGTTCTGCCTTGGGACAATTCAAATGTTTTGTTAGGTAACTCTCAAATACTTCCTTCCACTTTGTGTCCTTATAGAGCACAATTACATTTTAGTTTGGAAACAGCTAATAGTTTTCAGTTTACCTGCTCTACCCCCTTCATCAGTCTCCCTGCCTCGCAAAAAGTTAAGGAAAAAAAAAAAGTAGCAAGTAGGGCTGCACTGAGAAATCAGAACTATTTTCCACCCCATCTTTTCAAATGGAACAATTTGCCAAATCTTACTTTGTCCTGTCAACTAACATTTTCCAGAGGCTGAGGAAAGGATTGGGACAGAGGGAAGTATTAGAACTGACATTTTGTGACGAGGTTTTATCACTAGTAAGGCCCAAGAGTGATAATGCAGTTTTCCATCAGAGCAAAGGGAAGGAGCAGCAGCAGGTACCACATCTGTGGAGAGACGGTGGCACAGAGATGCTCATGAGTCATGCAAAGTGCACAGGAACCAAACTGCAGAGACAGGGATAAAGGCTGTCAGTATTTCAGTAATAAAGAGCTGTCCCTTGGTGTTTCAAGTCGTTTTCCAGTAGCACCAGGATCTTGAAACATGAACAAACCTGTGTGGTTTGCAGGGTAAAACAGGTGAAGCATCAACTCAATCCCTGTAATGAATTAACTGGGGACAGCAACTCCCAGGAGAAGCCCTACTGGCTGGAAATAAGGTGTTGAGGGAGACTCTGCAGGGCTTGCCAGTCTCACTGAGGTGCAGCGAGAGGCATCTCAGGTACAGCTCACTGAGGAATAAGAGCAGGTTCAGCACAGTCAGGGCTCAGGGAAAAAACACGTGGGCAGCTGAAGAACACCATGTCATTTCGCTTCAAAGCCTCAGCCTCACCAGAGGCTGAGGACATGAGGAAATTTATTTTGGAGAGCTGCCAACATATGCCAGGCAAAGGTGAGCTGGGTAGGTGAGACAGGAGAAGGAAAAGCAGCATCTCCCACAGCGGGGCCAGCTATCAGAGCAGGAACCATCAGCAGTGACTCACACAGCACTTCCCAACCATGGGCAAACCCCTGGTGTAGCAGAGGATCCTGCTTTATTTAGCTGTGGAGTTGTCATCTGCTGGGTCCCCTGGAGCCAGGTTGCTCCTGCCTTGGCATTTCCATGGAATTGAAGAGTGTAGGAGATTATTCACTGCGCTCTGAAGGAGCAGCACACCTTCAGCAAAGCACGTGGTCAGAGAAATACCTCCTCCCCCTTGCACCATCCCAAGGGACAGCTTCGGTGGGCAAAAAGCTCATCAGTTTGGAAGGTGTGGGAAACTGCTGCAAAACAATTTGTCCTTGCATCAAGTAACTACATCTCTGTGGAGGAAGGGATCAGGGAGCTAAATGTGATCTCTGTCAGCAACTGGGTGGTTCAGTGACCATCACAAAACACAGGTTTTGGGATGTGGGGGAGGGCATAGCACAGACCCCACCTGCCACGGTCCTGGGAGTGCTGTTGTGGTCACGGGACAGCATCCAGCCACGAACGTCACCCCCAGGCTCCTGCCTGTGCAGGACCAAGATCTTTCGAAAAGCACAAAGGGAACTGGCTTTGCAAAGCACGAGATAATCTCAAAACCCTGCTTGTCCCACATTTCCCGCTGCGTGGAGGACCGGGCAGGCCAATGTAAAGGGATTACTGGAATACTGTAATTCATGTGCTCTGTGACCTGCCCTTAAAGAGACACCAGCCCAGCACAGCCTGTGGGAACCAAAGGCATCCTGGTACAGACTGGGGATGCTGCATCCTCCTGCACACCAGGCAGTGCCCCTCAAGGGCTTGGGATAAAAGCTTCCACACTCACACCTGGTGGGCAAAGCTCCTCGTTGCAGTGGGTTTTCTCTGACTTCTATCAGTTGATGTAAGCTCAAAAACGCACAGTAAGGGTAGAGGGAGGCTGTTTGCTACCCAGATGGCTTCTTTCCATGGCAAAACCCACCAGAGTCACCCAGCACTGTCCATCCTCCCTGGCAGACACACAGTGTGCCCACGAGCTGCCCATGCCCACAGGAGGGCAGGGATGCCTGCATTCCTGCTCAGCTCTCGGTCTCTCATTCCCAGCTTTGCTCATTTACCATGGATAGACATAATTTTTCCTGCCACTCAGCTCCCTGTCTACACAACCAGCTGCCCATCACCACCTCCTGCTCCCTTATGGCTCCTGCTCACTCGCACCGGCTGTAGGAAACGTGAAGAGGTGGTGTTGAACCAGTGGTGTGTTTTGATTTGTTCTGCTTCCTCAGGGCAACCACTGAAGCGAAGGGAATGTTCAAACAGTCTGGACAGATGTTTCCAAGTGCCTGCAGCTGTCAACTAATGAGGAACAACTTTGGGATAATTCACTTTAATGTTTAGTCTTTGTTCTGATGGGGATCAAAGCAGTTCCAGCCCTGTACTGGCATGAGGTGAGGAAGAGTGAAGAGGTTGGGGGTTCATCCCATCTGTACAGTAGCACATGTATTATTTATTAGTCTTGCCTTCAGGAGCTCAACACCAGCAGACCCCTCAGACACTATTTAGGGTTGCTCAAGTGACGCCAAAGACAGGGACGGATGTCCTGCCACTCCCAAGGGAGTGAGAGGCTGAAATCCCTGCTCAGCCATCCCCTTTCCATGGACCATTCACTGCATCTCATTACTTTTCCACCTTTTAACAAAAGCTAGCCCCTCCTTGTGACATGCTGCAAGATGCACAAATACTATGCAGTGCTTTAGTAATCAGGAACACAGAATGTATTAGAACAAACTGAGTTTTAGTTCTGAGCTCTTCTCATTGATTCCATTGTAACATCTCACTGCCTGCATCTGTGTGTGCAACACAACACCTGGAGAAAGATCCAACAGCGCTGTCTCAAGACATCCTATTTCTCACTGACAGACTTGCAGCTGCTTTTGGGCCAGCGGAGCAGCTCCAGAAAGTCTGCAAAGTCAAAGTGTTGAATTGAATCTGACTCCTCCCATTTCCATGCGACCACTTGTGATGGGAGAGCCATATAAGGGTTTAGTATTTGATTGCCCTGCCTTCAGCCAGTGAAAGAAATTGTTACAGAGTTTGAAATCAGGCAGCCTTGGACATCTCCCATCCTCCCCTCTTTTCTCTGATCAAACCTTTCCATCAATATATGAAATCAGATTCAGCAGCCTGTAAAATCTGCTCTTGCTTCATGAAGGTTTGGGGGTTTAATGCAAGCTACTCACTACTGTATGGAAATGCTGCAGAATGACTTACCCCCCTGTTTAATAAGACTTAATGACTGTAGCTAAAGCTGGTTGGGGAGTTTCATTTACTTATCAAGAGGCAATAAAAACATGCACCCATGCTACAGATACAACAAACTTCTAATATGATTCTTCCAGGGCTGCAAAGAGAGCCCATGGCATTGGCCTTCCTCCTGCCTGCTGGAAGAGACTATTTCACTACTTCAGCATAGTTTTTGTTCTAGCCTGTATTTAACATTCAGATGTTAATCCCTAAAGAGGTTGCTCAGACTTGAATGTACCTTACATGGAGCTTTCTCCTCAGACTATCAGGGTCCCTTTAAATATTGATTTCCATCAGAATTCAGGATTTCTCTAAGGAAATGTCTGCTGACTTGGAGATGAAATCTGTTTTCTATAAGCAGGTATTCTGCCTGGTGAACCACCACGCATTTTCAATTATGACCAAGCCTTAGGTTTGTTTTATCAGCAAATCCCTGTCCCTAGCACTATCAAGGATACATGTGAAAGGATCAGTGTTATACCAACAACTGACAATCCCAGAGGATCCTGATGCACACACGGAATGTTAGCAGAGTGGTACAGAAGGGGATTGGACTTTTGTATTAAGAGCACAAGCTCAGCATCCAGCCCCAAATTTTCCATAATGACTAGGTGCACTTGTGGCAGCTCAAAACCACAATGATTAGCTGGCTTGTGCCCTCATTCTGATGAGCACACAAATAAGGAAAACCCAAGCAAAACAAAACCAACAACACCCCCCACAAAAAAAAAACCCCTCACAAAACAAAACGCAACTCCAAATCAACCAAAAACCCAACCCAGAGCCCTTTGTCTGTTGGTTTTTAGGTCCCTCCTTTATCCAGCTGCTGAAACAGGATCACCAAAAAGATGGCAGAGAAACAAATCACGTGATGAGAAAAGCTCCACAGCCCTCAAAACCGTGTTTGCAAGCAAAACAAAAATTAAAGCAGCCGATTTATGACCTGTTCAAGGTAAACTATGGGGACATGCTCACTACAGAAGTCTTGGGATTAATTTGGTCGCACCAGTTAACGCTGGGAACAAACTGTTCCCCACTCCAGTTTTTCTCCCTGGCATCCTAGTCCCCTCCCAGGCAGTGGAGGGACCTCTTGCTGCATTTCTTCCCTTACTGATGGGAAGCTGGAGAAGAAATTTGCTTATGCTAATCAATCCCTGGCACCAGTCACACGAGAGCTAATCCACTGGCAATCTCCATCAGTCTCTGCATATTTAACCAAAGCAGTGAACACTCACGGAGGATTATGAACGCAGTGGCATTGTTGTAGCAGTGTTTTCTTACTTAAGCTGCAATCACTCTGATGCCCTGTCTCTTAATATTTACACACACTCTACACACAAACAGATTGCAGATTCACATCAGTGCATGCAAGCATCCTGGTCAGACACTGCCTATGAAAACACATGCACCACATGGTGATTTAATACATCTCCCTGCACCCAGTGCTGTCTCCAACCCTCTTCCAAAATGCTCATCTTCCTGCTGGTTACTTCTACAAACCAGCATCCCTTAAGATAGGCATATTGCTTAATCCTCACAAAAGATCTGTCTCCTTCTGCAAAGGTTTTACAGGTAGTTTGGACACGCACTGCAAGAGATTAGAGACTCAGGCTGGGTTAGGAGAAGTCTGCAAAAAGCAGCTTAATAGTTAGTTTTCCTGCCACTTTCTGCAAAGAGAAAACAAAGAAACAAACAAAGTATGAACCTATGTCCTGTCCAGTCAGGCGTGTCACAAAAAGCTGATGCTGAGCGATCTCTGAAAAATAAGGACAAGGCATTTATTCCACCTACCCTTCTGGCTCACATTCCTGTCCCTGAAACTTGCTTGTTAGCACATCAGAAGAAGTCAGCTCAGTTTAAGAAGTGGGTACAAGCACGTTCCTAACTATAGCGTGCAAATCCAGGGCAGGCTATTTACACCCTGACGCACGAGCCCACGAGCCACGGATTCCACACCTTCAACATACGGTGCAAGCACACCAGCCGTAGCCGTGGGCTTGAACCAGCAATTTCCACCTTGCAAGCAATTTTTCCCTTGTGCTAATTACCTTGGGAGGCAGCCACCAAAAGAGGCTTTGGAAGAAAAAAAGCCACATGTTGCAACGCCAAGTACGGGTTTTTGAAGGGCTGAAGTCGCACGCCTTCGAGCTGTGCTCGTCTCCTCCCAGCCGTTAAACACAAACACCTGTTTCTCCAAATCCACGACGCCTCTGTAGCTATAGACGGGCAGATTTCCTTGTGTTATTTCCCAGGAATTGTGCCAACTGTAGGTTTGTATGGAAATATACTTTTAGTGCACTTCCCTCTCTCTCTACAGAACTGCAACTCTGCTCTGAGTTTGCTGGCTGATGTCTCCTTTAATACTGGGTAGTTTTGATCCTACAGAGGAGGGCAGGGATACATTAAAGATCTGCACGAAATTCTTCCCAGCCCTCTCTCCCCTGCTCGGACGAGCTGTCCACCCTACCTGCAAGCACAACCCATGTCTGCTCAACAGACGTGAGCCCCTTTTGAGGCTCTTGCACTTTTTGACCTCCATTGCCTGAATTCTGCGTAAGTCAGCACCTCCTTATACTACAAAATACACTGGGAAAAAAACCCCCAACAGCTCATACAACTGAGAGTACAATGAGCTATTCACACATACAATTTTCAGAGCCTGTAAAATGTGAATTTTTGGCATTTGGAGGTTGGTGCAACACCACTTTCCCTATTTATTTATTTATTTTCAGCTTTGTACTGAGTTCAGAACAGACATAACACGTTCTTTTGAGGAAAGAGCTGCCGGAAATGCCTCCCTCTTTCTCTAACCTCAGTCTTGGGGGTATCCCTTCCCATCCCATATACCTCAAATGAGAACACGTTCCATTTCTAACCAAGGTTTTATGTCAATACAGACAGCTTGCTGCTTTTCTAAGCAATGATGAGTCAGGAAGGAAAGTTCAGCTCTGTTTCCTCCCTACTGGACCTCCTACACGTCTGTCTCACCATTTGAAAAACTCTTCCCTGCAAAATTCCCCACTGCTCCTTCCCACCTCTCACCTGACTGCAGCAGAGTGCCACTGCTGCATTTCCAGTCTTTTTCATGCCTCTAAAAGCATTTGCCATTTCTTTCTTGTGCTGACAGCACCTGGGATTTCAAGACCTTTCTTTCCTCTTAGCATCATCCAGAGAAGGGATTTTCCAGGGTTAGAGGACACAGACTCATCAGGTATGGTGCTGGATAGCCCAACAGCCCACAGCTCCCCAAATCCCGCTCTCCTCCCAGCTGATCAAGCTGTTACACACATATGCATGAGTAATTCTCCATCCCAAACACAGCACCTGCCACGGAATGTGACGCTCTGAACAATGGGTGAAAAGTTCATATTCCTGCTGCTCAGGCATTTCCATGCCAAGCAAACCCTCCCACTGCCCCACATCACCCCTGCTCCAGTGCTTCCAGCTCAGCTGACGGCTCCCTGGGAACATAAGCAACACTAATTTATTTTTCTCCTTTTGTTTTATATTTTTTCAAAAGGAGGAAAACCCCAGAACAATAAAGAGCAACGCAATATATGGTTTGTTCATCTGTGAAGGAAAGCAGGAAGAAGAGTGTCCAAAAAGCAAGTTCCCTAAGAACTGCCTGGGCAGCTCCTGCCGCCCCCAAAAGCCATCAGCAAAACTTTCACTTTTAGCAAGAGCATTTTTCACACATTTTGAGATGTCTCTTCGAATCTCCCTTTGCTTGGCTGCTGCACAGGTACAGACTATGCTGCACGGTGGAGGATGACTCACAGGCAACTGGCACTGGGTAAGCCCATCCCAAATTTCTGAGGCAAGGAGAGGCCTGGGAATCACCTATGACGTCAGGGCAAGCTGCTGGGAAGCCAGTGCTGATAACAGTTATCTGTACCCACCATTTAGGAAAGTGCCGCGCTTTCCTCTGCACAACAGATTTAATCTACTCTGGTAATGGCTGAGCCGTCAGGAAGGAAAGGAAATTAAAAACAAAACTTGTGTTGTTCTGCTTCCTCATATTGCAAACGCCATCAGAAAAAAGCATTTGCTCTTGACAACAGTCACTCTTTGCCCTGACCCAAATCTCACTGAGGTTTAGGGGAACTCTTCCACTGATCTTAACTGGCTTTGGATCAAATCCACTGTTTGCTTCTTAGAGCAGATAAATATTTGTTCTTACGGACATGCAGGATGCAGGCCTGGGACCTGCTAGACTTGGCTTGACAGAGGTATCTCACACCTCCTTCCCACCTATCTCCTCCCTTTGAGGTCCCTCACTGCAGAGGCTGCCCAGCCCCTGGCCATGCAGCTCCACCTGCTTCCTTTGGACAGCAGCAGGACTAGGCCAAGGTGTCCCCAAAGCATCCGTGGGGACCCCTGTGGGAAATGTGGGGTTGGGGCTCTAGCTGTGCTTTGCTTCATGGCAATGCTGCTCCTCAACAAGCTCTACGTAAACTTCTCAGCAAGAGAAATTTGGGAAGTCTAAATACATGTTATTCATGGGTGGGACAGCACTATGCTCCCACAAAACCTTCCAGGGAAGGCAATGGGGGTGATCCAGTCTGACAATGCCCTCCAAATATCCCCCCCAATTACCCCATGTGGGGAAGTCTGAGGGATGCCAGATGCCAGTCTGTTCTGGGGGATGGGGAGACTGGCTGGATGCAGGATAATCCCCCAATCTAAGATTACTTCCAATGTAATTGTTTAGCAGTCGCTTGCACTATCAGCACAAACCCTGCAGACTGCATCCAGAGGAGTGTGTTCCTGACAGAGTGTTATTCAGCATTTCATCCCTGGTGCACAGCCCTCCCTCCACTTGCCAAAACTACAGGCCACATGGGTGTTTTCCTGAGGTTTCTTACAAAGTCAGAAGCCATGGGGAGCTGCCAGCCTCTTCAGAGCTGCTTTCATAAGAGTATTTCCTTTTGTGCCAAGGAGGACCCTTGTCCCTGAAGAGTCTCTTTCTGCCCAAGGGGAGAGAACAGCTGCTGCTATCATTATGGGATTGTCTCCCTTAATTAAGCATCCACAGCCACAGCTGAAAGATGAAACAAAGCCCTTTTCCAGCCCTCCAGGAAAGGGGTTGGATGGAGGCTTCGGGAGAGGACAGCAATTCTCCCACAGTAAACCTGGAATTGCCCTTTAAGTTGAGAAGTGAATTAAAAGTAGCTGAATATCCCATCTAAAATCAATCACATCAGAATGGCCCAGTTAAGGGTGTTTAGTGGGAGGTCACCCTTGCCTTAGGGAAGCAACCCGAGTTGGCCAAGTAGGATGAACATAGGAAGGTCCATGATGGCCTCTAATTACTGAAACAGATTTTTCAAAATTCTTCCTATTCCTCCTCCTCAGTGACCTTTCAGGAGCTGGTGTGACTCTGCAAGGTCACTCTTCTGGGAGTAATGGCTTTAAAGATAAATACCCAACTTCCACTTTGTTCAGAAATGTCCATCTCTAAATTTGCTACTTTTTGATGGGCTTCATGTTTTCAAGATGGTGAAGGTGTGGATTTTTTATGCCTTTTTTTCCTTTTGTTTGTTGGCTTGGTTTAAAAAAAAATCATTTTAATTTTTAAATTAATACGAATGTCTTCATTCCCAAATCTTTGGCTTCAAGTAGCTTCTCTTTGTAAGCATCCCTTCAACCCGGTTAGACAAAAATGGAGTTGCAACCAACGAAGTAACTGCAAATATCTCTGAGTAGAATTTCTAAGAGAGATTTTGGTGCTGTCACTCCTTCTCATCTCAAGTGTGGCTCTGTTAATGAATTCCTGGTGACTCTTATTTCTCTGACTGTTTATTACCCCTCTTCCAGCAATCACCTCCTGGAAGATGTTAAACCCTTAAGACTGCATAGGCAAATGAACCGCTCAGAAAAAGAAACCAGTTTCAGACAACCACGCTATTCTGGCTCGACCTGAGCTGGACTCAGAGGTTTACAGAGCTTGTTAGCACCCACATGCTGCAAGTGCTGCCAGCTGAACTGCCAGTGCTGCCATTTCCAAGCCCAATCCTGTGAAGCAATCCAAGTTAAGATACTCATAACTTTTAAAATAATCCATCTAAAAAAACTGCTACAGGGAGGAATCCTAGAGAGTCTGTGACAGGAAGCTGGAAACGACAATTTCCAAACCAGCAAATAGATCTTTCTCTTTTACTGTCATTTCACAAGGTTTATCTCTACTGCAAAGTCCTGGTAAGTGGAATTGGTCAGAAAGCCTTTGACGGACCAGTGTGCCACTGGAAAAATGCAGTGGGTGAAGCCAGGAGGCTTTATGAGACTGTGGCTGCTTATCCTTACTTTAGTTTTCGGGAGAGGAAAGAAAAAGGACAGGATGTTGAAAATTCTCCCCAGAAATTCAAAACGGATCACGTTATGATTTTTGGGGGTTGAAAAAACACTGTCACTTCTGCGTGATGAATTTTCAGAGTGCGTGACAGAGAGCCAAATAAAAAAACCCAAAGAGTTAACAAAACCACTGATCTCTCAAGACACTTTGTTCTCAAAACACTCTGTGTGGAAAATTTTGAGGTTTGCCCCTTTTCCCTGCAGGCAGAGGAAGGCAGAGCCACTCCACGCAGAGCCGCCGCTCCCGCCCCGGCGCTGCCAAGCCCCGCGGGACGCGCTTGGCCGGCCCCCACAAACTGCCACATGTTTCAGCTGGTGTGGCTTTGGACCATGATCTACTTTCATTATTTTTGGCAGAGTTCGTCGCATTCTTTTGGACAGTAATTACATTTTCCAGGGCAGGCTTTCTGCCAGAGCTCGAAATGACGACCAAAAGGCCCTTTTTAACCACCTGCTACGATTCCAGCCTTGATTAGTTATTAATGTGCTGTGGAAACCCATTGCAAGAACCACCCTTTCTGGTTACACTACCGGGCTGGCCTCAGGGAGAGGGAGGCTTGAAAGGAGAACAGGGAAATTCCATAAGGAACAAAGACAGAAATTTGGAAGGTCTGAAATCATAGAGATTTTGTAGAATGGTATACGAGTGGGGACCAAATTGTAAGTGGGGACTTGCTTTGTCCCCATTGTTCCCACATCAGCTGGGATTGAGCAGCTGTGATATGACATGAGCAACCCAATGCTAACGATACCTAAAAATAAAAACAAAACTCCTTGTAAAAATCTGGGGTCTTTTTCACCCAACAAATATCAGGCTCCCGCTTTCTTCTTGTGCTTTAGCTGACTCTGGGGAATGGGAGGCTTGAAAGCATTGGGTTTCTGCAGGTATATGGGCACCTTCTGTCTGCCTCCACCCAACAAACACCAGCTTCACGGGCTCATTCATACTTGACAGAGAGCAGGGGTCTCAAACACACTAAATTCTTATGACTGGCATGAATATGTGGTCCTGGAATAGCTCTGTGCTAGCTCCAAAGTAGCAACAGCCTGGCCACAAGTGTTGTCTGTATTTATAGGTATTGTAGATGCTTATTATGGGGTATCACAGAGAGATCTCAAAGCACAGAAGTTCATCTGTGGGTTGGTAGGGTGAAGCAAGTTCACCCTGGCATGAAAACTGGTCTTTCAGTCTGAAGAAAACCTCTAATTTCCTCCACCTTTTAATTTCTACCCTCTAATTTTTACCATCTCCTTGTTTCCAAAAGAAGAAATGATGGTTTAGTGGCACATGGGGATCAAGCCTTGCATGAGGACAAGTCACACTGTCTCTTGCTGAAGGGAAGTAAGAGGCTCCTGTCACTGCATATCACACACTTCAGGTATTTTCTTCATTAAACCACAGAAGATTGAGGCACCAAGAGGCTAAGGCATATGACCAAGGAAATTCCCAGGGTTTTAGGGAATGAGGATCCTAATCTTCCACCTCTTTTCTCCAGAGCTGGTATTCAGAAATGCCCAGATTCCACATTAGATACTTTAAAATCTGCTCCGATGCATCCCTTCTCATAGTTTGTGCAGTCACCCATTGAAGTGTATGTCCTTCTCCTTTAAAAATCAAGTCTTAATTTTACTTTCACTCATCGAGCACAGAAACAAGTCAAGGGCTTGGCACACATCACAGGCAAAGAGGACACAGGTGCCTGGCATCTTCTCAAAGCAGCAGTCCCAAAGTGAGTAATCACAATTACACTCAACAGGAATTTCTATTCTCTACAGGTACCGAATTTTAAAGGAAGCGTGACTGACAACATTGCTGATGTCCTGCATAGCACCTAAAACTCAGGAAAAACCCCTATTAATCCTGATTTAGTCCCACTTAAATGGCAGATTTCTTTGTAGACTTGGTCACGAGTATGTATTGTCCAGGGTGTATCAAGCTCCCTGACAACTCTCTCACTCCTTCAAAGCCATCAGGATTTCTCCAGCCAGGTTTTCCATGGCACCCTCCCAGACTCTCAGGCTGCAGCTGCAGGGTGCCAGGGCTGGTTTGCAGCTTCCTTCTGAGTAGATCTCAATAAAGCTACCCACAGGATCTTGATAAAAATTAATGTGAAACTCTGCCGTATGCCACCACATCTGCATCCTGCGGGGGATACAGGAAAACTACAAACTTGGTTTTGTAGTAAAGCATCACCAATGAAATGGCCATCTCAGGAGAACATTCCACCTTCACTTTCATTCTGGTCTTTTATCATCTCCCAGAGGTTTATATTAATAAAGCCAGCACTATGTTTATAAGAATCCAGAGCAGACACACAGAAGGCACTCTGTATTTATTATGATGATTTCTGCTTTGCAAGGCAGGCATATGTCTGCCAGAAAGCTCCCTGCTTTGCCCCTGCCAGTGTAACCTGAACCATGGGGAGAAGGGGACTTGCTTTTTCACATTATCCAGGTTTTGCTCCTTTTCTCAACTCTAAAAGCATTTAAAGTTAATTCTTCTCATCACTTTTTTCCTTCACCTGATCAAATCCACAATTTAAAAAGGAGATAAACATCTACAGACACCCTGGAGGTTCTTCAGTGCACGAGGAGTTGCCAAGAGAAGAAAAGCACACCACCACTCACAGCTTTAGAGGCTTAGATTGTTCTATGGAAGGTTTGGCAAAGTAGCACAGTAAAACGAAAAGATTTTTCCATCCCTGTGAAAATAATTCCTTTAGTCCAATGTCGAGACAAATCATCAGCCCTTGTGATTTATTTTGCCAAAAGAAACATTCCTAAGACACCTCACTGAAATTACTGAAACATTATGTGTTGATAGAGGGGAAAAATAGCTACTTAGTTTGTTTCATCTCAATACTAAATTATATAAAAAGATCTTTTGTCTCCACCCAAATAACATAATGATGGCAATCTCCTGTTGAATATGTGGATAAATTTGATGTAAAACACCTCAATTTGAATGAACTGACCTTACAGAACACTCGCTACAGTAAGAAGTATCCAGCAGACATAACGCAGCAACCAACCCTGCAAGGTTCCCTCTGCAAACCTGATGTGTCTGGCTTTCCCAGCAGTAAGATGCAAGGATCACAAGAGGGTTTCTGATCTGGAAGGGACCTTTATGAACGTCCTCAAACACGGACGTCGTAGCAGAAGGTTTTAATCACTGCATTTTGGCAAGACTATGCACAAGACTGTAGCAGGGCATTTGTCTGAAGGAAATTACCTGGGCACTGAAGTCATAGAGTGTTTTCATCTCCAGTGACTAACTGAAGCCTCCAGGCAAATTATTACACCTTTCCACTTACGAAAGATAAAAATTTTCTTTGACACTAAATGACCTTTAAGCATGTGATACTAATAGGGGACAGTAGCCATTCAGAATGGTAATTGAAGTGTGTGCCATGAAGGACAGTTAGGAAATATGCAATTTTCAGTGTCTAAATAGGTTAGAGTCCATCTAGTTCACGACTTCAGTAAGTGTATCACTGCTCTGCAGCATTAGGGCAAAGCTGTTGGGTCACGTCTACTTTATCACCACAGTCAGTGTAGGACTTGTTCTTCCTGGCTTTTGTGAGGGGATTATTTTCAGGTGTCCAGATGTACAATTTTACTATGCAGAACTGAGCATTCATGCTCACTGTTAATACTGAACTAGTGAACAAGGGGAGAAAATGAAGATAGGGAAAAAATGAACTTGATGTTGCATGTGAAAACCACTGTTCCTTTCAGTAGCAGCTGTAATACGCAGTCTGAAATTCGAAAATCCTTCTGGAGACACAGAGATCTATGATGCTGTTTCTAAAGGACCCTTCATCCATCCTGAACTGACAACACTACACAGGCACTGCTGCTAACAGTTTGTTTAATCCTGCCTTTTGAGTTCTCTCTAGCACTGATCCTGCTTTCTACACGCTGCTGGATAAGAAACGTGCTGTACCCTCCCCATCTGGCCACGGCAGGCAGTGAACAGAGCCCTGTCCCCCAAACCACCACTTTGTGCCACCCCTCCTCCTCCACAGCTCACAGAGGAAAGTGCTTGTGGTCCTGTCACAGCAAGAAAAGATAATGAGGAGGAAACCAGGTCACCTCTTGGTACACAGAGGAGACAAGCAGTTCCACAAACCTTTATAGCCCTTTAATACTGGCATTTGGAGTAACTCTGGGCTTGCACAGAAGTGCTGGAGTTGAAGAGAGGTTTTAATTTGTTTGAAAGGGAGAAAAAGAGCTTGATGAGAGCCATGCTGCACATCCCAGATAAAACACCTACAGATCTCCTCACCTGCCCCTGAGACAGGCACAGAAAGCCCATCCTTTTGCATGGGGGAGCTTGCTTTTGTTTCACCGTTCTCACAGCTTTTGTCATGGGTGATTATGAGACCTGAAAAACCCTCCAGACTCAGCAACTGCACCCAAACCTCCTGGATGCTGCTCACCCAGCGCTTCCAGAAAAAAACTCCCAGTGAGGACTACTTTTTTATAACCTGCCAAAGGATGAAGAGGCAACATCACCATTACTAGTCCAGGTATTAAAGTATTCCTCCCTCATCTGCCTCCAGGAAACCACATCCTGATTGTTTCCCTTGACAGGGAAGTACACTCATCACTCCCTGTCTGATCCCAGATTTCACATGTGACTGTTCCTGAACTGGAAGCAAGCCAAAGGTTTCCAAACTTCTCCCTAACTCATATGCTGGCTTAGGGTCTGAATTTTATTGCTCAGAAAGCAAAATGGGCAAAAAACCCCCGAAAAAGTATCAGGAGCAGTCAGAAAAATCACATTTGTTACACACTAAAAATCTACCCCTTTCACTAACGAGTGCTTCTCTCTCCACAGAGGTTCTCAGACACATCTACATAAGAGGCTTGACTGAGCTTAGCTCCCTGGAATATGTGTCACGCCAGACCCGAATCACAGCGCTGTGATGTCACGGCCAGCAGCAGCTCAATTCCCAAGACTTGCCTTTTTTGCACCAAAATAGCAGCTAAGCCTGAACAGGAAGTTCTGAAATATTCATAACGATGGAATTAGAGGTAACACTTAATCCTCATTACTCACTATTGGTATTTAGGCAGCATACTGTCTGGCTCGTGAATAATCCAGAGGCAGAAGGCAAAAGAAGTTAATATATGTGAACAGGGCACTGTCATTTCTGAAAAGTGACTCTGCGCTGCCTGTTGGCTCCGTGTAATCTTTGTGGGCAGAGGCAATGCAAATTCCTCTCCCATTACCTGTCATTGTAAGAAAAATTAGAGCTGGCACGAATAAAGAAGAGAGGAGACAGTTCCATCATATTCTGCTTGCAGCTACCTGGAGCTGCACTTACAGTGTACGAGTCCCACTGAAACTCCCCAGACTATTTAAGAACAGTTTGGTGCGTGGTTCCTCCATGCCTACACCACCAGGTCTGTCCAACAGCAGTAAGAAATGTTGCTCTAAGACTTAAGCCACAGATAAATATTCCCTCTCAAGTGCAGCCATGACCTCTTTGTTACTTCTCATTATTCGTTTTGCTAGCAGTCAGGGCAGCTGGCTGAGCTCTTAGTGCAAAGGCATCCTACCCTTCCAGTCAAAAGCAGATTATCAAAGACCTGTTCATACGCTCAGTCACCTGGCCATTTTGGTTTAGGGATGGATCAGAGGGGCAACTCTGCCTGCTGGGATTCAAGGGTCAGCATCTCCTAAATACCAGCTAGAGAAATAAACTGCAGCTGACACAGCAGAGGCTAGAAAGGTCACATATCTGTGGCCTTGGTTTAGTAACAACACTCATTTCAGGGACTGCACATTCCACAGTCCTTGATCTCAGATTATTTTGGAAAAAAAAAGAGGTCAAAATATTGCCTTTCTCTCCTCTGAAGAAAGAACAAACTGAGAGCAAAATACCTACATCGCTTTCCACTGCTGGCCAACAGCAGAGGAGAAAATACTAATCAAGATTTTTGGGGTCTCCCCAGCACTCCATCACCAAACATCTCACACACCTTGTGCTGGGTACCAGCCTACCCATTTCTGGCTGTGCTGTATCTTCCCTCTACTTCTACAAGGACACGAAAGCAGCAGCCAAGCTGAGGGTCTGTCTGCCCCCATCACACAGATTTCCTTACCCTTTGGCCATGCTTTCCCCCCTCTCTCTCTCTCCTGGATGAAAGCTCCTGTTTCATCCCACTGCCATGACCAAGGCATCTCACTCAACACATTAAAGCCATTCAAGAATGGAGGCTGCTGCATTCTGATAAAGCCAGCAAGCACCAGGGTTTTGAGCAGAAGCTTTGAGTTCACCGTCTAAGGCATCAGCGGGGTGAGGGAGAGAGTGGGCATCCACAGAGGCTCTGTACCAATAAAAAATGGCCTAAAAATGGACTGTCAGCTAGTAAAGCCCTTCAAAGAACCACAGGGAAAGCACTTTTCCTTCTTATCCTCAGGAGTATAAAGATTCATGTTTCAGTGCTGCCACTGTAAATGAGGACACGTTGGGTACCACCACGTACTTCACAGGTTCTGCAAGTCATCTCTGTGATGGGGTGACAAAGGCACAAGTTCAGGGTATTGCCACAACAGACAGGGCTGTGACAAAGTTTTGACTAGAGCACAATCACTCCAGCTGGCTTCCAGCCTGCCAGCACTTGTATCCCTGCACTTGCAGCCTGCCAAGGGTCAGAGAACTGATCTCCAAAGCAACCTAAGTGATGAAAGTAAAATCCGATTCTCAGCTTGCGAGCCCTGGCTTGCATCAGGCAAGTTTAAAGGCACTTCAGCTACCTGTCGCATTGCAGAGCAGCCTCTGCCCTAAAATGACAGGTGATGTGGGTCAGTGCTCAGGTATCTCCATCTGGTTGTGAAATGCTCTACAGATGTAGGAGAGCAGGCAGTGTGACAGCCCTCTGGTTTGTGCAGAGGATGCTTCAAGGTAGCAGAGAAAAAAGAAAAGGAGATTCACTCATCAGCATGCAAGAGTGTCAAACCATCAGAGCCTGTCCTTTCCACCACTGGATTCTGCCCCGTGGAGACAGAGATCTGTAAGTACAGAACAAAGCCGGATTTTCACCTCTGACATTACAAAAAGAAAAAGAGCAAAAAGCCTGCTGCTTACTCACAGCTCCTCTGGGCCATCCCTGTTGTGTGGGCAGCAAAAGCTGATTGCAGATTGCTAACAGGAGTCGCCACTGCCATCTTCAAAATTGCCATTTGCAACTGATTAATTAATGCTGCCTGGGTACAGACTGTATTGTTAATTAAGCTAAGGGGGACTTCTCAAAAGCAATACTGATGAGTGTTACACTGTGCTGGAAGGGGCTGAACAGGGTTGTCTTTCCCCTCCAGAAACAGGGAAAACAAACAAACAAGTAAAGTATAGACCTGAACAAAACGGGTCCCAGTACATTTTTAAACAGATCACATTTGGTTAATTTCAAATAAATGCTATGCAATTTAATTTCCAGGGCTAGAGGCAAGAATAATACAGCCCTGCTGTGTTGTCTTCATCTGTCTTCTAATAAACTGATTAGAGCCCAACACGTTAAAAGCCCTGTGCACCATTATCTATTATTCAGGTCCCTAAAAGATGTTAATTAACCCGCATGTTCTGAGGAGCTCCATTGTAGCACATACAATAGGGAGCCACATGGCACAGTCAAAGCACGTGTTGCTTACTCGTTTTGACTTAATTACATGGGCAAAATGCCAGGGTGGTACTGGAAGAAAAAATACAGTATGGCAGAGACAATATCAAGACAAACACATCAGCTTACAGTTCATTATTCTACCAGGAAAAAAACCAAATAAATCCACCTTTCTCTGTTCTTAGCAACAAAAAACCCCCATGTAGCTTAGTCAGAACTAGGTTATGTCAGGCAAATCTGATATTAAACACGACGAGTTTGGATTCAAAAAGCAGCACTCAAAAGAGTTGATCCTACCATGAAGAAGATCTGAAAGAAAACTTTTTAGGTCAAAATGCAAACTAAAAACGAAAGGAATTGTAGAAGGAGATGAATGGGGTTTTGACTCGGCTCCTGGTCCCTAAGCCATTGAGAGATGAGTGGAAAGACTACGAACAAGAAGCCCCCGTGTCAGCTCCTGCAGCCACGTGCGTGCCCATCGCAGAGGAAGATTCTGGAGAAGATGCATTACTCAGACCCCAACCAAGCTTCTACAAAATAAAATCTTTCAGAGGTTCAGCACAAAATAAAGCCTTTCAGATCACAAAGTTCAGCACGCTTAAGTGACTAAAAAATGTCCTTTTAAGGCGACAAAACTCTCACCACACTGCACGACTTGGGAGTACATGATAACTCTAAGAATTGTATTTCTATTTGAACGTGATAAAATAACACGCGTTCAACCAAAAACACTGAGCCACAGCTGTTTGCACTGAAAATTGTATTTCTTCCTAAAATCTCACCCTGAGGTAGACACTCTGCATGGAAAACCTTGGGTCAAGCTCTGAAAGCTGGAAAAGCTGTAAGCATTAAAGCCAACACAGTGCAAAGGGACACAATCAGCTGTAATGCTGCTTGATCCACCTCCAGCACTGCAGAGCCGAGGTTTAACAGGACATCAGGTAGACACCCAACCTCCTGCAAAGCCTGAGGTACTTGAATGGTGTCTTTTAAGCCCAGTCCCCAAACACAGAGGTAACCAATGCACACGGGGAAGGTGTGTGAACAGCTGGTGACTGGTGTGCCAGTGTGGAGTCCCTGGTTTATGTGTTGGGCATTTGGTGCTGCACTGGTGAGAAAAGAGCCATGCTGAACATCCACACACTGCACGGGTTAAAATACCTAACCTGTGAAACTGAGGTGATGGGTATCAACATAAACCACTGACAGGGGTAAACTGCTGATTTGGGGCCAGTCCAGTAACCAACAGATAAAACTAACATCACCCCTTACAACAGACCAGAGGGGATGAAAGCCAGCACTTTGGACATTAGGCTAACTCACCTGTGTCTTGCAAACCTCTCCCTTTTACTTGTTTTACAACACTTTCAGAAGAAAGTAAAAGGAAAAAAGCCCTCCTCAAAACCACAGACTTTTCCCACAAAGCTTCGAGGATCATGGGCAGGTGAGGTTGCAGGAGAAGCAATGCAATCCCTGGCAGGAACAGGTTCTCCCACTCAGATGCAGCCAGAGTAACTCAGGTAACTCAGCAGGGCTTGGGCAGGAGCACACCAAGCTCTTGTTGGAAGGGGTCACAAACAGCAGCTGGCCCCACATGAGCTCTCTGCAGCCCAGCACCTGGCTCAGGGCTCACTGATAATGGCAGGACTTTGCTCAGGGGCAGGAACTGATGCTGTCCCCCAGGGCTTCCATGCTCCATTTCCCTGCCATAAATCTAAGCCAGCTCCATAAATCTGCTAACATAAACTGCTGGTGGGAGCTATGAAAACACGACACATGCAATGGGGGGTGTGGAGGGAGCCCACCTTTTGTTCATCTCCTAGTGCTGCTGGTATGTTTTTTTAAAGCTGTTTCAGAGCTGCTCCATCTGCCAAGCACTTGTGATTTCAGCCAGCATAACCACCCAGCCACTGGGAGCATATTACTTTGTGTCATACAAGACCTCTGTGGTGGACTTTCAGGTGTCTGTGGTGCTGGGATTTTGTGCTTAAGAGCAGAAGGACAATTTGTTCCTTGTTCTCAGGAAGATGGAACTTGAAGACATGACAAAATTTGTAGAAGAATTTAATGTTAAATGAAAAATCTGCAAAGGTTACTTAGCTCAAGCTGTCCTTAAGCCCTTGTGTGTTCTAGGGAATCAAGTATCAGGGTCAAGCTATCTCACATGTATTTACCACAGGCCTCATTCTTTCCTGACACACACAGAAATTTGGAGAGGAAAAGGCAATCTGAGGTTCTCTTCCCACTTATCCTGCTGAATCAAAGATTTCTCTTTACCTATTCGGTAAAGAGCTTTCTCTAATACAAATGTTGAGTTCTCCCCGTGCTTTCTCTGAAGTCTGAGCAGTGCAGCCTTTACAGATGGACCAGTGGACTGATGATGGGTTTGACCCCTCCCTTTTTTAAAAATAAAAGGAAAAACCAAACAGAAGAGCTCAGTAGTTGCTGAAGTAGCTACTCAGCAACACAAAAAGTTTCTATCTGAGGTTTATTCTTCTGGCAGAACTGGGAACATGGAGCAGGTCCCCTGGCAGGAGGGGTTTGCACCAGCACCACCAGGATTTTATTCTATCTTATGCTGACCCTTCTGCACATCCACCCAGCAATTCCTACTGCTGACAACGGCAGTATTTTTATGGTCACCCCGTATCAATGCAGATGCTGTGAATATGTCTGTGACTATCAGTGTAAGTAATAGCACAGTGTTAATTGAACGGCTGAGCGTTCATTTCATCTCACATTAACACTGTTAAAAGTTATATAATCAGTTCCCAGGGAACATTTCACCATACACTATAAACCACCTCAAGAAGAAAGAAGGCCAAGACAAAACAAACCAGCTCCTAACGGCTTCTTCATTTTTTGAGGGCTGTTATTTAATCAGCTTTTATTTCCATTATTTATCATGTGGAAGCAACTGTGCCGTTTCAGTGGCTGTCGCTTAAAATGTAATAAAATATGGTTGTGACACAACAATACCTGGATCCTTCAGCCAAACCCTGCATTTCAGTGTCAGGATGTACAAAATATTAATCATCTGATGCAGCTGCCGCCGCCTTTGTGAAGAGAGCATATATTTCACTGCACCCTGGCATGTCTCTTCTCCTGAGGGCTTTTATTAAAAAGAGCCTGTGAGTTACTGAACCATTAAGGTTTCCAAGCCAGAAATTTGACCCAATATCCAGGTTTATAATGCTCTTGGAAAATATTTAAATCAACGAGCAGACCCAGACCCTTAAATCACGGCAAAATAACACCCGACACACCATTATACAACAAATCGTTTTTAAGAAGAGGCGGCTGATAAAGCTTAGCTCCTGGCATCATTATTTGCAATGTTTTATAACCAAGGAGGCCAGGTTCCTACTTAAGGATTAGGTCACCAGACAGAGTAAGAAAACATTAGGGCTGACAAACCAATTCTTAGACTTCATCTTTGAGTCATGAGTTTCGCAACACTTTAATTAAGGAGAATATTAGCACAATGCAACTGGGCAGTAATAACAATGCTTTTCTTGGAGGGGAGCACTGAAGGGCAATCTCTGATGAGGATGATGATGATGACAATGACCATGCACTTGGGCTGCTAAGGCTGGGTCATGGCTCAGCTCTTGCCTTTGCCTGGCACAGCAGTAGCTGCCCAAGAGAAGTGGCTCCAGCTCCTTGGAGCACTGCAGCTTTTGGACAAAGCTCACGTGTCTGTTCAGCCCAGACTTTCAGAGAAAGGAATACAGAAACACAAAGGAGGATCAGAACACTTCTTTTGGTGTCAGTGTCACTCCTTATGAGAACTGGGTCTTTGAAGAAAAGCTCTTTCAGCCATTATATCCAATTACAAAAAGGAATCAGCATCTAAAAATAAAGCTTCAGGTGCCTGATCTATATTAAAGGCAGATAATTCACAATCAAATAGAAGAGGCCACCTTCCCCAACATGTTGAGTCCATGTCTCTGCTGAGATGTCACTGAAATGTATCACTAATGTGGGAGTTGCATGCAAAGGACAACAGCCACAGCTCCTGAGGGATGATACCACTGCACAGGAACCTCATCCTTGGAGATTTTGGAAACAAAGAACTCCAAAGCACTTCTATAATTACTGCTGCTGAACTGAACTTGTCTGCTCTGAATTCACTGGTATAACTGACCCATGAATTGGCCAAATATCTGTTACCTCTCTCCAGCATTCCTCCTGTTTAGACATGTAAATGACATATCCACAGCTACTCCATCCTCCAAGGACTAAGAAACATGCTCAGAGGCAAATCAGTCCACCGAAACACAAACCACCCTCTGGCAAAGCCTGAGTCTTTACACAGGCTCCACACTCAGCCTTCTAGCTCTGTAAAAAGTGCCACTGTCCCTCCAGAGGAGGATGTCTCAAGGCCACCCTATATCCCAACTTAAGTGGACACTGCCAAGCCAAAATTTCTGGTGGAAGTCAGGAGCAAAATACCTTTGGAACAAGAAGGTGGGAAACCGGTGACTGCACCGCCTGCAATGGGCAGAGCCTCAAAGCTTGTTTGATATATGCAAACATGCCAAAGATCAGACGTAGATTTGAAACACTTGGAATTGCAAAGCTGGATTGAAGTTGCACAAAAATAATCTTCTTCATGGTACATCTTGTTCTTCCTATTTCTGAATGTGAAGGAAACACTGTGAGAACAGCCTCTGCCATCACAGAGCAGCATATTGTATTCCCAGGCCGTGCCGCAACGGAAAAGCAGAAGTGAGTGGAGCAGAAAAAAGCATAACACTTTGGCATTATCACCCCCAGAAACACTGCTTTTTCTTCTCCTCGTATGCCATTTGAAGGTTTTTTACACCCGTTTTATCCTGAGAGAACTTCTCTTGAGGACAGTTTCACAGAGAGGACCTAAAAGTGAAATCAGATTTGAGAAATTCATCCGTGTTGGGGTGGATACCCCACCTCTTCTCCAGAAAGGTGTGGATGCAATTTATCTGTGCAAACCCAAAAGAAAGGGCAGGGAGGACAAGAGGGAGAGATCCAGTCCAGCTGAAGGTGGGACATCAAACACATTAGGAAGAGCAGAACAGCATCAACACTGATGGGGCATCATCAACTGATGGGGCAGTTCTTGCTCACACCTGAAGGAGTGCAAATTTAAAAGCTGCCTTTAGAGGATCTTACATCCTCCCTCTCTTGCTTTTAGCCAAACTCCTTTCATTCTTCTCCACTTCCTTCAGACACACAACTCTCACACACCCTGTTCACCTGCCTCTGCATCACACCCTGCTCTGTGTTCATCCCATCTCTTCAGATCCCAACACTACAAAGATGCTCATTATGTCACACTTGCAATGTTAGCTAGACTTTCAAGAGCTTACAAGTGGGATTAAATAGCACCCAGTAGATAGGGAGTTGCGGGAAATCAGCAAGTTTTTCACGCAGGCCCAATTCAGGGTAATTACTAATCACACATTCATTACAGATGCAACCTTTTCTGACCCAATTCTCAACAGGCAACATCTGTCTGCCTGCAAAAATGTGCATCATTGTGCTATGACCCTTGTATGTCTAAAAAGGAGTCATTATGTACAAAAAACT
Source organism: Falcunculus frontatus (assembly GCA_013398115.1). Classification (NCBI taxonomy): domain Eukaryota; kingdom Metazoa; phylum Chordata; class Aves; order Passeriformes; genus Falcunculus; species Falcunculus frontatus. The sequence goes on along the minus strand of VZRV01010997.1, from coordinate 1,616,628 downwards.
CCCCTACTGCTCAGAAATCTTTCTACAGATTGGATGGGTTTTGCCAGTCTCTGCCTTCCTTCCTTTGCCACCAGTCAAGGAACTTGCATCAGTTGTCACTGCATCTCTTCATGGCCATGGGCTGTCCTGTCCCACACTTCACTGCCTTCCAAAATCTTGCCCTTATAGTCTGTGGGATGCTCCTTCCTGGGCCTAAAAAGCAGGAGGGTCAGGGCTGCTTCTGAGGCTGAAAGCTCTCAAAGGTAGGGAAGAAGCAGGGGAAGGTTGTGTAGCATCTGATCCTTTCTATTCCTCTGCAAACATCTCACAGCTGCAGGCAAGCTGCTCTGTGCTAACTACCTGCTAATCCAAATTTGCTCACTGCTCACAGGTTGGCCACCTCCTCCAAGATCTGTACTAAGGGATATTAAAAGAAAGATGAAATTAATGTGTAGTCATTTTGTCACTGGTTAACACAAAGCAATTACCACAATGTTCATGTTCCATAACAGGCAACAAACTCTTAACAAAGTGATGTTGTACAGAAGGCTCCTGTAGATCGCAGCTGGGAGCAGGGCTGAGAGCTCGGAAGCACTCCTGGTTAAAAATAGGACAGTGCATAGAAGAGGTAGGATTTGTAACTTCTAAAAATAGTCTTCCCTAAAAGGATGCTTTTTACCTTGCTCACACATCACATGCGCTATCAGGCCTCTTGGCTAGTACCAGCTGTTAGGACCAGGATTTTTGCCTGGTCCTAACTTATTATTTCAGAAACATGTAATCCTAACTCACAGATTAAAAAAAAATGAAATATTTACCATAATGACTCATTCTGAGAACTACATTCACAAATGCTCCCTTCCCCCTACCAGGAGACACATTCCAGGACCATGTGAGCAAGGAAACACAGTGGCAGTCTCCAAACACCACGGCCTCTGCTTATTTAACAATTTTGGCAAGCCTCTGTTTCCTGATTCAGTGCTTCAGATTTGCAACAACAGAAGTGAGAGATTACAGAGCAGGTTTGTGTGGAGGCTGGGATAAATGTAGGTCGACCAAACTGAATTTCCTATGAGGTGCAGGAGAGCAGTGTTGGCACACCATAATGATCTCCAGCTGTTATGCCACCAAAATACACAGCTAACATTTAAAATACACTTATATAGTGCTTAACAGCATGTACAAAGCTGGCTCATCTGACAGCAGGTCTGCAGGGCAGAGTCACTAACACAGGACTGGGTATTTATAGAAAGCACAGAGAGCAATCAGTGGGTGACACTGTTTACATGGGGCTGATTCTGCTGTGGAAGTACCTCAACTAAACCATACCGGGATGAGCAGGATTAAATGAAACGATTCTCCAAATTCCTGCCTCCTTCTATAGCTCTGCCAGCATCCCTGCTAAACTTGATGTTAATGCATAGCATCAAAGTTATTTCACAAGAGCAAGGAAAGCCCAATCTGCACCGCTGGGCAGGGAAAAAGGGAAGGGAATGTGGCCCAGCAGACACAGCATGGAACTAGCAATGGAGCTGCTGTTCCCAGCCCTGCCACTGGCCCACAGTGCATCCCTGTGCAATGAAATCTGCCTTTTTGTGCTCTAATTTCCCAATCTCCAAAGCCAGGCCTCTCTGTTAAGATCTTTCAGATCCACGCATGTTCAAGAGCTAGACTGCTTTCTAAACGAGGGCAGCAAAGCCTCAGGGCCAGTAAAGACACAAGGACCACCCAAGCAAAATGCGTGAGTCAGTGGAATTCCTCCAGTTTCTCATTTGTCCACAGTAACCAATGAGCCATGACGCTGGCAGGTTGCCACAGGACTCTGACAGCAGCCGCTAAAAATTACGGGTTTGGTTTTTCCCTTGGTTTGGGCATAACGAAGTAAGAGCATTGAATGTATTGATCTATTTTTAAGCCAGTGCAGCAACCAGAAACATCTGACAAAAGTGCTGGGCACCACAGATTTCCAAAAGGAAAAGCTGCCTCAGTTGGGACTGCTCAAAGGATACTGCCTTTCCCTCAGCAGGCTCCACAGCCCTGGCTACAAGACAGGTGGGATTCCAAAAAACACGAGGTACAAAGGCCACCAGAATTAGTGTCTTCCAAAATATAGCTCTAAAGACTCTTTTTATAGGTGCTTTGACTTAGCCTTTGGCAGAATAGGAAGGAGAAGACAAATATAAGCATTTCTTTCCCTCCTACCTCCTGTGCTGGCTATATTTATACTGCCACACAGATTGTTGGCAGGTTGGTTCAAATGTCTTAGTAGGAATACCTGAAAAAGCCTCAATTCTCTCAACAGCCTCCTTCAAGCGACAAATAAAGATAAACTACACACAGTGATACAGCTGCTGTGTAACCAGGACTCGAGGTTTGCACTCCTGGTAGACAAGAGATGCATTTGCGCTATTTGTTCCTCCCACATGAGCTCTAGGAGGTAGCTCAGGAAAAAGTCACCTGGTAGAACTTGCCTCAGGGGTTTTCTTTCCAGCTTCAGCATTTTACAGGGTGGAATGGCCTGGGAGCAACTTCAGACACAAGTCTGTCTACATGTTAATGACAGAGCACTGAAAGGAAAAGCGCTGGCAAAGCTGATGTGTGATGAGCAGCTTTCCTGCTATGCAATGCCCTGGCTCCCCGGCGACCAGTCTGGCAGAGCACTTTCTATAGCACTTGATGTTACAACTTTGTCCAAGACCTGAAAGATTGTTCAGGAACAACAAACAACGGAGGTCTGAAGAAGACACCTGCAATTGAGCCCGCTCATTGCATTATGTTGGAAAAAACCCCAGAGCTATCAACTCCCTGTGGGAGGAGACATTGAGCAATTCTTCTATCCTGTGTAATAAGCTGAAAGAATTGGAGGGAATTTTTGTTGACCAAAGGAAATAATTGCTTGTTCCCAGGATAGGGGTGCAACTGAGGGTTCATGTTTGTATTTTGAGACTGAAAACAGAACAGGTGTACTGTACAGGTTGTACTGTACCTGTGGGCAGAAAAACCTACTGCATCTCATCAGATCCACCACTGAGACAGAAGTGACCATAAGGCATCAATATTCATTGGAGTGTAAAAAGCAGCAAGAAGACTTCTGTATTTTATCTGCCTTAGTTCCAGCAACAGGCAAGTGTTTGGGCAAGCAGCTCTGGTGCCATGAAAATCTGTGGCCTCTCCATATGTCCAAAGGAACTGAAAGAAAGGAATTTGTTAAAGGATACAGTGATATGCCTTTGATGCTTCCAAAGCTACGCTGTCTGCCTCTTTGAACAACTGAGTCATAATCACAAAGGAAACTCTTCTGAAGTTTATTTCTTCTCTAATTTGCATCTTGTTTTCTTGCTCCCCTTTTGTAAGTTGTGCTTTGAAAGCACATTTCCCTGCCAGCAGCAGAGCAGAGCTGGGAGGCGAGAAAGCTCCCTCCCACCACTGCAAGGATTCCTTGCTCGCTGCCTACGTGTCTCCCATCGCTGGGCTGACCCTGCCCACTGGTGGGAAGGGAAGCTCCCTCTCAGAGCTCACCCACTATCCACCTGCGAGGGCTCTGGAGAGATCTCTGTTCCCTGTGCTGCACCACAACACTTGGGAATAAACTGTGCTTCATCAGAAGGACAAAAATATAGATGTTTACTGTGGATTCACATGCACCCCATCACTGTGAAACTCCTGTGCTTTCCTTAGCCTGTTTCCCAGGAGTGTGGCTGGCCTAGAGCAAACTCTACAGCTGGCTGAGATTGCTACTCTGAGCTCAACTGTCTGACCATGACAGAGCATCACATTCTTGGGCCACAGTCCCTGAATTTGACTGGAAAAAATAATGCATTTATTAGTCAAGACATTTAGTGCATAAGGGCAGCAAGGTACAGGTCTATGATAAAGTGTTCCATTTATCTGACATCCTTTACACAGTGTAATGTGCTTCCATTACAGATTCCAACGTCTCTCTAAGCCAGAAGTTTCACTTTTGCTCTTTCCAAGGGGCCATGTTGCAGCCCTGAGGGTAAGAGGGTGGTCCTACTCTATAACCCAACCCTTCCTTGTACTTGTGACTGTGGCCAGGCAGGATGTGGTTCAAAACACATTATTGTTTTCTGAATGGATTTTAAATGTAACAGCATCTCATGCTGACAAATTCCAGGGGAAAAAAATGCAATGGCCAGGCATAATTTTTCAGTATCTCTACTCCTGCAGGCCTCTGCTTGAACCTAGAACTCATTTTTATAGGAAGCCTATTAAAATAACCAGAAGACCATGACAGAAAGACATTCCTGTCCTACTGTCTGCAGAGCCAGTTATGCCCCGCAGGACTGCCTACTCTAACCTTCACACTTCTCCTTCCAAGGGGCAACACATGGGCTGGACAGAGCTGTGCCCACCTCTCCAAGCTCAGGGGTGACCCTAGAACTCAGTAAAACTGACAACTCCAAAGTTATACCAGGTTTTTGCCTGGGAAAGACAGTTTTATCCAGTTCCTCAAATCCATTAATGGCTTCTTGACTACAGTCTAGATATCTAACTCTAAATGCAGAAAGAAGAGGAAAAAAAAAAAAAGAAGAAGAAAAAAATAGAGATTTAAAGGAAAAAAGAAAGATTTCAAGGTCAAAACTTAGTGTTTATTTTTTTTCATGAATAATGCAACGGCAGCAGTATGACATCATGCCTTCTGCCCCCATCATGGTTTCTCAATCATCAGAATTCTAAAGGTGTCTTTCCATCTCTCTCCAACGTCCATAGGTAGATACTTGACAATTCAGTAAACTAAACTGAAATGAAGGCTCAACAGAGCACAAAATTTGAGGCTAGTTGGAGGCTTTGAACCAGACCATTACGATATTTTGGGTCAGTGAGTAGGAAAACAAGTTGGGATAGCGAAATGTCAAAGTGTAAAACTGTCAGAAAAAAAAAGATGTCAGAAACAATATACTTTCATTCCTCCCTGAAGATGACTCTGTCTGTGATACAATACCAAAATCATTTTACACACCAGAGATCCATGAAGTCCTTCCAGCTGGAATGGCAGCAACTGATATCTCGCTCTGGAGTGTGCACCTTGAGCTTCGTCACTCCTGATCTCGTGCTTCAAGAGCTGACTTTGACCATGAAATTTTAATGGTAACACAAAAAAATTCTTCAGTAAAGCTAAGCTGATGGTTTTGCACTGCTGAGAAAAGGAGATGTGTTTATTTTGATCATTTTATCTCCTCAGAGATAAAACGAAGAATTTAGAAAAAGATGCAAACATCAAATCACAGAACTTCTATGTGGATACGTTGCAAGTTCCAGTATTTTCTTAGCTAGGAAAGACAGAAGTGCTATTTGATGAGCATTCAAGACTTGCAACAGTGTATTTTATTTTTTAATCAACATGAAATATAGAACCTACAGCGCCATTGCTACAAATATTCCTCTAAAAAGGTAGCAAAGATACTTGTTAAACCCTTTAGGATAAATTGGCAGTCACTCATGTATTAAAATCAATGACAAGAGACAGAAGCATCTGAAGCGATGCATGAGCACTCTGAAATAACTTGGCTGAAGTTTCTCCAATTAGGCAGCGCTGGGATTCAACAATTAACTTCAGCCATTCATTGTGTGAAGTATCTGGTGTAACCTCACTGTAAAAGAGCAAATAATTTGTAATTGGAACAAGAATGTGTCCCCTGACAAACAATTATGAGTACATATAATATGAGGGGAAAAGACAGCTTGAAGACTCTTAGAGCCTCAAAAAATCATGAAAGATGGAGGGTTTCAGATTTCAGAACCTGATCATCAGTGAACACAAGGGATCATGATCATCCTACGGCTATTAGTGGATTTATGTAAAAAAGCCTATGAAGGGCTCCTGCCACAGCCCTATGTGCCAGTCCCACCATGGCCTAACTGGAGTCTTTGCTGAAAACTCGGTGTCAATGTCAGAATAACTCTGAAGAGATGGAAATTTGAATTTGCCGTGGGATGCCCACTGAAGGACCACACAGAGCAACATCAGAAGATGCACATGTGGGGCTGTCCCCACCATGAGATGGAGAAGGACTCTTCAGGTCAGACAATCTGGCACCCGTGACCATTAAACTAATTTCAAATAGTTTAAAATGACAGTTTCAAGTTAGCATCCATTTTCTTCTGCACATTGACTCCTGAAATGAGTAATCCCCTTCTTCAGCTCCCAGGAGAAAGCCAGGACAGATACACTTTGTCAATCACAATGTATTATTCTGCAGCCCCAGCTTCCCTAGAGAACCTCAGCATAGGAGTCATTTACTGGACTGGATGGGCCATGAGCGTACACACTGCTGAAAATCATCTTGCATTCGACCCTGAGAGGACAGTTGTAATAAATATTTCCCAACTCTCATTTCTGTCGTTCCACTCCATGTACTTCAGCTAAAAGGATAAAAGTTAAGAGAACAAGTGGAGTTAAAACAGCCACTTGCAGGCAATGCCTAGCATGATCCTTCTGGGTCAAGGATCCTGGAACATAAATACAATGCAACAGAGGCTACAAAATAATGGAGTTGATTGTTTTCAAGTAGGTCTTTCTCTCTCTAGGAGAACTGCCTTTACCTAAGCCATGGAAATGCAGTGCCCTCAATTAGCAGAAGCAGCCTTTGAGTGAATCTGTTGAATTTAATCTCGGATCTACAAGTCTGCGCTTTTCTCATGCTTATTCACTAATCAGTTATTCAGAAAGACAGCAGAGCAAAGACAATTGTCAAGTGCTTTCATCTGCAGAAGTGATGCCTTGGAGATGACCCCCACCCCACCTGTGATCACACAGCCTGTCGCCCCCTCACTGTGCCAACCAAAGTGATGCCTTCCCAAGAAAAGAAACGCCAGTGTATGTATCTGGCAATGTATTACAGGCCACTTAACTAGGAGGAAGACCAAACACCAAGTAATCAAGCAGGGATGAGTCAGCTGCTGCTTGCAGCTACCTCACAGGGAACAACTTGGCCAATTCTAATATTTATTGTATATATAATACTACTGTATTCCCAAAGAGCTTAAACAAATGGAAGAAAATACATTTTTGCCCCAATTAATTTTGAAGTTGTGGAACTCACTGTCAAGTGATGAGAGCCAAAGTTTAGATGGATTCAGAAAGCAACTAGACAAAATAAGAAATCTCTCTTCCTGCCAAGAAACACAGTATGTGCGTGCAGGCAGGGGAGAGCAGGGTTTCACTTCCCCTGCTATGAGATGGGGCAAAAGGCAGTTCAGGGATGAGTTAACATCACACCAAACCACCAGCATTCAAAATCCCAGCCCTGGTCAGCATAGGAATTTGAAGAGACAGACACCGAGTTTATACAACCCAAGTGTTCTCTGTTGCTTCGTATTTGCTCAACATTTGGCCCATGGATTTTCCATCACGGAGAAGCTCTTATGCAGCCACAGGAATGTGACAGCACACACAATGTGTGCTCCTCGTGGTGACCAAGTTTGTATTGATGGCATTGAGTCACAGGTTTGCTAACATTGAGGCACCAGAGAACCCCAGAAAGCCCCCAAAAAGCTTTTGGGAAGAAAGAAGCACTAGTAATTTTGCACAAACATATACAGGGTGAGCTAAAGGGTCACAAGCAGTAGCACAACAACCCAGATCCCAGTCCAAGGATCCTTAATCCAGTAACTTAGATATATCAGCATGAAAGCCCTGGAAGCAGAGTCTGGCTGCAGCCACCGTGCTTAGAAGCTCTTTTCTTTGTCATTCCCCTCTAATCAAATGTTTTACTTTGCAGAGACAAATTACATTCCTAGCTTTTATTTACTCAGGAACTGCTGCGACCAAGCAATCAGCTCCAGCACTCTCCTGTCAGGTTTGAAATGCTGATGGTCAAATAACACAAGGGGTGATTCGTCTGTCAAATACATCAAGCTGCCTGCAACTGCCCGACTGCTTTTCACACACCAAGGAATGGCTGGCTTAGGGGTCTGTTACTCACAACAAGCAGGACTCCTCCAAGTGACTTTCCCATACATCCACAGTTGTCCCACACTGTTATATATAGGCTCTTCTCAAGTTGCATTGCACAGGGGAAGGTATGGAAGTCATACATCAACAGGCAGCACCTCTGTGAAACAGTGAATGGGTTCCAGGAACAGTTAGATCCAAACACCTCTCCTGTCACCATCTTTTTGCTCCCAGCCCCAGTCAAACTGGAGTCAGACACCACAAGTGACAACAAAGTGGGTGAAAACCAGGCTACAAGTTGGCCAAAACTTCCCAAATATCTTATTTAATTTAAAAGAAGTTTTCCTATAAAAAGGTAAAAAATAATTTCAATACTGGTTTTTTTTAAAACTTTTTGAGAGACAAAAAAATTTAATTAGCAGGAAATTTGAGAGCAGAAGAGTAACTGTCAAAAAACTGTTTAAGTGGCAGAATGGAAACTCAGTTTATCCCCTTCCTACTGCCACTGTGGGAGCATGATGCAATTCACTGGGAGGCCTCAGTCCCACAGACTGGCTGCTCATAACCATTATGAAGAACGTCCAAGCTCAAAGTCCCTCCTTCTGTCCCAAGTGCTCCTTCCACCACAGAGGATGAAGCTGATGCACAAAGATGTGGATAGATGTCTTTGTTCCAGCTGTTCACTGGACGAAGAAATCAGGGCAGGTAATTAGTGCTGGCAGCTGACACATATGCAACTTCTCTTTTGAGATGTGGACTATATAAGACAGGCTAAATCTCCATCCCAAATTCAAACCACTGCAAAGGATGTACATCAGAGAGGCTGTGGCTCAGCATATTATCTTAAACTTCTGCATGTGGAAAAAAATAATAAAGAGGGCTCAGCACTAATTCTTTTCTTTATTAGAAGTCAGTGCAGACCATATGTGATCCAACTTTCTGGACTCAAGACAGCCACCTGGCACCAAAGCACTGCACTCAATTAGTGTGATGGATTGATTTCTCCAAGAGGCCAAATTAATGCAAAGCATTAGTGTTATCCAGCTTGTATCAGCATCTCACAGTTCACAGAGCAGGTGACACCAGCCTGGCAACACTGTGAAGATACAGGGAAAATGTGCATCCCTAATGCTGGCCAGCTGGTCAAGCCCACAGCCAGGATTTGAGGAAACCTCGGGAGGCTGTCACAGGACCTGTGCTTAGGTAGGGAACTTCACTCAGCCCCTGATGTCAGCAACCCTGACTGCAAGCTGCCAGCAAGTCTTTTCACTAGCTTCTTTCTCTTTGCCCAGTAAACCCCATGCCTTACCCTCACACTTCAACATCTTGCCAAACAGGCCTTCTTTTCCTTCTGCCATTTATGCACTGACAACACATTCCTCTGCTTCTCATCCTTACTGTATGCAACCCTGGGGTCCCATGTTTTGTTCACACAAGAAGTGCTTTCTGCAGACAAAGGAACTGGGTAAATTCATCTGGCAAACCCTCACAACAGCAGGAACATGGATCACACTCGAAGGGTCTCCTGGCAGGTCACAAAGTATTTTCAAACTAGAAGCAGACAAAGAGCACTTCAGCAGCTCTCACTATAAGCAAAAATAGCCCAGGAGACCCAGCTGCTGTAACAGACTTGACAGCTACGGCTTCAAAAATTCGGCAGAATTTTACTTTTCCATAAACCTAAAAGCATTTCTTTTTTCCTTTGTGAAGTCAAAAGTGGGAGCAAACCACACAAAAAGGAGGCAAGGCAGTACAGTGAAGCTCTCATCTGTGCTCAAGTTTGTAGGCACTGCTGCAATATACTGCACAAGAATAAAAGACTTCTTGTGGTATTTGGGCTGCTGCAGCTTCAGGTGGAGTACAAACACGTACTGAAAGCCAAAGAAACAAAGAATAATGAAAATAAATCATTATTTTTTAAAAGCGGAAAAAAGTCAATTTGAATATGGCATTCGTGTTTATTTTAATTTAAAACTGCGACAACTGCACCAGCAAACTTATTACAGCCTCTTCACAAACAGACAAGTTCAGGGCAACACCAAATGTTAAATTATGACCACAGACCTGCAAAACTGCAGCTGCTAAACACACATTCAGCGAGTCCAGTTCATGTTCAAGAGTAAAGCCCTACTGACATAGCTATAATTTAAAGGAATAACATAGATTTCCAAAGAACATCAATAAAAATATATTTGCTTTGGTTTTGATGGGTACTTTGGGCCAGATCAGCAGGTGCAGTAACATTGAGTCTTTTACAATAACTGATGCTGCAAACTATGCAGCATAGAGGCATTTTGCTCCCACCTGTGAGCTCCAGGCTCCCCAAAGTGGCTGCTCTGATGTGATTTTGTGGCTAGCAGAGCATCAGAACAGACAGTGCAGGAACCAGCTTGGTCCTTTTGGAGGAAATTACTTGGTATTTTATTACAAGAATCAATTCAATGTAAATCAACAGTTGTATCAAAAGCCTAATTTACTGATAAATTGGTATTTTCTCCCCATATTATGTTTATGGCACAAGAAAAAGGAAGAAAAATAGGAACTAAATAAAATAGGATTTCACAAGTAGAATAATTTACTCAAGCAAATATCTTCAGAGACACCCATTAACAGAATGGCTTAAGCAAGACCAGCCAAACAGTGATCACCAAGCCAAGCAGAACAACCCCTAAAATGAGGTGATAGGGTGGGGAGGGGAATAAGCATCACTTAGAAATGGAAAGGGAAAAAGTACTGATGGTTTTGTAACTCAGAAAAACATGAGGAAGTCAACATCTACAAATTTATACATGGGTAAAGGTCACCAAGGCTTCTAACTGCCGTGTTTCCTCCTTCCTTTGCCTCTCTCCTGAGATCCTTGCTAAAAAGGAATTTACAACCTCCCTGCATGGCTTTGTTGTAAAGTGGCCCCTTAGTTTCTTCTTTTTAGGTTCCTTCTGACAGCCTTGCCATAGGGCACGTTGGAGCAGCACCTCACTGACAGCTGTTGCTCTGGCTCCCTTCTCAAGCTTGCCAAGAGGCATCAACTGTGTTAGCAAATACAGATGGGAGGGTGCAACCTATAGGTAAACCTCCATGGCATCCCTTTTATAGGTAAAAATAATAAAAACAGCCTATGTGCAAACTCCAGTCCCTGCCTTTTTGCAATACCATGTGCTGGTAACACCTGGCCACTTCTGCTAACCTTTTGTTCTCCGGCAAAACGGAAAACAGAAGCTTATCTACAGAGATCATAAACTAGAAGGCTTTCATCTCCTGGAAACTGTGCACACCAAGAACAGTCATGACTGAAAAATCACCCAATGACTGTTTGCAGAGCACTGACAGGAAAAGTTCAGCCTTAGCCACAGCACCATCTGCAGAAACCTCACTCTCAGATGCTAACCCCTTAGCTCTCAGCTTGATATCACCAACATCCCATCTCTGTTTTCTGCTAACAAGATGCCCACATTGAAAAATGCAGGGAATTCTTCACAGAAGAGGCAGCTCCCTTCTTCACGTGACACTGAGTCCCACCATCACTGCCCAGTGCAGATGCCACCTTCCAGAAACAGCCTGAGGGCACCATGGTGACTCCCACTCTCAGATGTAAGGACTGAATTAAAACTGGGGTTTGGAGGCACCACCTGAGTTATGGTCTCAAAGCATTTAGGTGCCTGTCCATGGGACTGGGAGCGTGCTGCTCAACAGCCAGCACCAGGAACAGGACAAAGAACAGCAACCACAAGCACTGATGTGAAGACAGATGGACAGAAAGGCTGCGGTCAAGCCTGTGGAGAGTGTTAGTGGGGACTGATGGAGTGCCAGATGGTTACACAGCAAAGTTTTGCCCTCTGCTGTGGATAACAGCATTGCCCTCTGTGCAGCTCCACTGCCAGTGCAAAACCTGTTCTTGCTCAGGGTCTTGATGAATATTTGCACCCTGGTCCTCCCTCGTTGGTGCCATGTAATGATGCACAAGCCACGGGGAGGGGAGGCTCTCAGCCACCCCCAAATAAAGCGTTTGTCTTGCAGTTTAGATCTAAATAAGCCATTTGGAAACTTGCCCTGTTGATTCTGGCATTCTATAGACTCTGTCAAATACCTCAGGTGCCTGGTTCCTAGGGATGGGAAAGGTGTCCCTGCATATATCTGTGCTTACAAGCATGGGGTGATCCAGGCAGCCTAAATAACTGCCTTAAGCACTGGCAGTCAGAGGCAGATGTCTCTGACTGCCAGTCACGACCTTGATACTGAATTTTTTGGAGGTCATGGGAAAACCCCTGTCTTAAGTCACTGTGATCCCGAGGAATAACTGGAGAAATGGTCCAGTCACACCAGACTTACACAACTGTACATACAGGGTCACCAAAACAAGTCCCTCCACGCCACAGGATCTGTGACACAAAAATACCATTACTTTGTCCTGCCCTATCTCACACCCAAGGCCGAGCTCTCAGACTCTGGTAATGAGGAAAACAGAACAAGGGTTGTCCTCTTGCCTTGAGGCACACAGATTTGGGCTGCCATGTAAGTGAAAAACACAGAATCAATCCACTGCAGTAGTATCATTAAAAAATACTGACTCAAAAAGCAACTTCAGTATGCGAAGAAAAATATTTGCAGGGAGTCAGTGGGGAATACATCACTGCTCCTCATGCACAGAGTAAATGTTATTCCCAACTTGCAGTTCTCCAGCACAAGAATTCCCAAAGCTTCATCCCCTTCTCTAGGAAAAGCAGTGAACAGCACATTAAAATTGGCTGCTGCTCACAAAAATCCCAGGCAGAACTTCTAGCTTCTACGTCCACACTCATGCACTAATGACACCACAGCCATGTGGGATGTATAAAATTACAGCTATAAGATTACAGCACCAGTGATGATAAAAATAGGTGGTGATGCACAGATGACAACAAAGATGAAGGGTCAGGGATTTATGGTCTGTCAGGTGTTGCATGAGCAGATGGTGGCCAACAGCAGCAAAGAAGCCCACAGCCATGCCAGACAGCTTTGCTCCATTCATATCTCAAGGTCCACATCTGCTGTAAGAGTTTCCACTTCCTGAGCAGCTTCCCAGAATTGGCACGGTGGTATTTCCTGTCCATGCTATCCAGAGATGAGGCTGCTGCCTGACCTCCGACATGGGAGAAGGGATGTGTCCAGACCCCCAGGATGCACTCTGAAGTCCAGTGCTGTGCACTGACCTACATCAACCAGCCTGGCCACAGAGGCAGGCTGCTTAGAGCTAAATGAAAGGCCTAAAAACTTGAAGATTTGGAGGATTACAAGGGAGATGAGGCTGAGTCAGGTCCTAATCCTAAGTATTTGCCTGATTTTGTGTGCTAAAATGAGATCTCTGCGACACTATGTACTGCAAGTTTTCAAGTTTGAATTTGCTCCCAACCTTTTAGCATTTGCCACCTCAGCCTCTTTTCTTACCATAAATTTCAGCACTGGAAGATGACATATCACTGCGAGACTAAGCAGTATGAGTAGGACACCCTGGTTTGGTCCTTTCGATTCAGTGTCATCTTGAGATAGAGACCCGAACACACAAATCCTCCCTTTCCCTGCTGCTCTGACAATAGTGCTCCTTCATGCCAAAAGTCAAAGCAACAAAAATTCCCAACTGCTGAGAAAGGTACAAAAAAAAGTTGCTTTTTCACAGCATCTTCTTGACTAGGTACATGTAGAAACATCTTAATGAGGAAAATCAGGATCTTGAGCTGTATTCCAGAGGTGCTGGCAGAATACTGAGTGCTTAAAACATGTAGAAATAGATGCAGCACCACATGGCTGCATCACTCCTGCCTGACACCAGGCAGTGGTCAAACAGTCCTCAGACTAAGAAAATTTATTTAAATATCTTAACTAGACACTTTGTCACTCTGTTTAGTCCCACATATACAACAGGACATGCAAATGCAAGTCAGCAGCATGGAAAGAGGAGGAGGAAGCTCAAGGGAGGAAGGAAGAGTACATTCAACCATAAGCTGCCCAGCTAAGGACAAGAAATTTAGAAGTGTGAACTTCAGTTGAAGCATCCTATTTCCATTATGTTTTCATGGGAAAAGAAATATCTGAGCTCTAAAGGTTCAATTACTGACAGGACAACATCAACACAGAAGAACAACTCAGATTCCCCAAAAAGTCAGGAAACCTTAACTATGGTTTAAAAACTAATCCGCCGCCACCGCATTGTTAAGACCCCGATGAAACTTGTACAGGGCTTTAAGGCTTTCAAGGGAAATTTCAGACAGAGCACCAGCATTTCATGGATCAGACAATCCAATTTAAGGGTTTGCCTATGCTAGAAGTTCACTGCCTTTACTTGCCTGCGGTGGTTAGAGTGGCATCCTGCTCAGCCAGGCACATGCCTCAATATGGGTGCAGTTGTGCATATAATAGTAATTGCATTTGTAGGGCTTATTTGCTTTTGTAGGCAAAATAAACCATTCCAAATAAAACAGCGTTTCCCTCAGCCAAGCACTGGGAAAACCATGGGTACAAAAATAAAATCCCATCTCTGTCAACATGATTTTTTATCAGTCTGTGTTTTCTAGCAGGCCAATATCCGAACACTTGCAGGGACAGGAGGTGAACAGAGAACCAGAAGAGAAGATAAAACACCTCCTTTCCAATTTGCACGGATTTACTAGTGCCCCAGCAGTGATACTTCACAGCGTATTTTCCCCCAGGAATGGAGGAAATGGGCTGACATCCCACTATCCTTTCCACCCTGTGCTGTATCACCTCCAAATTAGCACTACATAGAAATAAACTCTCTCTTAAAGCAAATAAAACATTTCCTCTCAACACAGTAAGTTTTCTTCTAGCTCGAGACTCTGTAATTTTAAATACAAACTTGCTCCCTTTACACCAATTTCTTAATATTTATGGTGTGACCCACAGGCACAAAACAGGATTCCCAATAAAACAAACTCTTCACGCAGCTTTGACCCTTGGTCAGGATGTCCTATTAGCAGAGCCCCAGCTAACTATTTATTTGAGCCATTTTTACATGAGAAAACTTGGCTTCTCATGGTGCAGAATGGAAGGGACAGCTTCAAGTCCCTTCTCTTTCCAAACACAGTTTGGAAATATTTTTTAAATTGCTCCTGTATTTTCCCGAAGATGCCTTCAAAACGAGCAATATCATCTTTTCCAGTCTGACACAATGTTCTGCCCAGAAATTCCAAATGAAAAGAAAAATTTAAAAGTAAATAAACATTCAAAAATATAACCTTTGGTTTAGTATTTGGAACCTGCTTTTTTCATCTCCCAAGTGACACCTTCATTCTGGAGGATGAAAGCAAGGCGAGCCAGAAACACCATCCTCCTGCTGACTCCCTGCTTCATCCATTTGGTTGCAGTATCTTCTGCAACTTGAGGGTTTGTGGGATTGGTGTGTGTTTTAGTCCAGGCACCATCCTGCCTCCTTCCTCCTCCGTTCCCACTGTAGCACGAGGGTGCCAACGCTCAAGGAGCAGACAGAAATGCTGGGTGGCACTGCCCAGCCCAAATGCCCATCTAACAAATATTTTATTAGCCAACAAGGTTTCTGCACTTGAGCTGTTTAGCTTATTAGTCTTACAGTGCCTTTCCCTCTCCAAACATATCCATACAATTTCTTTTGCCTGCTGTGGCTTCTTGGATCCATGCAAACCACTCTTCCCCAGGAAAACCCAGCCAGCAGGCAACACGTAACCTACAGAGCACCATCCTGCTTAGCTTCCCTCTTTGTTGTTGAACTGCTCTGTGTGTTTGTGGGATCCAGAACACCCTGTTCATTAAATAACATAATTAGCTGTTTGGATCTGCAGCACTATCATTAGTCTGCAGCTTAACAATACAGCTCAGGGAACACGCAGTTTACAGTCGATGTGGATGTGGGGACTCGGATCACGGCTCAGTCTCAGGGCAAGCTCAAGTACTGCAAAAAGCATCCAAGCTTCCTGAGCACCCCAGTTCTGCCTCTGCCACAGAGCTAGATTCACACACTGCTCGCCAGGTAGAATTGCCATGTGCACAAATGTGGGCTGGGACAGCAGGAGAGCCCAGGCCCCCACAGCAGACCCTGGCACAGCACAGACAAAGGGCTAATTCAAAGTTTTCACAACTAGAGCTTCGTTCAAGTCTAAACTTCCTTTTGCGGCTTCTCCTTCCACCCCATCTGCTTTTGGGTAAGTGCAGTTCTTCTTATCTACACACCCATTTCTACATGGGGTTTCATCAGGCTGGTGGATGAGGTTTCCTTATCCTCTGCAACCTGCCAGAGTGGGGAACAGAAATTGCACATGAATAACGGACACTCGGGAGAGGGAAAAAACCATCAGAAAACCAAGCCAAAGCTCACTTAGCCTGTTTGGGTTTTTTTGTATTACTGAAGTAGGTTTTCATTAGCTGATAAACACAATGACAGTGTGATTACTCCAAGAGAAATCTTCATGCAGAACAAATCAGTACATCCACAAGGCTGTCTCCATTCTCCAGCCTCCACAGGGACCACTTCCCCCATCGATAAATGTAGAGGGAAAGGAGATGTTAATTCTTCCTAGTAATACTTTGCCTTTCATCTGAGATTTTCAAAGCACTCAACACTGAGCATTTGTTTTGTTAATGTTTAGAGGACCCAGGAGAGTGGAGGCCTCATTAGGAAATTGATACAGACAAAGCAGCATCATCCTTGTGCTGAAGACTATGGTCTGACCAGGCTGGACAGACCAGGTGCATCAGCGGAAATGAAGGAAAAGGAACTCATATACAATTATCCATGGAGATCATTAGGAAGCCAATTCTGTTGCCCTGAGCCTCAGCCTTACTCACTGGATCAGACTGAACATCACAGCCAAGCTCCCCACACCAGAGGCAGAATATCCCCATAAAACAGGAGAGGCCAAAAGAACTTTGGTTTCCAGGACGCATGAGAAGTCAAGGAACAGATATTTATTTCCCTGGCTGGCCCTAAAGAAGGTGCCCAGGTATCTCCCTGATAAGCTCAGGCTCAAATGCTGGCAATAGCGACAGCTCCACCATAAATGCCAGGAAGAAATGTGTGGAAAAGCATGTATGTGAATAACAGCCACTTCTCTTTTCCATTCCAGTGTTTCCTCCCAAAGGAGAATGTCGTGTATATTACTTGCATCTATAAATAATTTATGTGTCTGAAAGAAAGAAGGCAAGGTCTTACAAATTTAGGTACCATATGCCTTCATTCACATATTTATGTATAGAAATATATATATATATATATGCATGCACAACACTGCTATCCTGGCACTCGGATTTCTACAGACAGCTCATTTCTCTCCCCTCTCCTCTCCTGCTTTGCAGGATCACAGTACTGAAGTTAGGCCTGGCAACATTAGTGAAGCACTTATTTAATCCACCCTTTCAAATTCAACTGATATCTGCCCAGATAATATCAAGAGAGCAGCTGAGGCCCCTTTGTCAGCAGCCTTGAAGGAGTCATAAGCAAGAAGATAATAAGAAATCTTATTACCAGCTTGGAGAGAAAGAGAAAACAGGGATTTGGAAAAGACATATAAGCCAAAATTGACCCTAGGCAAATGTACGTGAGTAAGGCTTTCAAACGCAGTACATCAGGAGAGCCATAAAATAGGGTTTTAAACGTGTACAATGCACCCAACCAATTAAAAAGGCGTTTTATCAGATGCTGGGCAGCTCTGTCTCTGTCAGGACACAGAAGCAAATATTTATTCTCAGCTAAAAAAAAAAATTAGCTTTCTGTTTCACCTCAGGACATGAATTTTTTAATTTGTTCTCTCCCCTTCTGCAGTATCAATGAACAAAAATGGCATTCTTGGTTTATAGATCTCCTCAAAAACACAGGAACTCTTCGCATGTATCTGGAGACACCACCTAAATCTTAAAATTAATCCCAGAAGTTGGTTTCAGTTACAAGATGTTTTTGAAATAAGCGATCTTGAAGCGCAATAGCACTACATACTTGCCTGCAAAGTAACCGAAGTTACTTTCTTTCTTGGAATTTCTTAAGAACCAGAGATACAGCATATTTTTATGAATTATTTATCTAGTATTTCTCACAGAATACTGTTTTTTGGCAAATTTTGACCAATTTTTATACTTGAAGCTGGATATCACTTGGAAAAATACCAAAGTTTTGTAGCCCTGCAAAGAAGAGACAGCCACATTAAGGAATCACAAACTGGTCACCTGAGCTGATGACTAGAATGACCTGCACAAACCCTTCTGGTAACTATTAGGTCCAAATTAGCGATTCCTTCGCCTCTGTTCTCTTCCCTTAAAACAGGGCTGACACTCCAGCATCCATCTCCCAGCAGAGCTCCAGTACACCCTGGTTTCACACACCCAAGATGGGAGAGGAACCTCAGCTGGTGAAGGCACAAGGACCCCTCACCACTGCATCTTCACAGCCAAGGCTAAGCAATGCTTTGAGGAAAACACTTTCAACTGAGATGAGCCTGAAAAGCCAAAGGGAGAAGCTGATGGCCTGTTATTAACAACAGATGGCTCTCAGTAGCGATCTTCAGGGGAAATTGTATCATTTCCCAGTTTGGGGGCTTGGAAACCTGAGACTCCATGGAGGTGAAGTGGTTTGCCAAGGGGCACTCACAGTGACTCTGCTCCTTCTGATTTATTAATAACACCATCTACACTGACTCAGCTGGAAAATATGACGGCCTCTAAAGGCAGATGAAAGCTGGTTTATGGCCCAGAAAGGTAACATCAGTTGAGCATATTTCTAAGCTTGTTTCTAAAACTAAAGTTATATTTAAGCACTCATATGTTACAGCTGATCTCCACCCAGAAGATAAAGTCTATTGTGCTTTGCAGGGTGTCCCACTGGAGGCAGAAACAATTATGTTTGTTTCAGTTTGGGTTTTAACCTCAAAAAGAGAATAAGCAGCATTTTAAGTTGACCCAAATACTTGGCTTCACATGACCTATTTCTGACTACGATAACTGCACAGACATCGTTTACAGGTCACCGAAGCGTGACATGCAGGGAGGAGCACAGCGGCGGTACAGCAGCCCAGAACCCAGCCAGAAATATCCTCCCCATGTGCCTGATCACTGACAATCGGAAACCTTCTCATCACCACTGATTTTGGTGCAGAATGGCCATTTCCAGTGGTTTCATTAACTGCAGATCAAACATACAGTTCAGACACAGATCGATCTGTCCCGCTGGCTTAGATTTGACAATTCTTCATAAGCTTGGGACACACTCACTTGAAGAATCTCAGCCTAGCCTGTATCAGTTCTTCTTCCGGTTGAATCTAACACCAATAAAAGTTTAAGTAAAGGGGCATCCTCTGCTGCAGAAACAAAGACCAACTACAAGCAGCAATGGCTGCAATGAGCACAGCTCACCCCTGCACTTTCATCTGCCCATCCAGGGGAAGGGCTGCACTGCTGAAGGTGACGATGGATCTGCTCTGCATCAGGTTTGGCATTTAAACAACAAAACGCTCAAATTTGCAACAGAAGTATGGACTGAGACTACAGATCTACTAGGCAACGCAAACACGGCATATGCAGTTGCAATAGGGTCCTTATAGGGACTGCTATGCAACCCCATCCTGTTCCAACTCCTGCACCAGCTCTACACCCCTGTGGTCACATCTCTGCCCGGAATACACTTGGGGAGCTGTGCTGACTTAGTTCAGCTCTGTGCCTAATCAAAATTAAAAGCCTCTTAGAAAGACTGCAGTCTGCCAAGACTTCAAAGGAAAGGTAAGTTAAACTGCAGGACTACCTTCAGACCCAGGGGACCGAGATTTTCTTTTACTGTCATAACTGAAAGTCAGCACCTGAGTGTCATGGCAGGAGTATGTGCAAAGAGCTCCTTTACCTCCCCATGTTCTGCCCAGCACCTAAGAGTTATCCCTCCCTCCCAACATATATCCCTCTAGCAGTTCTCTCCCACAGCTGCTGTGTCAACAAGGCACTTCTCCAGCCCTGAGGATCTGCTTCTCCTCTTCAGTCTCCACAGTTCAGAAGCACCAACTTTAATTGCTGACAGTAATGGTGGATGTCTCCTCACTTCACACACCCATCCCCACACCATGCCTCACCAGTCCCTAGTAAGCACTTCACCAGGGGCTCCCTGCGATCAGGGGGAAGGGGACTGCAGACCTGTGTGACACTTCTTACGAATCACAGTTGTGTCCTGCAAGTGGATGTTTTTGAATGGTATTCGAGAAGTTACTGCCTTCACTAAAACATTTTGACATTCTTCTATTGCCATCTAAAGATGCAAATAGATGTAGCCTGGCTTTCATGGATATCACTCCATGGACATTAGATCCCAAAGGGAGGTGACATTTGAGCACAAGCCAGTGTAGACAGTAGGTGCCACAAGCCTCCCTTATTCTGCTGGAAGCTTCATACCCTCCTGACTTTGCACATCCTCACCTTCCACAGAAATTCACCACATGCCCATCCTAACTGGAGCCTCCCTGACCAACTCCAAACTAAATCTAATCACCAGCTCATGCCTAAATGTGATTAGTGGCAGATAAATGTCCATGAGTGGCAGGAAACGGAACATTCTATAAAACTGAGGTCAGGGCCAGGCTTGATAAAACTTGATAAAAATTATCTCTGGAAATAAGCGTACTGAAAACAGAGGCTCCATAAACAGGGTAGAATAGCCTGTCCAGAGCCTCTGTCCTGAATCTTGTCCAGCTGGTATAAAGTTCTGTATACTATACCAGGAGTAAGACGATAGGTAGCAGTTTTATCCAAAAAGCCTTAGGTGGATGATAAAGGCAGTGCAGGAGATAAAGACAGGAAGAAAAGACAAGGCATAAGGAAAAGTAACAGATCAGCTACCACATCAAAGGAGCAGCCCAGCCACGCTTTTCAGACAAAGGATCCTGTCATGCACAGTGTTTCCAGAGGCGTGGGTTGCAAACCTGTGCTGGTGCCACTGGAGCACTCAGGGAAGCCCACTGATACCAAGGAAGACCCTGAGCAGCTTCACACTCTGTCCTTGTCAATGGGAACAACATTTGGGAATTCCTGTCATGGAATGAGAAGTCATCACACCTTCATCTACACAGAAGGCACTCAGCCTTACTCTCATGGCCTCCAGAGCTGAACAGAGGTGTCCAGAGAAGAATACAGTTGAAAAAAGCAAAATAAACATCAGCTTTTCTGATCTGGAATGTGGTTCTTTGCATAGCTAAAATACCTTTGGCCACATATACAAAATTCAATTTAGATGTTCCTCAAGTTCAGTTTTGACAATTAGAGAACTTACTTTTATATCCTGACTGACCCAGTATTTTCAGGGAGGATTATGTAAATAACCCTCCCTGAAAATAAATAAAACAATGTAATAATTATGTATTATTAATAATATTAATTAGGTAAGATATCAATAATATATTAATAATATTAATACAATAATATATTAATAATATTATTATTAATAATAACAATGTAATAAAATAAACAAAATAATGTAAATAAAATACTGATTATCAGCTGTTTATTGCACAAGTTTGGACAACTATCCTACTTCCCTAAATTATCACTAGATCCCAGGGAAAAGCAAGCTTGCTTTTACAGCAGGAAAGGAGACACACAGTAGCACTGAAATCTTGTCATGACACCAAGGAAAACTGGTCAGAGTTAAGCTAGCAGTCTCTCCAAAAGCTTGAGTAGAGCAGAGGTGCCTGGAAATGAAGGAAGGAAGGGCTGTTTTTTTCTGTGCAACAGCTGGGAAAAATGCTACAAGCTCCTTTTCAAGGCCAGCCTTCATTTAACTGAAAAGATTAGAACAAAATCAAACAGTAAGCCATTCTCAAACTGACAGAGCTGGAGGACAACACATGCAAGCAAGCAGCCTGCATGCAAAAATAAGACAGCTGAAGAAGCAATGGCTGTATTTTCCTCCTAGAAAGCAGCCTGGGGAGTTAGACGTAGATTGGCTCTGCAAAACTTTGGAGAATATCATCTCCCACTTGATCAGCATCCTTTCCCACACCTTTCCATAGCAGAATTAAAGAGCAGCTTTCAGAGGATTGCTGTCACACTACCGGGAGGCAGCACAACAGAAAGGCTCCAGCCTGGAGCTGAGCCTGGCAGAATCCCCCCCAAATCCCACCCCACAGCCCAGCCAGCCCTCCCACGTGTGAAACCAAACTGGGTGGCATCTCTAGGCAGAGTTGTAGGAAGCCAAGGAGAGAAAAAACCCATTTATAAAACACTGTTTAGGGAGAGCTATAGCATCTTACAGTGACACCATTCTACAGAGTAACTGATTAACCCCAAGCAGGATGCAGGAATTCTGCTCCAATCTCATCCTCTGTGCCAGTGCTGTAAAGACAGAATTAAAAGCAGTTAATAGGACTGCTCTGCCTCTTTGGCATGAAGGATGCCCAGCTGGTGGACTGTGCCACTAACTCATTTGGCACCAGGGAATGTGACTCTTGGGCAGGTGACAACAGCAAAGGCACTGACTGCTCCCTTCTCCTCAGGGCAGGGTTACAGCTGTAGGACCATGGACAGCCCAGTGGAAAGCAGAGAATCTTTCTTCTGCTTCGTGTACCAAATGAGCAGAAGGATCCTTAAAACAAGGACCTCAGTAAAAACTTTTTGGATATTCTCCCACTTTTACGAGTCTTCCAAATTACATGAAGTGGCATATCTCTGGTTTCAAGGAAGTGCCACATGTTGAAGCACTTCAGGGTTTTTTTGCCTTGACTGCAAGTAGAAAACATGGATAAATTGAATATCAGTCATTGCCATGCCCATTAAAGCATTTGACAGTATCCTAAATGACAGCATCTCACCACCACAAATAAAACCTTCACCGAACACAGGAAATGTCCAGCCATAGCCCATGACAAACAATTAGTAGCAGTGGTTTGATGGACATTTCCATCCTATTAGCAACTCTTGCTTTTACCTCTTTATAAATATTACTCAAAGCCCCTAACACCCTGTAAAGTTTTATAAACAGGGAAAGCATAATTGAAGTAATTCAGCCAGGGCCTTGGAGGAGCAGTGCATCAACTGGACGACAGTCCAAGTAATTCTTCTCTAACCCTCCTCCCCAAACATGAGCTCACACTTGGTTGCTGAAGATTCAGTAACAATTAATTTTTGCACCACAGAAACCTAGCTGTCTTTGCTGACAGAGCTCCCATTCTGCAAACTATATTATTGTTGTAGGAATGCAAAGGAAAATATCCAGTGAAAAATTAAACAGATTCTACAAAATGCCTCGGCTCCATACAAAGAGCAGATGTTAAAACCTTCAAGTGGTGTCAAAATATCTCTCTCAAAAGTGGCAGGTTTTGAATGGCTTGGTAATTAAAAACTCTGAAGATTGCTGGCTTTAGTTCAGCACACTTCACATTCACAGAAAGCCTTATTTCTTCCCTCCACAGTGCCAGATATTGATGTACCAAGATATTTAAAAAGCCAGTCAGCCACCAACTTCCACAAAAAAATGGCAAAAAACCCAGCAGTGCTAAAATCCCAACATCTGCAGAGTCTGTTCACATATCAGTCTGCCTGGGTAATAAAGAGACAGAAATTTGCAAAGTCACATAAACCCACAACCAGCATTCACACCTTGCAGGTGAGGGGAGGGTTTCTCCCCATGGGCACCAAAGAAAGAGCAGAGGGAGCCCAAGCAGGACGTGCAAACAACCAAACCCCAATCACCTCAGGAGCCAGGTACTGCCCAGGGGGAGCTCTGTTTTGAACACACTGAATAGGAGGCTCCAGAGCTGTCATACTTTGGCCAAACTCCATCGCTATTTTAAGAGATCAGTGTATATTCCTTACAGGATATACAGAGCACACTGAAACATGCAAACTCCCCCATAAATATGCTATAGATCAAGGACAAAACCAAGTCCTTTTTTAACACCAAAAATGTTTTCCACACAAAAGCCATGTTATTAATTACAATTTTTTCTTAAAGTGGCTCACACCAAGGGTTAGTCACATACCTCCCATTGACTCTAATGAGAGCCTTATGGTTAGAACAGCAACAGCTTTTTCCAGAACATGGTGGGTGGAAGCAACTTCTATTTTAATAGGCCAAGAGTAGCAAGAAAGACAGAAAATCAGAAAAAATTTCCCCCTGCATGTTTGGAAGGGGAAGAGATACGGCATATGTGTTCTTTGCCTCATTTCAGGGACCTCAAATGCATCTTCAAATGAGTTCCTAAAGCTTTGCACCAAGACAATAAAGTATTTTTCAGAAGAGATGTTGACCTGCTGCTTCCTTTAGGACGAACAAGCTCCACACTGAAAGGACAACACCAAGATACAAGCATGAAAGCTGAAAACACATCTTGGGTTTCAGAAAGATCTTATAGAAAATTATATACATTGCCAGTGGTTCAAGGCTGGCATATCTAGATTACCAGAGCTAGAGAGAAAAAATAAAAAGGCTTCTCCAAAGAACCACCGCATTTCAAGCAAACTTGAATTCTGAAATGGAAACTCACCCCCTCGAACCTATACTTAGAAAGAAAATCCCTAAAAAGTACAGTCTGAGATTTCATTTATGAAAACTGGAAACAATCTTGTAACTGAGGATTTTCAAAACACTTCTGAAGCTCCTTAAAAAATGCCTGAAGCTCAGCTGTTTGCAAGCTGACAAGCTGGGCAACAGACATGAGAACTGGGTTGTGAAGGGTATTTTAAAGCAGAGAAGCCTCCCATGGTGCACACCTTTGAACAGGGACACGGGAGCCCTACAAATCTCACCTCCAGAGCAGCACACATGGTGTGAGCCTGGAAACCCACACTGCTGTAAAGCATGAAGACAATTCAACTTCGAGCTTCTTTTTTTTTCTGTCAGTTCTGTTATTCCACGGGGCCTATTAAGAGTAACCCTAATATTTGCATAAGGTTTCAAAACTGTGTCCAAACATCAGTTAATCCTCTTAACAAATTTGTGAGGTAAGCAGATGAGTATTATCATTTCCATTTCATGGATGACAAAGCTAAAACACATAAAGAACTTAAAGCCACTATTTCCAAATGAGCAGGTGAACAGAATGAATGAACAAATGAATGAATGAGTGAAAAGAGCATCCTTAAAGTTCAAAAGAGATCTCTTCCTCCAAACAATCACATCACTTGCAAGTGTGGTTAGATACTCAGGTTCTTGAAGGAGCAGGGCATGCACCCCTTCATGCACAGGGTGATACCTGACACTCAGCTTCATGTGAGAGGTAACTTCTGCTTGGATTTGATGGCGTTAGGCAAGAAGCTGCTTGGTGAGTACAGCAAGAGGGGTCCTGGCATCTTGCTCCCAGGAAATACTGAGAATTATTCCAACAAGCACCACTTCAAATCTCCCTGGGATCGGTTCACCCCTTAAACCCCAAAGCTCCTATCTCTTGATACACCAGTTATGGCTGGGATGGGATGTCTGAATCTCACCCAGCAGTGCTCTTCAGGACAGACTCCAGTGGTTCCTTCCCCAGGGCAGGGGAGCTCATTTGCCTACTGCTGTACACAGCAGAGGTGGTCACCAGTCTTGTTTTCCTATCTGGTTCGTTTTGAATATATTTCTAATGGCACTGAAGTATTTGAGCTGGGCATTTTATTGTCTTGCTCTTAAAAATCCAAATAAAACATCACACCGCCTAGAAAAATTTATTCGTTATTAAAAAAATACAAACAAGAGCAAACAAGAACTTTCTTTATTTTAAAGACCTCAAAACATGTCCAAAAGTCCTTAATGCCTGAAAGGATTAAACCCCAAAATGAACAGTACACCAGAGGCAGCCCAGGCTAATTTATATGAGCCAAAAACCTTTTGCACAGAGTATACAGAACTGTGAAACAGGTTTGATCATGGGCCAAGTCGTGTTTCCTGGGCTGGTGTGTGATTATCCAGCATGACTTTGCACTATAGCACAAAGGCACGGGTGTGAGCTACAAGAGGGTGCTGCAGAAAATCACAGGTGAAGAGCCAAAGGCTAAGCATCTTCAACAGAGAAAAAAACCTGCATTTCAAGTACATGAAGCTTCAAGTTAGGCCAGAGTTTTAAACTGCGACAGGGAGGAGAAGAGTAAATGAATGGTGGTTGATTTTTACTAAGCAAGAACCTCGTACTTTATATGCTTTTCCTGCTGAAATAGAAACAGATTAGATATATTAAATCGATGACAATGACACTTATCTTGAGAGTCAAGACGCAAAGTAACAAACACTGATTTGCTGTCAGAAGCACATGGAGCAAGACCTAGATTTTCATAAATCTCAGCTGTTGCTCAGGCAACAGCCACTTTTAAACAGCCACCATGCAGAGAGCATTTCCACAAACCCAGCCTGCAGCATCTCTGACTCAGTTTACTTGCTGCAAGCAGGGATGGCAACCTCAGGGTGAGAGAAAGCAGCGTTTCATAGCCCCTGTGTGAGGAACGCTTCCCTGGGGCCACTAAAAGCTGATGCATCCCAGGGAAAAAGCTTTTGCTGTTCACTGTGTGACCAAGAAAGACCCGGATCAAGTCTGTCACCCTCCCTGGGCGCAGGATGATGAGGCAGGGCTGCAGGGAGGACCTGCCCTGTGGCTGTACAGTTTGCTGCAGTTGTAAAAGCACCACAGACCAGCCCTGCCAACTACAACAGCTGACAAAGAAAAAGTTCTTCCTGATCCCCGAGGCTATAGAGGCCCTAGAAAACAGCTACCAGGCAGGAGGAGAGCTTGCATTCCCAATTCCCTGCCTCTCACTTTACTGGAGTGCAGCCTTTCTGTCCTCCAAACACATTAGCTCGGCTATTAAATTTTCCTCCCTCCAATTCTCACTGCCCGTGGAGAAGCAGCTCTTTCCCTGCCAGCCTGTTCCCACTCACCTGATCCTTTTGTTTCAGCTCATTATGACTGTCTGCGTGGGAAGGAGAGCTCAGTAAATGAGTACCAAGTGTGTTATTCTCAGATTTTTCTTTACATTTTGTAGCAAGGCGGCACATGTACATCAGCACGTTTTCACTTTTCTTGCTGAGCAGTTTGGACAGAGCCTCAGAGTTCTTTGGGATGGAAATCTGGTAGCAAAGCTCTGTTTCAGCCTGTTCTGCTCTCCAAACTTAAAGCTGAATTTCTTCCCATTTAACTACTGTACCTGAAAAAGGTATTTCTTGCAATAACTCTTAATACTCAGTGTATATAGTG
This sequence comes from Falcunculus frontatus, assembly GCA_013398115.1. NCBI lineage: Eukaryota > Metazoa > Chordata > Aves > Passeriformes > Falcunculus > Falcunculus frontatus. The sequence goes on along the minus strand of VZRV01010997.1, from coordinate 1,589,589 downwards.
GCCTGCTTTGCTCTGCTTACTGTAACAACAAAACCCTCCCATCTTTATTTCCTTCCTCTGATCAAATAGCAACAGAGGTTTCTAGACTTGGACACCATTAAAATCGGTATTCTCCACTAGTCAGTAAAAGGTGCCTGAAGAACTGAAAGGGGTAATAGGGCACGAATGATTTTTAGGTGGCAAGTCCCACTGGTCTGTACGAAACACAGACAAGATTGGAAACTGTGCGACCTTACGTAAGGGCTGTAATTTCAAAAACTGGAACAAGATCTCTAAATAACATTTGCAGAAGAAAAAGGAATCGCAATCAAAAAAGGACTAAGTGTCCCTCTTGCCACAGGTGAGACAGCAATAGGCTTGCAAAGCAGCCTTAGGCTGAGGCCAGGAGACAGAAGGAGAAAGGGATTCAAATGTGGAGCCAAAGCAAAAATTCCCAACAAATGTTGCTTTGATTTGCCTGTGCAGCAACACTCCAGTTACCTGGAGTGACCCTGTCGAAGGAGCCCAGCAGCAACGAGGGTTACGGCGAGATGCTGTGGCCAGATTGTCACAGAAATGCAGGGTATTTTATCAGGTTAAAAAAGCACAAGACAGTGCACAACAGTAAAGCAGCAGCCTCCCTGCTGACCCCACAGAGGTAAAAAGGCAGAAAGGCAGGAGGGTTTAGCTGAAATTAAATAGACAGTGGATTAGTATGGGATTTTTATCCTTGACCTGGCTTTCTCTCTTGCAGACAGCTTACACCCAAACACATTGGCAAAAGAGAAAACGACAGACAAGTAATACAGTTTTGCTCTGGCACAATCAGAGGAAGGAAGGAAGTTATCCATGCTTTACTGTACACAAGGTAAAATTAGTTTCCTCCAGTTATAGAAAAGCTTGTCCTTCCTCCTTTCCCAAAACCACCTAGCAGTACTCAGCAGCAATACCAAGTCTTGTACAAGTTTTCTGCCACTTCCTCAGGAATAAAGAAGAAACTAAACAATTAAATTTCTCTTTTTCCTTTTTAAATTCACATCCTCCACACAGCCAAGATTTACATTTGAAAACAAAGAGCTGCAGAAAGCGCTATGAAGGGTTCTCCTATTCTCAGCCACTTCAGAAACATGCACATGAATCAGAAGCGAGCCCTAGGAAGTTTGCTGCCATCCTTTCATTCACAACAGGAGGCTTTCCCTTCCCCAGCCCCTTTTCAGAGACAGAAGCTGCATCAATAACCACTTCATCCTACACTCCAGGATGAGACGCTGTGGGCAGGAGTTGGCTTTCAGTTAAACCCCCGTCCGGAGCGTTTGCTGCATTTATCCTCGCAGCAGAGCCTGCAGCCCACCCTGTGCTGGCAGCCTGTACGAGCAAAGCTTGCCTAAAATAGTTGTGTATCTCATGAACTACAAACCAGTTTTGCTTCAAGTGCTTCAGAGACAGCAGCTACTTCAAAACTTCTTCAGAGTAGGTTAAACTTGCAAGGTCAAGTGATAACTTTGGGATTTTTTTAGGCTGTGGCATACAAGAAAGCCTCAGGCAGCACTCCTTTTCCTTTCCCATCCCAATCCTATGCTAGCTCTGCATCCCATCCGGGTAAGGCTGGAGCAGCCTCAATGCTGCTGTGTTCTGCAGCAGCCACCTCAGCACCTGTCTGGAACCCCAGGGACCAGGAGGACTTTGAGGTTCCCACCTCACCAGGCACAGCAGACTCGTGCAATCGCAGTAAGAGGTGGCACTAGGGCAGCTTTGGGAGGCAAAGCTTTCCAGCTCCAGTGCCATAGCTCTGGGAGATGGTGACATTTCTGCAATGTGAAGGCGGATGCAGGTGAGAGGAACAGCAGCAGCAAGGCAGCCCCTCCATCCCATGACTAAAGATACACCTCATTAATTGCTGTGCAATGAACTGAGATTGCCCCTTTTCTTAGTATCTTTAATTTTGAAACAAACCCCAGAAAAACCCTTGGTACTGCCTCGGAATGTTCCAAGCAAACAAAACTTTGACATACTTCCTTCTGAAGATTTTTTCCTCCCCTTCTTTTTTTTAACCCTTGAAATAAAGACTTTCTACTCAGTAAGAGTCCTTGATCTTGTACATATCCCCAGCTACTGTGCTCCTGATCAGTTTGAAACTTCACCAGTGTTTCTAGGATGTTCCAAAGGAATAGCATAAAACCAAGGCGTGACCTGAATCTCAGGACAGTGTGTTCTCTGAGCAAGCTACACCTGCCCTTCCTAAGAATTTGAAAATAAGGATGACTTTGCTACTCTGTGACATATCCCTAGCCAGTATTTCACTTTAGCGGACTTAAATTGCTCAGGCACACAATGCAGCTGAAGGAAAAATGCTCCCCTGAGCAGCTGCAGTTGCGTGTTTTAAAGCAGAATAATCCTGTGTAGCTCCTCAGGAATGATCACTGGAAACTGTGATTCTGTGATGTTAACAACCCATCCCAAGATGACACATGTAATCCTTTGGCTCTAAAACAAAAGCAAACTGAAGCACAAAGGGGACGTTCTCCTTCAGGTTCCGTCATCCTCTGCAAACAAAGTCCAGGAAATGTTTTACCCACTGCTGCACTGCAAACACCTCTACGAAGAAGTGAAGCAGTAGATGAACATCCCATAGAAGCATCGTAGCGTGACTCTGAGGACAAAACACGGCTCTAACATTTTTGACAGGGGAGGTAGCAGAGAAGGAGAACTGCACAAGTGCTTGTCTCCAGGGCTGTCCCCGAAGCAATGGCTCAAGATTAGCTCACACGAACTGCTGGAGCAGCTGAGCTTTCTGGGGTCAGAGAAGGAAATTTCAGTCCTTAAGCAGTTTTGCTTATGTGAGTCAGATGCTCTTGAAGCAATCTGTGTACACATGTGCATTTTCACATGCAGCCGCTTGCCCCCACATTGATTAGCAGCAGCATGTTCTGTCCTTCCTCCAGTTCTTCAATGCCAACACTGTGATTGCAATTCAGCCCTGTGGAAAAGAGGAAGCTCTTACAAAGCAGGGGGGAATCGATACGTGACAACTATAATTCTCTGCTCAATAATTACACAGAATTTACACTGCTGAGTAGGCTCCCTCCATTGATTTTTACAAAAATATTTACTGCAGCAGGAATACAGGTGTAAGGCTAAGTTTTGAGGCTCTGTCTTTTCAGTGCATTGATTTCAAAATAATAACCAATTTCATACTGTACAATGCTTTAATACCTTCATTCAGAGACACACCTCCACGCAGACCGTGCCTCTGCCTACAGTATTCTTCTCCCTCTCCATTTCTCTTCCTTTGTTCAAAAATCCCAGTTTAGCAACCCTTAAGTACTTACCACAGTCTCAGTAAATGAGTCATGTTGTAGAAGGCCTTGGGTCCAACAAGAAAGGACAACATCCCCGGAATCCTGTCAACCAACTCCACCCAATGACACAACCGAGGGGCTGTGAAGATGACTGCACAACTGCCAGAGTGTCTCAGTGCTAGACAATGCTCAGGCTGTTAATTACACTGTCATAAGAAAAACAAACAAATCCATCCTGATACCAAAAAATCTCTCCAAATGTGTTCTGCAAAACTTGGGGGGAAAGGGGAAGAATTAGGAAGGTAAGAAATCATCGTGATGTCACCATCCAACTCTAGAGCAAACCTGTATCAAATCAAATGTGAACATCTGGCCATCCAGCTTGAGAAACAACAGAAAAGAACTGGACTAGAAAAGACAGACAAGACGAGACAAGGAAGCTAGAAATATGGAATGGAAATATAGACGGAGAGAGCCACTGGTTTGGGAACTTTAGGTGAAGAGAAGAGATGAGCAAATTGCATGGAAGAGATTAACAAAACATAACTCTTCTGTCAGGGCTTGTGGGCACTCAGGCAGAAGACATAAAAGAGATCTAAAAAGAAGAATTTCATTTCTGGAACCTGCTGCTGCAAGATATTGCAAAGCCTAAAATACAAACCAGCCTTAAGTCAGTTTAGATGAATTTGGAAAGTATAGACTCACTAAATATGGCAATGGTCCAGACGGAGCCTCCAAACCAAACCACTGAACAGCCAGAACTGGTTGCAAATACCCATGAGAGGATCATCCTTGTGTTCTTCCACACTTGAACACTTGTTGCTGGTTACTATTTGAGATAGGGCACAGGCCAAGAGGGACTCTGGCCACAGCTGTCTCCAAGTTTAATGTAGAACAAAAATCCCTAAACTACTGCCAGTACCAATGGCACAAACGTGTGTGTGATAGGAAGGGCAGTTCAGAAGCACCAGAGAAAGATGGACACAAACTCCCCTCAATTTCAAGGAATAAAATCACCATTTAATTACTTCCTTGCTGTTGATGTTGTCCAGAAGGAAAAAAGAAGACGGGTCAAGAATCTATGACTGCTTTTCCACAAAACACCAGTGTGCAGAAGCTTCTGTGGACTCAACAAAAGATACTGCCCTTTTTCTTTAAACTGAGAAAGGAAAAAAGGGAAGTGTAAACCTTCACACCAAGACCAGAGGTCTGGACCCAAACTAATAAATCCCACTGGTATAGATGGATGAAGGGTAGGTAGCTATACGGCACTCTGTATTTTCCTTTTCATTGCAATTAATTTCATTTTCTAATTTTCAGTAAAGAAACTGTGGCTTAATTCCATGAGAAAACAAAGACAGAAGGTCAATACTGCATAAAAAGTCTCACTTCTCTTGGTTTTCTCTCCTGAGAACACTGATGCTACTAATGCACCATGAATTTCATAAGAATGACTCATTATCTAAGTAATGAAAGATTAAGTTTTTCTTCCCCCTCCTTAAACTTCTGCAAGAGAGGGTATTTCAGGAGCGTGATCAGGGTGACTCATTGTGGAAGGCGCAGGGGCCACAGCTGGACGTGCAGAGTTCCCATCTTGGAAACCCCTTCCAGGTGCTTTGCAGAGCTGTGCAATGATAAATGGCAGATTAGCATCTGACATGCTAGAGGAGAGGTTGTAATTACCAGCAAAGCAGAAAGGCAGAGGCAAATAATTGCCTCTCTTCCAGGAGACAAACATTATAAAGGTTTATTGAGCAATGTTTCTTGGGGTGGCAGTGGCCCCCTTCAACACCTCCTGTAAACCCTTCTTCAATTTTCCCCATGCTGGGGCCACTCCAAAGTCACAAGATAAACTGTCACAGGAGCAGTGAAAGAACAGTAAGAGGAATAAAACCTGGATCCAGGCTACAGAGTAATAAATATTTATTGCCTTTCCTTTCTGCACATTGTGGAAACAGATGCAAAAGGAAGTTCAGTGACTTGCGGGCAGCAAGCCAAACCCAGCTTTGTTGCTGCTGCTGCTGCAAACAAGCAGAGTCACAGGAACGGCTCCTGGTTACCTTGCTGGTGGTGCAGAATTTGCCTATCCATCCAGGACCTCCTAATCTCTAACATCCCTGTTCCACTCCACAGGTACCAGTCCCCCCCCCAGCCCCACATGCTCAGGAACGGCAGATCCTCTGCCAGGAAAGACAACACACTGACAAGTGGCCCTCTGAAACACTGGGACGTGGCTGCTTAGTCCTCAAGTATTGCAAAGACACAGTAGCTGTTGCTGCTTTGTCAGGAAGCCAAAATTTTAATAGCCTCTTTTGTCCAAGGCCCAAACATCAGTTCTTCTTCTCATGTGATGAGAACCTCTCTTTGTACCTTCACTCAACATTTTCAAGGAAGCCTGTTACATTCTCTCAGGCCTTTTTCAGCACAACTGTGCACTAAGGAAACTGTTTGTTCTCTTGTCGCACTGCCAGAAGCATGTGAGTACTACAAAAAGCCACACAGAAGAAACCACAACTGCATTTTGTTTGCTGGCTTTCATATTTTCTTCCCAGATTAAAGGCAAGTCCCACCATCCAACATACAGCTAAAAAAACCACGGCAACTGTAATATATAGGGAAGTGGCTTGGGACCAAATGATGCCAGGAAGTTTAAATATAATGATCCCAAAATCAAACTTGTCTCATATTCAGCAACCTCGCTTCAAAGGGATGGGTGGCAGTTTTAATTTCCATGCTTTCTCAGTGGATTTTGGTTCTTCTTCTATGTAGGCGCTTCAAAACTACCACTTCCATCTAATAGCTTAAGTTCTTACTGGCTCCTACCTCACAGGGTGACACAGAGGCATAAATGGGTATTTCCAATTATTTAGCTGATGATGCATCAGGCAGGGAATAAATATGGAAAACTCTCCGTGAGCAGCTCGGGCTTTGAGCACCCCATTCATCAACAGGGTGGTGAAGCTCAGGCAAACCCCACAAAACAGATGGGGTGAGGGAGAAGGATCCTTCTCCTGAGTGGTCATTCTAAACAGCCTCACTAAGAGACCATCAGGGAACAAGAATTTTGCTCCCAGGACATGATGTTTCCTCAAAGCAAGAACAGGTGGGGAGACAAAACAGGCTATATATAAATTGTTCAGGATGCATTTCTTTCCTTAAATAAACAGCTGAAGCACACCACAGGTTACCAGAGGACATCAGAGAAGCATGAAATGTGAAACAGTTCAAGGAAAGAGAGAAAAACCTGGGGCAGGGCTCGGCAATGCAGACTCCAAGCAGGTCTCTGCGCTGGAGAAGAGGAAAAGCTGAACATATAAAAGACTTATAAAAGTCTGCAGGTCCCATGGGAGCAGCAGGTGAGGCAGGTCAGTGCAGTTTCACATGCTCACAAGAGGCCTCTGCAAACAGCAGCACCTGCCAGATGCCGGGAGCTGCTGCTCTGTCCTCATGCACACTCTGCCCACTGTTTCCTAATGCAGTTTGTTTTTTTTTTCCCCCCTCCTCCATGTCTGTAACATCTCCAGTTGACTTAAAAAGCCACTTTCTTTTTGTGGAAATATGAAAGCTCTCCATTATTCAGCACTTATTCCACACGGATGAAGGTCGACGGCCTCCTTAAAGAGCTTTCCTGCAGTGTGTAACATTAATAGCTGCACCAAGATGAAATTAATTTCATTTTCTGAGATCTTATTTTGACACTGAACAAAGTGCGTGGGATGGGAAGGAACAGCAGTAACAATTCCTTGCATGACTCAAGGGGAATTACACCTCAGGCACCAGGACCAAACCTCACAGACCATTTCTGCCCTCTCCTTCAGGGCATGCAAAGGACTCTTCAGTGAGCTGGTCCACACTGGTCAGCCCCAAATCCCAAACTCCTGAATACGTGTAAGTCACAGCCAGGATCCTTCCGTGAGTGACATGCACAACATGTGAGTGTGTTGGCATAAGACTTGAGGAAGTCTTGAAAATGCTTAGGAGCTTAATGAGGTTAATTACTAGGTAAAAAAGTACTTTAGTCATTAGAAATAAAGCACAAGAAACAAACTGTCCTCTTAAAGGAGGGGAAAATGAGAATAAATTGCAATGGTTTCAGCATCCAGAGCCTGTGTGAGCCCCCTGCCAAACCAATCCATACCAGCTTTAATCCTTTAAACAACTGATCTTCTGAATCTGGATGTTTTTGACTGAATAAGACATGGTGACACTACCAGCTCTGCTGGGAGTCCTGGTGGGATGGGACATCCCCCATTAGTCACCTACAGCCAGAAAAACACAGAGCCAGACCCTTAGGCAGGAGCAGCTCTCCAGGAAGGCAACGACAAAGCCACCAAGGCTATGAGGCCAGAACCAAAACACACTTGGGGTGAAAAAGGAGAGAGTTTGGCAGCAGGGAGCTGCAAAGGAAAGAAGACTGAGCCAAAGCAATGTAAAGATTAAGAGGAAGGTGAAGATTAAGCACTGCTGTGACCTGCCCATTTTACTGTGAGTGAAGAAAGGGTACAAGGAAATACAACACCAGTGCCCTGCTTCCTGCTGTGCTGACCTGCCCCTCCTGTCTAGGCCACCAGCATCAGATGGTATAAAGAGCCTAAAGGAGATTTGCCATCATCGTGTAGAAATCATATGCCATTTAGAAACCCTGGAATTAAATTGACTTTGCAATTCAACAGCAAGCACAGAAGGAAGATAAATAAAAAGCCAGTGGGTTAAAAGTCAGGATCTCCCTCAGTGCTGGGAACACAGTTTGTTTTTAGCCGTGCTGCACAGCTCGAAGACTAAAGCTTAAGCTGTGATATTAAGGTTCATACGGCTGAGAAGATATTGGCATTTGGGCAGACGTCAGCAATTCTTTCAAGCGAGTTACAGATACCAAGAGCTGGAAAGTCAGAAGCATTTCTGCTGTGTAAAACGTGACATGCCAAGATATTTATTCTGTTGCAAATGATGCTCCACATGAACCTTGAAAGACTGGGCTTCTTGCAGCTGAAAAATAGACACCCCATCCTCCACACACACAGGTTTCGGGCCAGGTATACTGATGCTCCCGGCATCTGCTCCCCCAGTCTGTGCTCCCCCACAGAGCATTTGGGACTCACACAGGATCCCAAATTCCTAACACCATGTGGCTCCAGGGAGAAAAATTATAGGAAAATGCCTCTACATTAGTTATAATAAGGCTTGTGAGCACAGACTGGGTGATGAGTGCATTCTACTAGCGCTGAATACAAATCAGAGGCAACATACAACCACAGATCTCCTGTTAAGTGATCAGCTCATGTTTGCACTCCCTGGAAAGGGCTTCTTGCTTCTGGAAGGGCACGTGGAAGAAGCGGGACAGGAGAAGGGCAGCCCAGGACACGCTGCCCACTGCAGAGCTCCCAGCAGGAATGCTGCCAGTTCCCACGGCCGGCGAGACCGCTGCCCGCAGCGGCTCTGCTTTAGGGACCTGGGCACGCCAGGACCCTGCGGGCCAGAGCTGCCCAACTGAGGTTCCTCTTAACCTCACTGAAAGTAACAGCCTCTGTAGCTCATGGCCAAATATTAAATGTCACTTTCGTGCTAATTTTTCAGCTTGGACACAAGTGTTTGTTTTTCAGGGAACACTCCAGAAAGCCTCTGCCTTCTGCACAGATGGGTACAGCCAAGATCTAGAAAACAATCCACCAGAACTGATGAGACTTGATTTTCCTCCTTATGAAATTATTATATCTGTGATTTTGCTGAATATAAAAGGTTACAGTTAAAACTTGGGATAATGAAAGCAGAAGTTGACTTTCATTAAAATAAAAAACAGCCCAGAATGTTGCAGTTACTTCTGCTACACGAAAAGCCTACTAAAAGCATTCCCTCTATTCAGAAATTGAATAAGTATTTGACTTGTTACATTCATTTTTTGCAAGGATTATTTTATTGGGTTTTCTTCCTTTCTTAAATAAACTCCCTCCAATTTGCTTCTAGAAAACCCTGAAACAGTGGAAATAAAAGAGAGCCAGTGTATCCTATTAGGGTTTAGATCATGTCCAGCTGCATAAGAAGTGTAGATAAACAGGAGGGAGGAACTCGGCCAACAGGATTTTGGGCCCATGGGATGGATATCGTGTGTGTGAGAAACATCGTTTGCCTTCTTGCCATGATTCCAGATAACACAGAGGGCAGAAGAGAAAGGCACAGCTCCTGCCCCATGTGCTCAGGCTGGATGTGCAAGGACACAATCACTATTATCTCCACTACACATTGACCTGTGTCATACTTGAAATTGGTCACGACCATAAGGCACTGATGAACCTTCGGTTTATTTTTTTTTTTTTTTTTGCTCCCGAAAGAAATTACATTGGAAACAAAAATAAAAAAGAACATTTTATTTTCCCTTGAAGTAACTTGGAAAATTATCGTTCCGATTTAACTTTGGCATTCTGATTTTTTTTTTAAGTAGGGTACAACTTCCCCTGAAGGGAGCAGTAAACTTGTTGTCTGTCAATGGAGATTTACTTGGTTACCAGTTGTATGCAAGTGGAACTAGACTTTCATCACCATTTTTAGAGCATCCTGGGTACATGCACAGCATTGTACAAATGAAGAACCGTACCAGACAAATAACAGGTCGCCCATCCAAAAGGGCTTACATTAATTATGTTAATCCAGTAGAGACAGAGGAGTGTGATTAAACAATCTCTACTGCCTGGGATTTGGCTGTTATCCAGTGGTAATCCTGCACAATCTGTGTTTGAAGTGGTTGTGTAAGGAGGATACTCTAACCACCTACAATCAGAATCAAAGCCAGTGACTTGGGTAGATGATGGCATCCCTAGATCAGGAGCAGTTCCTGGAGAGCAGCATCTCCAGAGAAGAGCCCAAAGGTCCAAGCTCAGCTCCAGAGCAGCCATTCTCTCCCTCGACTACTGTGAACCCAAGGGCACTGGGGACTTGAAGTTAGGCAGTAATTGTAATTAAACCCCAAAAGCCTCGTTAAGGTGATGCCTTAGGTTTTAACTTTTATATTTTTAAATCCTGTACTGCTTAGAGTGTAACTCTGAAGTTCCTTGTAGCCTGTAATTCCTGCTCTCTCGTACTGGGTAGACATAACAAAGCCTCTCCGGGCTTTGCCTTCAAGGACAACCAGGCTGTTTTTAGGCCCAAAATGTGTAAACTAAAGATTCTAAGGGGGGCAAGCTGAGGGGCGTTACATCGCTAAAACTGGGGCTTTAATTGGAGAATTAACCCTGCTTTGCAAATGGTCCAAACCTATAAAAGTGTGAAGAACTCGTGACCTGTCGTCCATCCTGGGGTCCAATTTTTGGAAGCAGCCTCTGGCTCCCCCAGGGTGTACCTTGAAGGCCCTTCAAATAAATACCTGTCTTTATTCCCTTACTCTTGTCTAGTCTCTGTTTCTAGGTGGCTGGAGGAGGCATCAAAGGAAGAGCAGAAGTAGACACCAGAAACAAACCTGGTGCCAAACCCTAACATGCAGCTGTTCCCTTTGCACCTGATAGGGGAGGAAGACTCAGCTACAAGGACCCTCTGTGCAGTCACTCGAGGTTAGATTTGAACTCCCTCTCCCAGAGAGGGGAATCTCTGTACAGGAGGTGGCCAATCCTCCTGCTGCACAAAGGAGTCTGTTAAACAACAACAACTTAAGTGTCACCTCCAAATCTTCCCTTCCTTCAGCTGTAACATAGCGGTTATAAACAAAACTGGCTGAAAAAGGGATACCAATTCTCATGCAGCAACACAGCCTGGGGCATCAGTGGAGCTGCAACACAGAGCCCTACCAAATCACATGTTTGTGACCAGCTGAAAAGGAGAAGTCCCTTTGGGCAACTGAAGCCACTCTGTGCTGAACAGACAGGTTGTGACTAAGAAACCCATAACCTGGGCTGGAGGCAATAAGCCTCAATGGTCAATACTGGACCTCCTGCTTCTCTTCCAGTGCCTTCCCACCAAAAGCCATGGGTTACACAAGGAACAGAAGGTGCAGACCCTCCAAAACTGAGCCTGTGCCTGCTCCGTGCCAGCTCCCCACTGCAGCAGCATGCCAGCCTCCCCCCAGCGATGCCACCAAGCACACTCACTGTCCCCAGAGGCACTGACAGTGGCATGTGGTGTGACACAGCCCCCACTCTGCTCCTGCAGCAAAAGGTTATCTCAGCTTCTGGCCCAGCTGGCAGCAGACCCTTGGCACTGAGGTGAGGACCCTGCTGATATATTATCCACCTGCTGTAACCACAGCTTATTTATTCGCTCTGTCTCTGCCAGGCTGTCTACCGACCAGAGGCTACTCCGGAGAAAAGAAGCAAAAGCCCCAATTCACTGCTCGCAGGCATGGGGAACTCTGCCTACCCACTGAGGAACCTTCCCCAGCCTGTTCAGTCCTGAACACCACCTTTGGCAAGCAGGCAGCAGTTCTGTGCTACCTTGCACAGCTCCAGAGAGAAGCTGGCAGCAAAAACAATGAATCATCTGCTGAACTTTAACTCGTGACAGCGTGAGCGTGGATTCCGCTGTGCTGGATACAGCTCTGAAGACTGTGAGGAGCAGAACCAGAGGCACAACTTCTGGAATGTGAAGTGAGAAAGGTCTGCTTCTAAACATCAAAACCCATTTCTACACTCTCAACTGACAGAGAAGCAAATCCTTAAATCTGAAGGGATCCACTTAAAAAAATTCCATTCCTCTCGCCTGCATCCCTCTGAGATAGAAAGTCTGCAGGATATCGTGGAAAAATCAAGACACTCTCAGAACAAACGCTGAGGTCCCAACCCTCCTTTTCCCCACTTTGCACAACAGAAAATGACAAGTGAAAACTGCAGGTCTGGAGAAATGCTCTGTTTCCAAGTCTCCTGGACAGAAAACTGAAGTAGTAACTTCAACATACACACTTCACAGAAGATGATAAACATGTCTACAAGCTATTCCTAAATTCTCAGTCTCATTTGCCAACTGTGATGCTACAGACTGCAAGTAATTTCTCTGTCTCAGCAGGGGAGACAGGACAGAAATCTGTAGACAATGCGATGAAATGCTGCTCAGGCAGGAATCAAAGAGTCAATCCTTGGGAAGTGCCTGAATAACAAAGTGCAGATCACTGCTACAGAAGTCATTTTATAGTAGAAACCCCACTCATTCAAGCAGGAAATAATGTCAAAATGCACCTATTCTGCTACTAACTTTGTGGTGGATAAACTCACTGCAATCATAAAACTCCCAAACTTATGGGTTTGCTGTACCTGTCACTCCACAACCTCAACTCAAAGTGCTCTTTGATGATCTGCTGACAACTCACTTGTCCAAGGTTTGCATTTAGTTTGAAAAGCTCAACATCCCCAGCATGAAAAACAACAATGTTTTCCTTGGGTCAGCAAAACAGGGCAAATGCAGCTTTTATTTTTCACCCTAACCCTAGCTGGGAGAGGCACGGCTCACATTCAAAGGCACAAGTACTCTCTGCCACACGGCTGGGCATGAGTTTTGCTCTGTAGCTCTATAACATCATCCAATTCTCAGCTGGAGGTTTTCCAGTTAATAAAACGGCCATATGGGGCATTAAAAAACAAAACCAAGAAACCAAAAGCATTTCCTTCCTTTGCAACCTTCAGTCTCAAAAATCCCTCCAGAAAAAAAAAAGAAAAAAAGCCAGCCAAAAAGTAAAGCAGCAGCCAGTGGCACTCCTGAAATTCAAGAGCACCTCTTTTTTTTTCTTACAAGCCTTTCACCCAGCAAAAGCACTATCAGCACCTTTGATCGATGTGCTGCGGGCAGGAGACAAATAATGATGGGTTGGAGGCAGCAATTAGCATCTTCAGTAAACACTGGATCTCTCTCTGGGAACAAGGCTTCTGGCACACTCGCTTCCGCTCGTGACACCACCCACACTCACCATCAAAACACACTGTTTATTCACAAAACAAGCTTGCTCTGCAAGAGAACGGAGACCGTGAGCACCCTGTGGTCTAGGAGGAGGCACACGGCAATACCCTCAGGAATCGTGCAAAAGTTGTGACCCAGAAAGGCAATGTTCAGCACAGATTCCACTCAGACACCTGATTCCCATGGGTGTCCATTATTTTAAGGGACTGAATTTTAATAAAAAATGGAGTCTTTGGATGTGAGGATCCAGGCTTCTGTAGACTTAATGGAGATGGCCCATACGATGTTTCTCATGTATTGGCAGAGCTCCTGTCTTAACTTTGATTGCTTCAACACCTGCCACCACCACAGACTTAATACGCTGCTGCTCACGTCAACACTCCAGCTCCTTTTTGCCAACATCCGTATCCTTGCCTCTGCTGAACAGCCTTCGCTCAAGCAGATTTCCCAAATCCTTACCCCATCCTAAGCCACTTCCAACAGCTCCCCAGTGCACTGTAGATTCTATTTCCAATTGCCTTCCTGGGCTGCAGTAAGCAGCAAGGACTTTCTCGAGCATATCCTTAGCCAGCGTTACACCTCCTTACTTGCCTCCTCCTTCCTCTGCTCCTCTGGCTCAGCTCTAGAATTTACTGCCCCTCCAGGGCTAATAAAACCCAAACTTGCTGATTTTCAGGCACAGAGTAAGTCTCTTCTGTTTACTCAGACTTGGAATACCACAGGACAGCGAGACTAATTTATTCAGAGAGCTTCACTCAGCTTCTCTCATCTCCACATTATCACAGTTTTGGGGGGTGCAGAATGTGAGATGAACTCATGGAGCTACACATGGGAGCATTTTACACAGTAATGCTGAAGAGCAGCACAGCTGCATTTTCACTTCTCTTGTTTATCTGAAATTTTCACTTCAACAGGTCTTTTACGGATCGGCAAAACCCATTTAAGACTGTGTTTTTCACCTAATGTGATTGCCTGTCCTGATTTTTGCCAGCTGTGCCAGCCTGTGCCTTATCTTCCCCACTCCAGTGTACTTTCTCACCAGTCCAAGGAATTCCCAGTGCACTCCTATCCACGGTGGGATGTTGCAAGACCAGAATGCTATCACAACTGCTAATTCAGCAGATTTTTGATAGGCAGATGCTACTTCTAAGCTATCTTTACTCCAGGAGAAGTTTTGTGCCCGCTTCGCCACCTTCACAGCCTTGAAGCCAAAATCCTAAACATCCAACCAAGAAAGCAACAGTCTTGGGAAGAAAAATGCACAACCTAACTAGGAGATGAGAAAAGCCACATAGAACTGTGGAATTCCCTACTATTTTTGTTGTGCAGGCTGTAAATGTAAGTGAGGTTCAAAGATGACTGGACAAGTCTGGGATGTGCATCCCTGTGCTGCTGGCTCCTGGAAATGAGTTACGAAAGAGTGAGGAGTCTGACTGTCCTCAAAATGCTTCTTGCACCAACCACTATCACAGGATGGTCTGTGCTGGAAAGGACCTTAAATCCCAACACCCCTGCCATGGGCAGGGACACCTCTCACTAGACCAGGTTGCTCAGAGCTCCATCCAGCCTGGCCTTGAATACTTCCAGGGACTGGGCATCCACCAGCTCTCTGTGCAACCTGTGCCAGTGCCTCACCACCCTCACAGTAAAGAGTTTTTTTCCTAGTATCTAATCTAAACCTACTCTCAGTTTGAAGCCATCCACCCTTGTCCTGTCACTACAGGCTCCTGTAAATAGCCTCTCTCCACTATGCAAAGACAGTGTTGGTCTCAGTTTAATCAGCCAGCTCTTGGAGGCAAGTTAAACATAGTTTGCAGAGGTGGAGCAGGCTAATGCTAGCAGACAAAAAGTCAGGATCTGTAACCCCTCTGACACTGAAAACAAAGGAATGTTTGCATCCTTGGAAGATGCACTGCTTTGCAGGAATGTAGTGAAATGCTTTAGTTCTCAGAGCAATTGCAGAGCACTGGAGCCAGAATTCCTGGGGTCTGTTCTCACCCTCTTGCTAACTTATTTTATAACCCTGGAGACAGTGCTGAGTAGGAGTATCTGCTTAACCTAAGCTTAACTTAAGTTTTGCTCCTACTTATAAATCAAGTACCTCCAGGACACTCGACTCCTAATGAGGTGGGGTATACAATTACAGAAGAGACTGTTTCCATTTGATAGGGAATTCTCACCGACACATGAAGTGAAGCAAGGTTTAAAGAGACAAGAAGTTATTTTACCAGATCAGGTGACAACTGGGAAACAAAAAGTAAATATTCTCGAGTATGATTAGTCACACTGGTCAGAACAAGATCCACCAAGCATGAACATGTGTGTATCAAATAGGTGTTACCTCTCCCCGCAAACCTCTTACCCTCTGGCACTTGTGGGAAACTCTTCACAGAACTCTTACACAGAACCACCGCAAATATTTTAGTTTCCTGCAATGCTGCTTCCTGCAGTCTACAACACAGCGTGCTTGTCTCCCACCAGTACCACAAAAGCACATTTACAGAGGACATGACGATGTGTGTGGAGATAAAACAGAAGCGCAGTAAAACATCTGTACGTTTGCATTCCAGCAGTGTGAGTTTTTATATAAAATGAGGAGGGGGAATACTGAAAACACGCACACACACCTCTACACCACAAAACCAACAAGTGCCCACAATGAACAGAAAGCTCAGAGGAAACCGACAGCTCAGGCCAGTAAAGCATTAATCAGTGCTCAAGACACCTCAAAAGCATGGCCAGGGGACTTTGTAGTTCACTTCTTGCATGCTACCACCCCTTCAGTCTCTAACCCCCGCACACAGTTTATAACTGTCTGCTGAGAAAAAGCTCTCTAACAAGTCCTATTCTTTTGATGATCAGTCTGATTGAATTAGGACATCCATATGTTGTAGCTGATGGCTAACAAGATCGAGGTGGTTTTTCATCACATGGGTAATTGGTCTCTGTAGCAATTACCAATACAGCAAAGTTGTCCCAGTTGTCTTTTCCTCCCCCCTAATATTATTTCTTCCAAACTCTAATAAGCAGTTATCACTGTCTTGTACAAACAGTTACAGTGGGACTGGTTTGTCTAACACCGAGGGCAGGAACATACAGAAAACTGCAGGGAAAAAGTGAGGTATGCATAGGGAGACAGAGAGGAAAGAACTGGTGCACAGAGCATCTTGCTCTTCTACCTGTTTGAACATTTGAATGCTCACTATTTGCTATGATCTGCTGCCTTCAGCCACATCCTGCTCCTTGTCACAGACACATCTTTGTTTGGCTGCACTCAAGTGCTCTGAGGTATTAAGTCAAAGAGCAACATCACATGTTGTTAACTTCTATCCAAGAAACTAAATCTCACATTTTAATTGGTTAATAAAGGGCCAAATTTGGATAGTCTCCTCCAGACAAAATCCCTATTATTGAAATCAAAAGGGGGCTTAGTGGGAGCAGGCCTCCTTCTTAGGAAAAGCCAAATACCTCATTAGCAGCATAGTTAATGGAATGGCCGTACCTTGGCAAAAAGAAATCTGATAAAAGACTGAGTCCTTTCAATGAGCAAAGTTCAAAGAAGCAATTTTGGGACCAGACACCAACTTTGAACCAAACAACCAAATTTTGAGAAAGCAAAGCCAAAAGGATTTGTCCAAAGCCAAGGGGAAAGTGCATAGCTTAATAACCCCAGATTTATGCAAACCTTTCACTTATGCAAAACAAATAAATCCATAAAGTCATAAACTTTCAACATCCACCAAACCAAGGAAGGGCTTCCACTCCACTGGCTCTTCTCATGGCTGCTAAGGTGACCACAAAGCATGCTGAGGAATTTTATTTTTGCTTTACAAGGTACCCATCACTTGTGGCCACACTTCTTCCTTCAGGCTGGTGCATGAGGGGTAATCAGGTACCCATAGTTAGCAAGGCTGCACAGATGTACCCACAGCAGCTCTGCCCCAAGCCTCACACTGCTGGGCCATCTCACACCCTCACAGGGCCTGTCGGGGTAATGGTTTTAAACTACTACAGGATCGATTCAGACTGGATATACAGAAGAAATGTAGCACATGACACACTGATGGAGACTAGCAGAGTGCCCTGCACAGTCTCCAATGCCCAGCAAAGCCAGGATAAAAACACAGTTCAACAGCTTTGGCAGCTGAGCGCTGCCAGGCCCCGTGCGTCAACAGAGCCGCACATTCGTGCCACGGCACTGCTTGGGACTTTGCAAAAGCAAACACTTCTAGGAGCTTACTCAAATAGCACTTATTTGGCACCCAAAGGGTCTAAGTGTCAGCTTGCCCAGCACCCAGCTCAGACCTGCAGCAACTTCTCCAAAGGGCAAGAAAACTTGGTCAAGCACCTCACCCAGCCACAGGAGAGGCAGCTGTGAAAGAGTGGAAAGCAGGAGCTTGTGTGAAAGAGCTTTGCGTTCTCTTATACACTCAAACGAGCAACTTGTCCTGCAGATAAGCAAGTAACACCCAGCCAGTGCCCTGAATTGTGCTGGCAAAGGGGAAAATTCTGTGCCTTGTCCCACCACAGGAAACGGAGCCCCAGGTGTCCTCAGTGCCAGCCTGTAAACTGTGACCAAAACATCTGGACACTCCTTATGTGCAAGTTGAGGTGGGGAGTCTCAGTCAAGATCCAGAGGAACAGCCAAGATTGGCACACACCACTCTTGCTTGTGCCACCAAGGAGGCACAATACAGCCTTCAGCTTTTGACATGGGCAACTCACCACCTTTCAATCTATTTAATTAATTTCATGACCTTAGGACTCTGCATATGGGCCATTTAAATGACAAAGGCACTGCTCTAGAGAGGCTGCCCCAGGAATGATGAACCTCACTAGGCTCTCCCAGCTGATGACTATTTAAAGTACACTACAGAAAAAACCCAACATGCTTAACAAATGGACCGATTTTTAGAAGACATCAGAGTCAGCAAATCCCAATTAAGCCAAAACTCAGCTGCAGAGTACACAGAGAGCACGGAGTAACATGGAAACAGCTCCTACCCTCACTATGCTTTCACACAAAGTCATTTGTGTTGGACCCAAGCTTTATTTACTCCGCTCATAACAACAACAACAAAAAAGCTATTAGCAGAAGGTTAAGGTAACTGAAGCAACTGCTGTAAAATAATGGAGCCCACAGCAGTTAGGACTTCGTGCATATATTTATTTAATTGAATAAGTACATCCACTCAGCTACCGCTTTTCACAACAGCCTTCCTGCCTGCAGTAGTAAAGGTTATTCCCATTAATTGATTATTGTTATTGCTCTAATACACCCTACACACTTGTCTGTGTTTCCATTTAATTTTCCAGGGTATTACCACTAGCACTGTAAAAGGGGACATGTGTAACCGAGCCAGCCCCGCTGACACACAGCAAATGAGAACACCCATCTCTCCCCAAAGGGGCATAATTATAAAAGGCTGCAGGTTATCAATGGATCAGTGGGTTAATACCAGGATATCTGCATGAAGCCGTGTAATTTAATCTGATCACAGTTAGTCCACGGGGAAGACAATCCAATGAATCTGATGCAAAAACACCTTTCAGTAATGAACAGGCAGCACAGCCCTCACCCTGGCAGCAGCACTCAGAGCTCAGTGCTAATACTGTGTCTTTCTCAGCCCATGGGAGACTGTGACAGAAAGGAAAGGCTCTCAAAATCACCCGTAGGAGGATGCATTTACTGAACAAAAGCATTACAGAATTCCGTCAAGTCTTTAGGCTAAAAATATTATACACCTATAAAACTGCCTATACCAGCAAGGAGAAAAGCAATTCTTGCTTCTGTGCCCACATGGGGGTGGACAAACTCACCAGGCAGCTGATGGGTATGGAGTGGGCACAGAGCAAATACAACAGATAGGAGTCAGCTACGATGCACAAAGAAAGAGAAACAGGCTTTAAAAGGAAAAAGGGTAAGGAACGCACAAGGCTGGCAGAGCCTTGGGTGGTGAGCTCAGAGAAGCATGCTCCAGCAAGAAGGGCTAATGTGAATAAAGTACCCACGTTGCTTGCAGACCACAAATGAGCACAAAAGGAAGGAGTGTGGCCATGTGGGAAATGCTGTGGGGAGTAAAAGGATAAGCAGCCAGGATGGGCAGAGCTGTACAGGCCTCTCAGGTGGGTCCTAAAGGCTTTCAAATCAATACACATCAACAGACAGCCTCAAGAGGCTAATGATATGACCTGTATGGTATAAACACACAATTATTTCACTTGCTGGGGTTTAGAAATGTAGGTTGAGACATACATGTCAAGAAATTTGAGAGATTTGGAATGGGTAAGACGGAGCAAAATACATTCATCCTCCGTGCAAGAGACTTTTCATCAGGTACAGACAAAACTAGCAACCCTTGAACATACAAAATGTTGACTCAAACTCTGATTTCAGCAGCTTAACACTTGCCATTAACTCACCACCATAGATATTAACTCTCAGATTTAATTCTTGTCAGTCGAGAAAATGTTTCTGCTTCTCCAAAGCACAATGGCTGCTATCATTTTGACTGATGTGAGCTACCATAAGTGATTTTTCAAATGGACAAATTTATCCCTGGAGACAGCAAGATTCCAACTAGGGCATGTTTGTCTTCCTCTGCAGCAAATCTTGAGTTGGTGCTTAAAGCAAGAGAGAAGGCACCAGAAGTGAGAGTGAGCTTTCTTTCTGTCACCACAAAACAAAAAGTGCTTCTCCACATTTGATACAATATAAGCCCACACTAATACAAAGGTCAAAGCCAGCAGCTGCAGTGCAGGGTCCTGTCCCTCTTACAGGGTTAGTCCCATCTGGGCAGATGTGGGAAGAACGCACCATTCTGCTGAGTTCTCCTCTTACACCAAGGGTAAGAGCTGGAACAACCATATGATAAAACCAAAATACACACAGAAAAGGCCAAACAGAAGACTGGGAGATAAGACAGAAGAAAGCAGCTAAACAGACACATCCAGCAGAGCTGAGTTATCCATTTTTCCATTCCTCCGCCCTGCCATGAAACAGACCAAGGATAGCTCTGTGCCCCAGAGGATGCTGTGCTCAGATACACCCTTGCACACCAGTAACTCAGGAGCACCCATCACTCCTCAGCCCACACTCCTTGACTCAAGACTTATCCCTTACGGGATTTCCTTTAAGCCATTCTTCACGTTACTGCAATTCAGCGAGGAGCCCCAAGTCATGGGTCCTGAACGCGTGGGGTGTGTGCCCACGATGCCAAACGCAGAGACAGCTTCAACAAATGTGAAGAGAAACCCCAAAAGGCATTAAAGATCAGCACAGCATTCTTCTGAATGAGCCTCACAGTCTGGCAGGGCTCCTTCCGACATCAATAACAATTTCTTCCATCAACAGGAGACAGAATAATAGCGACTTCCTCTGTTTAATACAGCCCTTAATTGTCCCAGATCAAATACTGGCTCCCAGAGGCTATCCATTCTGCTCTACAGGTAACTTTGTCAGAGACAAGATGCAACAACTTTTATCAGCAAATGTTAAATGCAGCAGGAAGGCCAAAAGGTGTGTCTCAGGACTGCTAAAAACATTAACCAGCCACATCACTGAACTGGCTCTAGTGGAACTCACAAAGCACTGCTGGGAGCAGCACGGGCACTCCAGTGACCAGAAAACACTTGCAAGCTCTTGCTTATCTGACAGGCAGCAAATCCATACAACCACTGTCAGATCAGGGGTTTTTTCCCCTCTTTGTATCAGCTTCACGATGCTTCTGATCCCCCCTCCTAATGACTAAGTCCTCACTGATTTCAAGAGAACTCAGCAAGACTGAGCAGAAAAAGAACTAAAAAAGGAAATGCCAAGTGAGTCATTAGTGGGTGGAGAAAAGAACCGTATAGTAAGTAGTCTTCAACTTTTACTCCTTTAAAATAAACAGTGCCACAAATTGAAGGAATCCTTTGACACTAGTGAAGATGGAGCAGCAACAAGCCTGGCACAGTCTGTAGGAATGATGCATTCCTCCACTCAAAGGGGTTAGTTATGCCAGATGCCAGTAAGCAAACAGGTAAAATTAATCTGCTTGTTTGGAAACCTCTAGATGGGAGCTCAGATATTAAATACAAGATCAGACTCAGAGAGAAGCAAGCAACCCAGCACCAAACCAGAACATTTTCCCTAACTTCAAACAGCTAAGAAAATTCCTTTATTTTTTCCATCTTTCAGCTGCTACTGCCAGCATTATGACCTTTGTGTCGAGCAGGTGCTCAGATGCTGAAGTGGGAGAAGAGTTTATTCCCCATCATTATGTTTTACTTGACCAGCAACCTGTTCAAGTGAAAGGTGTCCCTGCCCACACCAGGGGGTAGGAACTGGATGATCTTTGAGGTCCCTTCCAACCCAAACTGTTCTATGACTCTGTGATTAACCAGAGCAGGCCTGGTGCCATGATCTTTCTTACCCTGCTACAGCACAAATGTGTTCCCTTTCAAACATACTTTGGTGTGTACTTTCACACACTCATCTCTCTTGATTCATTTTGCCCTGGGTTACTAGAACACAGCCCTTTTTCCTAGGCCTGGTTACTACAGCAACAGAATCTTTCTGAGTTTGGTAGCAACACATTGCAGGCACCAAAAAAAAAAATCTGCCATTAGTTCAAGAAACATGAAGCTGCAAGTCAGCAGCCCATGCAGAGGAATGCTCCTGTAGTAGCTTACCTCTGCCTCTCTAATTAAGAAACACTGTGAATCCCCACCTCCTTGGCAGAGCACAAGCCTGAGCAACCTCTGACTTCAAAGGATGCACAACAGAGGTGCACTGCCCACAACCTCCTGTGTGCCTGTCACTGCAGAGAAACCACAGGAGAAATCTGATGGGCTTCATAGCCAGAAGAATATTACACTCCACAGATGCTATTAGTTCCACTAATGATTAAAGCCAAAGCATCACTTTAAACTCTGTATGGTACCACATCTGCATTCTTCTGCACACACATGAGTATTAAAACAACAAAAAAGAAGGTTTGGGGGGGTGTTCTTGGGGTTCGGACTTTTTTTTTAATAACCAGAGGAGCCTTCCTGTCATTTCACTGCAAAGTGACTGTATTAAATATTATATTATTACTCCACTTAACTCTCACAAAACTCAGAATGATTAAAAAACCCCTCTCAGCGCACAGAGTTATTTCTATCTAATTCACTGCCTTGGGACACAAGAGGGTTTTTACTGCAGAGGTGAACAATGACTAGTCCTTAGCTGTCAGGTTCAGAGATTGCTGCTAACCCTCAGCTACAGTCCAGCCCAATGCAGCACACACAGACTCAACATAAGCAATACACTAAAGACAGCACAAACTGGTCAATCTGATCATTTCTCAGCAGCAGCCAGTCATTCTAGAAAGTTCAGCCAGACTATTATCACTGATAATAATTAGTTCCTGTCTTGAGAGAACAATTTATGCCAGATTTGCCCCTAATTTCAACTGAGGGAACTTACCCAAAAACATTTCATCTGGTCACACACAGCCCCCACTGAGTGAGTGTGCTATTATGAGAAAGCAAACTGATATAAATATAGCACAGTGACAGTATCCACTCTGCAGTTATTTCCTCTGCGAAACAGAGCAGAATGAAGTGGGTAAGCTGCTCAGCCACCTTTCTTCTAAGGCCATTGCAAACTGCAATGATGACATCAACAAAAATAAGCAGTTAAAGACAAACCTAGCAAATAATTCTCAAACAACATTTAAACTGAGCAATCTGACCTCCTCTCAAGTATCCACCAACGTAAGATGACACTTCCACTAGTTTCTTCTCCATTTATATTCATTCATGGAATAGATTTTTTTCCTGTTAGCTTTTATTTTCACTAGCCAAACTGACTGCAAGTTGATAGATGAATTAATCATCCAGTATCTGAAACCCTACTTGTGATGGATAGGCTAGGACAGGGCACAAATTAAACTTCATTGCTGGTTAAGTGTGCATATACAGGCACTCTTCTGCAATCCATAATTCACATGTAGAAATTCAGGTTATTTCCATAGCTAAAGCCAGAAAGCAAACAACTCCAAAATGCTTGGGGTTTTGTGGTGAGGTTTTTTGGTGTGGTTTTTTCTGTTTGTTTGTTTTTAAACTCCACATGTAGTAATGAACATGGTTAGATAACATCCTCATCTCTGCAGGAAAAATAAAAAAGCAGCATACGGTAAGCAGAAATAATTTTCTGGAAGTATTTTCCCAGCTACAGTTGAACTGCCAACTTTAAAGATGTTATTTTAGCATACAAGATGAATGTAGCTCAGGAAGAAGAAGAATCACTCTTCCTAATCCTTCTCTCATGCACCCTCCTCCAGCCCTGTTCTCAAGACATGAAGCATTGCTTAAAAAATGCCCATGGAACAGACTGAAAGAAGTTGCTGCTCCTCTATATAGTTATTTATAATAGATAATCTTAGAATCACTCTTAATTCCAGCTCATCATTTATGGTGTTGGCACAGTTGCTCCAGTGAATTCAGTAACATTATTCACCTTTGGGTTGTACAGTATCTTGTATTTTATACATCATCCTTCTTTGTCCAGTGGATCCCTCACAAACACTCACAGAACCAAGTGAAGATGAATAATGACCCAAGGACAAAGCTAAATGCTGAAACACTCTGATTTTATGGCCAGCTACAGAAAAGCAGGGACATGTTTTGAATACACAGACGAAGCTCTACGTGAAGCAGCAATACATCCAGGAATGCCACGCTAGGTAGTGACTTTCCACCAGGCTTCTGCACTATCCCAAGACAGTAAACAGCGCTCGGAAAGTCAGCAGGACCGCTCAGCTTTGCTATCAATGGCCACATTCAGCTTGGAAACTTCATAAAAATGTCTTTGGGAAAAAAAATAAAACCCAAACAGGAATAGGATCACCCACTCAGTTGAAAGTCACGTCAAGATGGGGATGGTGGGACAAGCGCACACTTTTGGTTTATACCAGGATTATACTAACAAGTGCAGAAGGATCTCATTAATGGCTGCATGCACCCCACTGATTCATTGCATTGGAGCAGCTTATCTAGTGCCAAGTCCTGCAAAAAGGGGAATGTGCCGAGCTGAAACTTTTTTTCAAAGAAAACTTCACCAACAACATCCTCTTTAAACCTGCTAGGAGGGGGAACTACTGCTGAAACCCGTAAGCACTTTACCCCAATAACTGAGATGTTTCATTGGGTAATCAAAGGCAAATTTCGCAGCTTAACCATCTGAAAGAATTTTGCAACATGATCACCAGAACCATGAGTTCTACTTCAGGCTCACTGTATCTCAAAATAGATCTCACCAGTTTCCACATCCCATTCCGTTACAGGGATCACATTATCAAGGGTCCTGCCACAGCATCCTGGATCACAGCACCTACTCTGCAACTGGCACTTCCTTGCTAAAATGTGACAGTGGTAGTGACAAGATGAGTGTCCTCTCAGTCTCCTTAGACTGCAGTGATCACTCAGACACATGCTTTGGAACAGGAAGAGAACTAGGGTATCTTGTGGGAAAACAAAAACAAAATTAAAAAAAAAAAAAAAAAAAAAAATCAATCATCATCACACATACCACTTGAAAATTCTTCAGCTAAAACCCAGCCATAGGCCACCAATGTAAGAACTTAAAGCAATCTGGGCAAACACAAAAGAAGGAATGAGCATCTGCCCAATAATCCAGTAGTAACCAGCATGGCTGACAACCTTTACCATTGCTACAATATGAGCAACACCACTGTTTCCCTGCTGCTTGACATGGAGACCCATGCCAAGTTACCTTCACAAGCACAGCAGCACATGGAGAAGAGGCCTTGAGGCATCTCTTCCACTGGCACCAAAGAGGGAACAAGAGCCAGATGCCAGCCCACAAGGAAAGCCTTCCACGAGGAGAAGTTCAGAGAGCCTTACCTATGTACAGGGAGGAATCCTTCCGCCTGACGTGGTCATCGATGTAGGAAACTCCCAGGGGCTGGACAGGGGTAGCACCAATGCCCAGGAGGACCTGTGCCCCGATGAGCAGCAAGTACATCATGTTGGTAGCAGTCCTATTCCTGCAGATAAGGTCCGGGTCTGGTCCCTCATCGCTGGTGGAGCCGTTGACAGCACACACATCCCTCCCTTCAGCACCCCAGCGTATTTCTCCCGATTCATATTCGTACTGGTGGGTCAGAAATTCAGGCAACGCAGAAAGGAGGGCACCCAAGGCCATGACTATCCCTCCACATCCTATCAAGCGTGGCCGGTGTCCGCGGGCTCCAAAGTAGCTCACGAAGAGGATGAGGGCCAGGTTGCCAATCTCAAAGCTGCTGGCAATGACGCCCACGTCAGCACTCTGGAGGTTGAATCGCCGCTCCAAGGTGGTTAAAACACTCACCTACAACAGAAATCCAGAGAAAATTACATTCCATGCCTTCCATTCTCCCCCATAGGTACTGCTAAATGTCAATTTCCTTGACTTTTTCTTGGAGCTGAAAACATACCCATCAAGGACATCCAAACCACAGTACAGCAGCTGACCTCCAAGCATGACCTGACTGTTCAAATACAGCCACATCAGAAGGTCGTAATACCAAGTGACATTTCACAGCCTACCACCTGTCCAAGCACATGTCCACTTCCGAATTCCTGTGCCCATCAGTGTGTATTTTGGATGCCTGCAGACACCCGTGATTCCATGATTTGTTAGCCTGTCTCTGGGCTCCCTTTCTGTTTGAAGGCACAACCTTCATAGTGCACTGTCCCACAGAACCATGGCACAAACCACACTGAGCTTCACATCCTGCCAGGCACTCAACGTTTCCCCTGGAAAGAAGTGCAGTTAGGGAGCAGCAGATAACCCTGCAGATACTTTGCCTGCACACCAGCACGAGGCCATCGAGCCAGTCAGAGACAGGGATGTACAAAGAGGCAGTTTGGCTGGCACCGAATGCTTTTACTAAAGTATATAAATAAAATGCTGATCAAAGGGTTTAAACTGTTTGTGGATTAGTTAATGACTGGGATCGTCACAGAGTATTTTTGAGAAGACAGGCCAATTAAGGTTTACACAGAAGATTTAAATCCACCATGAAGAAGGGATGACTTAACAAATTGTGGGTGTTTAACACTAAGAAAAGAGAAGCACATGAATAGTCTTCAAATATTTAACATCGCTGCAAAAAGAAATGACCTGTTCTTTCAATTCAAAATGGACAGGACAAGAAGTGACAAGTTTAAACTGCAGCAGAGATGATTCAGGTTAGATACAAGGTGGGGAGAAACCAGATTTTACTGGTAAGGATTGTGAGGCACTGAAATATGCTGCCTGGAAAGGCTGCAGAGGTCTTTAACAGAGACCTCTAACAGCATCCGTCAGGAAAGACACAGGTATGACTGATCTTGCCATGGGGCAGGAAAATGAACGAGATCATCTCTTGAGAGCTCTTCCAATCTTGATTACATGGTACAGCGAAACACAGTGTGGATTTTCTGCACCACTCACAGCACTGATCAGAGCATGAAGGATGAACCATTAAGTACCTCACTTGCTGTCAGCCCTGTTCAAGGGAGAAAACAGGGTTTTCTCATGTCTATGGCAGTGTCCCTTATACAGCAAAAAAACAACCAAAGAAATCTTAAACGTGCCACAGAAATGCCAGAAACTTTTACCTTGAATAAAAAAACTATCTAGTTTTTCAGACTGCAAAAGATGAAGGTATTTAAGGTTGTCCTAAAAGAGGCAGGTTTCTCTATTCCAAAAAAAATATGATAAAGACCTCAGAGCAGAAGGTAGCCCCTGGATAGAATAAAAATAGCTTCCCACTGGAGGCACTGAAAATCTTTGCTGATAAACCTCACGAAACAGGAGCCAGCCTGACCGACTTTAAAGTATTCTGACAGCAGTTCTTCTCCAGGGGCAGTTTGCCTCTGCTAGGGTACACCAGGGCACAGTTGGACAAAGACAGCCCCATCAGCAACAAAAGAGAAAATGGAAACAACCCACTTCTGCTGCTTTGCATAAGCAAAAGCTCCAAAATCTGACTCTGATAAGTGTCCAAGTCAGATCTCCAAAACTGGACTGTTTTAACGTTTTCTGAAACTCCAGCCTTCTTCTCATACAAGGATCTATCATTTTATACTACCAGTGTAATCCTCCCCCACTAAAGAGCCACGAGCTGAGGAAGGCAGGGAGAAAGAAACCTAAAAATCAAATCCTATGAACAAAGGCAGCGCGAGAGCAGTAATTCTTTCCATGCCAAAGCCAGGTGTGCGTGTCAGAGGAAGAGAAGATCACCACTTTGCCTGCAACACCAGGTGCAGGTCCCTGTTGGGATGAAACAGCTCTGTGACTCACGAGGGACAACGGTGTCCTCTGTGCGAAGGCACAGCACAGCCTGTCCCTGCTCCAGCAGCCTCAGCGAGCAATGCTGGAGCGCACTCAGGGACACTGCTGCTCCCAGCCCTCTGTGGGAGCTGTGACAGCCGAGCAGGTGAGCACAGACACTGCTGGAAAACATTATGCTGGTGTTTTCAGAGCAAGGCATGCCAAGGAGGAGGGATACGGGAACATCCCATTGCCGTGGGCAGATCCACCAGGCACCTGTGTGACAGAGAACCACAGAATGGTCTGGATTGGGAAGGACCTTAAAGATCATCTATAGTTCCAAACCTTCCACCATGGATAAGGATTAACCACCCACAACACTGGTTTTATTGCAAGGTGTGGTCTAATGGGGCTGGTACTGGGGTCCCATGAACACCAATTTTGCCAGACTGGGGAATCTCTCCAAGATCAATATAGAGCTCCAAGCATGCAAAATTATGTCTATGGTGCTCATTTCTGAGCTGTACCTAGATGGGAAACTCATGATTGCTCATTACAGCTGTGTAAACTGAGGTAGAGAGCCAACTATTAATGAGACAAGTACAGTCAACAAAATTAATTTCTGATGGAATAATTTAGGCTAGAAGATTGAAAGCCAACAGAAGTGATTTCCCAAGGCCAACTGGTATTAACTAGCTTTGGAAGTCTCCCACATTTCAACCTGGCTGCCAAATTTTAGGCTTTTACCATACATATATACAAGTGGCTAGAAAGCAGGATGATGTTTAGAAACATGTGGGTGCCAGATCTCAAAAGGGTCAGATTTTGGACAGCTGGATTTCAGATACAAAAACCCACACCATTTCCAAGTGCAATTCACAGTGACAGAGACAGTAAATTGGTGACAAACCAGGGAACTAAAACCAGACTCCCAATTCTCATTCCACTCTTATTTCAGTGGGACTTCAGCCATTCTTTTCCTTTTTACAAAAGCTAAACCACTCAGAGTAGGGAAAAAGAGTCTCACCATCCCCTAATACTTTCTTGCTTTACTTTGGGGAAAAGACTGAAACAAAAGCGGGAGGAGGACGACAACACAGGGCAAATTCCAACCTCCTTGATAAAAGCTGGCACTTCTCCTTGTTCCTCTGGCCAGACCACACTGCACTTCCCCAGTTTGCTCCTTCTGGCAGTAGCACTGCTACCCAGTGCTACCAGCTCTGCCTTTGCTAAGTGGGTTATGAGGAGCAGGGGGATATGGTGAAAGAACAAATCCATCATACCAGCCTTGAGCATCCAGCAGAAAATAGCATCCAAGTACAAAATGCTGAGACCAGCATCAGCAGAGTAGCCTCCAAAACTGACAGTCACAGTCAGAGGAAAAAAAAAATATCCCAAAATAAAAATAGGGCTGGGAAATAAACTGTCAACATGCAGATTTTTAGCCAGAGAACAACAGGAACAAAAATGCATTTTACCCAGGGTGGCTGCAGCCCAGACAGCACAGCCCAAATTCTTACTATGACATTGGCTGTGACCTTACAAAGGCCAAGTACAAAACCAGCATTAGCATTGAAGAGATGTTACCCGCATTTATGCAAAATAAATCCCTGCCCATGGCTAAAATCATTCGCCCACCCTCCATGCTCTGCTTTTACAAGACTTCCTGCATATGAGGTACAACCTGACTAAATACTTGCAGTTTCCATGTGGGATGCTCATGGTGCCCTTGTAACTGTGGGATAAAAACACTGTATTGCCTATATTTCCTTTCAAAATCCTGCTCCCCAGCAGATCAGCCATCACCACTCCCAGACACTTACTCTGTTTACCCAGAGTCACATAAAATGTTGAAAAAGACAGGATAGGTCCCCGTAAAAGACTGATTTCATGCGAAAAGGCTGTAAGGATTATAGAAAGTCCCAGTGTGCTGAGAGCAGGTTGGTCACTCAAGAGCATAGCTCACATGGATGCTGTTTAAGAGCAGGGATGGGGGCCATGGGATGGTGCAGCAGCACAGCAGCTTCAGATGGACAACCTCCCGCTAAAACACAGCAGGGAAACACAAGGAGCCCACAGCTGTGAAGCTGCTACTTCCTGACTCCTGTCAACTTACACAGCTGTTTAGTCAGGGATGGAAAGAACTGACTAAGAGGGTATTTAGTTAAAAAAAGCTTCAAACCCAAGATCAAAATGCTTACCAGGAAGCAAAGACAGCACCCAGCAAAACTCATGCAGACAAGATAGAGCAGATCGTGCGGTCTGACCCCAAGAAGTCCCTGGTGTGAAACCACCCACAGGACCAGACAAGTCCAGAGCAGGCACAAGGACAGAGGCAGGGCCAGCGTTCTAATTGTGGCACATGCCAGCGCCCAGGAAAATGGGAACAGCATTGAAGCTACAGCTTCCCATGGGAACGTGGCTGCCTGCTACCCTTATGTGCTCACATCTGCCCCTTAGCAGGTCACTGGGGCTCTGACCAGCAAGTACTTTAACTGCACTACTGTACTCAGCCTCACTGCCTTTTTCCACAACTCCCATTTCACCTACTCCAGACATCTCCCACCCAGTTTTTAACAGCAAATCCACTAAGGTGTAGCTCTGGCATTAGAGAGATCAACCATGTGGGTATTGTTACTCTACAAGCTCATGCTCCTCCAGACTAGGTCTATACCAGATCAGTCAACTGGACCACCAAAAACTACACCAGTTGGGCACCTGCACACCTTGCTCATGCAGAAAGCAGGCTGGGCATCTAGAAAAGGTCACATAACTCAGCCTTCTGACTCTCTGTGAGCACTCTGCAATATACAATAACAAGAAGTGATTAAAACTCATTCCACGCTTGCTCCATCTCCTCCTCTCATGGAGCCACAGCAGGCTGCACACGTGCATTTGTATCAGATGACTGACATCAAACAGGCCTGGGCTAAAGGGGCCTCCTAACACCACCCTAAAACACTCTTCAATGATTGAAAAAGGAAAATATCTCACGTAACGCACACAGTGATAAATGACTCACATCAAAAAAAGAGAAATCAATCACCACCTTAAAATTTTCCAGGCAAAGCGATTTATATTGCAACTTCTGTAACTAAATCCATGGAAGCTTATGCCATGCCATTCTAGACTTATTTCAAAAATACATGCTCACATTCATCATTCCTGTCTGTCCCAAATCTACAGACCTTGGCCTTTCTGAACCAAGGTAAATTTGTTTTCTCTATAGGCTGTTTATTTTATATTAGTGCTCAGCAAAAATACAATCCTGCTTCACACTATTGCCCCACTTTATCACTAAGAAATGAACTGAAGGCTGGGAACACCATTATGGAGTCAGAGACACAGTACACTGAAAATGAGTATCATATGGTTTGTATCTCCAATGATCAAGTCATATTCACCCACAGAGTCCACAGTTCAGTTCATTGTATTAATAATACTGGGTTATATATAGAAAACACACTGACTTTATGCCTGAAGGGCCTTTTCAAAAGGCTTCTTTTTAATGTAAAATACATTTTCTCAGTTATGCGGTAAGAGATTGGACTTGAAGAGACACGTCTGCAGTGCTACAGGGTGTAAAATAATTGCCTGGTAACTACGTTCCCAAAGGAAAACAAACACAAACCATCTCCCACACTCTCCATTACAGAGCTGGGAAACACAAGGTTCCTCGAAGAGCCAAAGGGACCATGCCAGAAATGCCACTGCTTCCAGGTGCCTCCACCCACTTCTTCAGGTATCACCTCGTCCTCTCTTCCAGCAGCTGTGCAGGATGGGGCAAATGGGATCCCACTGCTGGGGCCAAGCTCTCCTCCTGTAGAGTTGGTCCCCAAGGGTTCAGGCACCCTCCCTCCCAGAGCCACCAGGCTCATGCTTCAAGCCCAAGGGAACAATGCTGATCCTGTGCTCAGATGTTTTCCCGCTCCACAATTCCAGCGTTGAGATGGATCAGTTGTGGTTGAGCCAAACTTCTAAAAAGGCAGCCTCTTCTTTGGCATTTTGCCCACTCCTTCCCCATCGGATGGCTGGGAAAAGAGCAACACCTTAATACCTTTTGTCCAGCCCCAAGCAACAGCACTTCTTGCTGCTCCTCACCCCACCGAAGTAGTGAGGGCATCAGGATGTCCTGTTTCAGGTAGCTGATCACTTGTTTGAACACCTTTCCCGGTCCAATGAAGTCAGTCAAAAGTTAAAATACACTTTCACTGCAGATGCCAGCACCTGTGCTGGCTTTGGGCACACGAACGTACGGGAAAGCAAGAAAAAAGGTGGCGATATGAACACACCCAAGCTGGCTCTGCTCAGGGTCTGGAAATCATCTCTGCATAGAAATTTGCATTCACATGACAGGGATAATAGACACCACAGCTGAACCCCTGCTGAAAGTAGGGTGTTATTAGCTTGGCTCTTGCTGCATGTGCCTGTGCTGTTTCTAGGCCAGCACTTGAAAATCTGCAAGTTACTGTACCGGTGCCATGAGGAGTTTGCAGCTTGATTCTGTGCCTCACTGGTGTGAAAAATTCATTTTATATTCTAGTGACCAGCTCTGAGGTTAATGACACAGTCCAAATTAAGCGCACGTTCAAGGTCAGGATTTTCAGGGCCTGTGAAGAAAAGGTATTGCACCATGCGGCAAGAGAATCTGCACATCACAATCCTAGTTGAGGCGAGGCACACATTTTTGGCAACCTCTTCTCTCTGGCATCAAGCAGAAAAATTTCGTGCCATCTCTTGTAGCCCACTGTGCATCTCCTCCGCACACTTCAGCAGCCACAGCATCCTGTGCCACTGGCCCTTGGCCAACACAAGGCACAAACCAAGTGTACCTGAGCACCTTTTGCAGGGTTTCACAGCTGTGCCACAAACACAGAGATGCTCCAGGCTGTTGCACACTGCAAGCAGAGCAAAGAGTACTCAGCACCCATGGAAAATATCCTGTTTGGTCAGAAGCTGATACATCGGCGAAAGCCACAGTTTGTTTCAAAATAGCTTAAACCAGAAAAAAGCCATGTGCCTCTGAAAGGTAAACGTGCATTTTCCACACTGACCGAATATGCTGCATAAAAACCTAACCTCTAACCCAGGCACTCATTGCAGCAAACAGCAACGCAGGCAGGGCTATCAATGTCTTCCTCATTTGCTTTTTACGGATCCTGCATGGGACACAGTGGGCTGACCCCCTTTCCCAGCTCCCCCGAGGAAGGGAAGGCGCAGTGCCCCATTTAGAGCGGTGTGAACAAAAAGATCACTGGGGTGTTATCTGCAGCTACCCCCTCACGTTCATCATGGAAAGTCAGCAGCTCAAAGCAGACCCAGGTACAGAGCCAGGCCACACAGAACTGCCTAGCGAAACTTGAAAGGCTTTTTCTGTTGCTCTGAAACAGATGCACACCACGGCCAAAATATAGTTTTTTAACCTTTTAGAGTCCCAACCTACAGTGATATTATAATCACAATCACAGACTTGTCGACACAAGCTTTCTGCCTCCAAGTCTGCTGTTCAATACTGACCTCACTGTGTGAAGGCAGGTGGTATTTTAGTCCCTGACAAGGTATCCACATAAAAACACCCAGTGCCAGAACCCATTTTTAGCACAAATTTTCCTTGAGTAGCACACTTACAATGAAGCCAGTGGATATTTGAATCCTTACTTATTTTTAAATGTTATGTCATTTTCACTGGCAGCCAAATAACACATCATAAACATGCAGAGAAGCACAAACCTCAACCCTCTAGCTGTATTTCTGCAGGCTTTAAAAACCGTAGCACAGAACGGTGCTGCCGGCACATTTCAGACCTGGAGGATGAAGAATTCTATGTGGAATAAGTGTGCAGCAGCAGGGGCTGGTGAGCAGGGGCAGCCAATCTCTCTGTCAAAGCAAACAGCCAAGGGAAAGCTGCTGGAACATCTTTGACACTTTCAGAGATGGACCCCTTTTTTTTTTTTCCCCATGGCCAGCAAGTAGGTGTACACAGCCAGAAGAAGAGGAATTCAAAGTGTGTAATTTAAATGCAGGCTCCTACAGCACTCCTGGCCACATACAGAACTGGCATCGAGATTCATACATGGGTCTGGAACTCTGCAAACTGGGCACCATCATGCTGGGCTCCAGGTGAGAGGAGGAGATGAAATTCATGTTGCTGGAAGACTCTTAATAGGAAAAAAACCATTCCTGTATACTATCACATGAACTATGTACTACCACTGGAGAGGCGCGATCCCAAGCTGTCACACTGCAACACCCTCCCTTCTCCACCTCCACAACTGAATGCAGGTTTGCTTGTTCATCTAATAAAACACTTCCTAACACAACACTTCCATGCCTGCAGAGAAGGCTTTCTACTATAAACAGGGCACTTACCACGCAGAAACCATAATGCAAGCCTGACGAGGCAACCTGTCATGCGAAGGGCTTCATGTTATCTTAATTCATGATCAAGAGCCGAACTTGGGGCTCAGGGTTGTACCCGAGTTATGCCACAGTGCAGATGAAGAAGCAAGGCCTGTGGAGCTGGTTGCAGAAGCATTCCCAGCTGCCAGCCATGAACCAGGGCAGAAGTGACACAGGCAGGACACTCTGAGGCAGCATTAATAAAAGCTTTGAAGGAAGAGGAATTCAGTTTTCACGGTTGGAGGACAACGGTGATTATATAAAAGCTATATACTGCAAGAGGAGCTTTTCTGACAAGTCCTACTACTTTTCTCCTCATCTGCTCTAGCTCTGCTGATATCTCTCCTGCTCTACTCCCTATCCAGCAGAAAGGATGCCCGGCTACAGCAAATGGGAACTTGGCTTAGGGAGAAGTTTGAGGCTTTTCTCATCAACCAGCACATCAAATGCTTTAATTTAGTAAGCCTTGGGACATAGGAAGCCATTTAAAAGGGAAACAACAAAATGGCCACGTTGCACTGCCATTCCACAGCACTTCGTAACAACTCATAAAAGAAATACCGAATTACTGCAAACTTCTGCACGTGGAATTGGGGTCTCTCTAGCACCTAACCAGCAACACGCCAAGCTTGTCCCAGAGCCACATGCGTTGCTTGCTTATCCCCACCTTGCACCCTGCAGCCCACACAAGCACTGTCCGTGTCATCCTGCTTATTTGCTAAGTAACACCCTCCTACAAAGCTGTTCACAGACGACTCATTTCTCCTTTCACGTTGTCGCTGTGCAGTGCCAAGGGTACAAACAGGAGCCATGTGCTGGCTGCTGCCAAACTTCCCACTAAAGGGAGAGGCAGGTTGGGAGGTGAGCAAGGAGGGCCATGGTGTAAACAGACAAGTCAGGGCTTGAAGGTGATCCTAAATCTATTTACTGTAGAATCACCAGACCCTGAAAATCTTTAGTGAGCGCATGCAAGGAAAACAGAAGTCCCCACCTCTTCTATTTACCGATCAGAGTCTGATGTGAGCAAAAGCACAATAGGAGAGGGGTTCCCATGGAGGACTGCTGCTCCTACAGCACAGACATACCAAATTCTGGGAGGAATCCATCATTCAGGCACAAGAGGGTGGGCATGGTTTTGCACTCAGCATTCAACACAAAGCCAGAGACATTCACTAACCAATGGTTACTGCAGCCAACACGAGAGCTCTGTCTTCTCCCCTTGCACTTTCCCAAACTGGGTTCTTTCAACCTCCACAGCCATTTCAAATCCCATGTTTTCATCTCCTTCCAGTTCTTCACTCACCCTTTGCAGGCAGCTTCTACATGAAGTTAATTCTCTTTATACTCAGCTTCTCCCTGGTTTCTGCCTCCCCAAGGTACTAATTACAATAGAGTTTATTAGCCAGGCACACAACATTGAGGCTCTAATTTTGCCCTGCTTTAAAGGAAGGTAGACACCACTGAAGCAGTCCACTGCAGTCAGTAACAGAGAAGGAGATTTTACAAAAGCACTTTGGTGGCTTTGGAACAAGAGTCCCATTTTCAAAGAGACACTTAGAGTAAGTCACTTCTGTCAATGACAGTATGGCTCAGAAAATATCCTTGAAAATAACACCCTCGGGCTCTTTTAAAATCTATCATTTACTGAAGAGTGAGCAAAGCAACCCCAAGTAGTCTTTTCCAGTGAAGCCTCAAACAGCAAATGTTTCAGCCCTGATATTTCAGGAAGTGTGAAGGAAATGGGGATAGCATTCAGCTGGCAATAAGGCTGCACCACAGGTAGGATCATCACAAAATTACCACTCCATTAATTAATTTAGTTCAGCTGATTATGATTAACTGCTAGAGACCTGGTTCGGGGCCCTCCTTCATCCCAGTTACCATCACGGGAGCAGCTCAGCCCCCACCATCCTACATCACATGTTGACCACGGAACCTGACAATAACACAACAACATTTGCTGATTGAGAGAGAAAGCCCAAAGAAGGCCTGAAGATGTCCATGACAAAGTCAGGAAATGAGCCCAAGCATGCCTGGTCTGCACCTTCACTGTTCCTCAGCCAACAAGATTACCCCATGGGCTAAGATGTCCTCTCTCAAGTCTGCCACATGTCACATTGTCCAAACGTGAATAAATCCAGATTTCTCTGGGCATGAATATTAGTCTTGACTGATGAAGGGAGTCAGTTTGGACATGACAGGTCTGGACAGCCAGCTGCAAAGTAAGCTTGGCTTTTTGAAAACATTACCCACATGTGGCAGGAATGTTCCTCCGTTCCTGCCAAGATGCCACCATCAAAGGAATCTGCCTTGCCAGTATTGGTTCAGAGGAATCAGTTGTTCCTCCATCATTTAATCTCTCACTTGCTTGAATAATGGGGGCGAGGAGGAGGTCAGGAAAATACACAGTGACAGGACTCCTGGAAACACTCCATGAACCTAATATTTTGTGATGCTGTCTGGATACCAAGAGTTCTGAGCACAATCAGGATGCTGAGAATCAAATTGAAAGTGTCTGAATCTATGCACTATGCACTACAGGGGGCAAATAAAGGAGAAACCAAAGGTCATTTTAGTTTCATCTGCACTTCCAGTGTAGCAAAGTTCTGTGCACCTCTTAAAAATCCCATCCCTTGAAGCCTCAGTGCGATGCCCGAAAGAAATCCATGAAAACTTGATCAAGTTCAACAGTAACTTGAGTAGAAGTACTGGAGTACAGACACACTCCATTCATGTCAAAAGGGCTGGTTAGCTAAACCAGAAGACTTTGCCTCAAGCCATTTGCAGAACATTTCTGTCCATTTTGGCCAATCACTCCCCCAAACTGTAATGCCAGCTGAGAGCAAGTCATTTTAAAGATGGGGATACAGAAGTGTTGGGTTGGAAACATTGTAGGAGAGCCTGGGAAAACTTCCATGCATGAGACCATACAACCTCACACCAAACCCCAGAGAGAACTCTGGTAAACAACCAGGTTTACCTGCAAATTGTTACCCTGCTAACCAATTGCTCACTGGATACCTGCCCACAGACACCAAAGATGAAGTCTATTAATGTGGGAGCATCTGGAAAACTTAGATAACGACAAGGGACCCTGGGCACTGTTCAGGGATAGACTTCAAAAGTTTGCAGTCTGAAAACACACAGAACTGATTCTGGAGGCTGCATCCAATATTTCCCAAGAGTCATTATAGACAACTACAGTAATTCATTAGGGATCTTACAACTACAGTAATTCATTAGGGATCTATTTTAATAAGAAGGCAAAATAAAAATTCTGGCAAAAAGCTTGTCCAGCATTGAATTAAGCTGAATAATTCAAATCAATAAATGCCATCTCAAATATGGGAGGCTACATCATAAGCACCAAATGCTTCCCCAAGAAACAGCAAGAAGAAATTTGAAACTTCTGCTTTCTTGATAAGAGAGCAAGAACTGAGATTAAGTGCAACACAGTAGCCTTGATGCATCCTAATCCATGGAAAACACTGAACTTCTGTACAGGGCCAGCATCTGAGAAAGCTTGTGCAGTTGTGCCAAACGACACAGCAAACCCACAAAACTGTGCCTCTAGCACATGGCTTGCTAGTGTGGCTTAACTTCAATAGCCATCAAGTAACTCCCAAGCTGATTTTGGAATCCATTCATTCACACAGTGATTTGTCAATGCAGAAGTGGCCTCAATTAAGCAAATTAACTCATGGAAGTGAACAGTTTATCTAGCTCCATGGGATACTTGAATACTTTCAGCCTTTGCTCTCAAGCTCTCTGAAGCTGGTAGGTTTGAATCCCAAAGACTGTGGGAAAGCTCTTCAATAACCCTAAGCAGCTCCCTTGAGTTACAATTCTTTAATAGTATTAAATATCACAGATTATAGAAAATTATTATCACAGATTATAGAAAGAGAACTAAAAAAACCCAAAACCCAACCTAGACTAGCATCACAGCATTGTGACCCAAGGGCTCAAGCAGCCATGTGGTTTTGCTATCACATTTTGATATCAAAAATACAAACCCGGGGTCAAAACACCCCTCTTTGGGCCAAAGCTGGAGAAAACGCATTCCTGCAGGAACACAGCTGAGCTCAGTGGGCATTCCTTGCACTTAGCACCTTGGATGAGACCATTTGGGATCACCCAAACAGCCATCACCGCCCTTCACAAACAAGCACCCCTAGACAAGGCATCCCTTCAGCCAAAGCTCCTGTCCCTCAGCCAGCAGCTGCACTGACTTCAGACAGAAGGACCTGCATTATAACTAGCCATAGGCAGCAGGAAACAAAGTGTGCATCTCATGCAGAGGCTGAAAGGCCCATTGTAATGAACCGCTCTCAGCCCTGTACGCTGGACAAGACAAAAACAAAACCCACAGTTTTCCTTTGCTAGTAAGCCCTAAAAACACTGCCCACTATTTCTCATAAAGGGCCGATACGTCCAGCACTTTTTCTGTCACAAACTAGAGCACTTGGCATAGGTTATGGGAAGGTTAATTCCCACAAAAATCACATTTTACAGACAATGCCTGCAGGATGCAAAGACCACCACCCTGTTTTAGTCACACAGACACGCTTCTCCTTGGGCTGAACCCTGCTGCTCAGTGGGACACCACAAAAAACAGTGACTGATCACCAACTGCAGACAGGACCCAAGCACAGGGGAAACCATTTACCCAATGGCAGCCAACATTTCTGCAAAGAGCATGTCAGTGCTCAAACATGATTAATGGTTTACTTTAGCTCATGGCAAGGGTGGATGCTCTCCCAGCAGAACACAGGGAGGATCTGATAGAGATATACTCCCAGAGAGCCTAGGGGAAAAAAAGGGGGTGGGATCGGGGAGGGGATGAAGATGATGTTTTGATTTTTGGCTTTGTTTTAAACATCAAAATCTATTTTAATTGGCAATAAAAATTAATTTTCCCAGGTCAAGTCTGTTTTACCCCTGACAGTAATTGCTTTATCTCAACCCACAAGCTTTTTCACCTCATTTTCTGCCCCCACTGTGTTGACAAGGGAGTGAGAGAGAAGCTGAGTGGGAATCTGGCTGCAGACCAAGGTTAACACACCACAGCATCTCACCAAGCAAGGTGGATACCCTTTAACAAGAAAATAGTTAAAGCTTGAAGAATAACTTGGAGAAAATAGCTTTCCTAAATCCCAACAATTACAGCTCTTCCTGCAGCTCAGGGTGATGATGAGAAGCAAGCTGTAGGACTGAGAAACTGAAAGTCTTAACTCAATTTTTCCTCTTTAGAAATCAAAACTTAGTTATATACTGTCATTTTTCTGTTGTTTCCAAATTACTGGGTAAGAAAGGATCCGTCCCTAATTTGGTACCTCAGTGCATCATCATAAAACAGTCAGACCATGTCAGGATGAGAAGTAAGCATGTTCCCAGCAGATGAAACTCATTAGCAGGGCACAAGAAGCAGCAGGACACCACTGGGGGCATTCCCCCTTCGTGTTTTTCAAAATCATTTTCTTTCAGTCAGTATTTCAGCTTCTCTCTCGGAAAGTTTTAAATGCTTGCCCTCTTCTCTCTTGGCATTTCTCAGTGTAGACAGGCACATGTGTTCGTACAGGTCTGGTATTTTTCAGAGGTACAGAGGCTTGCCCTGCTACTACCCCAACCAAGACACATGCCAGTCCTCCAGCAGCCTTTCAGAGATTCCTTTCAAGCCAGAGTGTGAGGTTTAGTCCACATTCCAGCACCAAAACGCTCCCAAACAAATCTCTGGTCTCCTGCTAATGATGTGCCAAACTGTGTTTGCATGAAGTTGAGAAGGGGAAAGGAGTAGCAACTATTTCATATCCTCCTTTTCAGAAATAAAAACCAAGAACTCCGAACGGTCCTTCTGCAGCCCTTCCTGGTAAAGTTCTACCAGAGAAAACAAATACCATTCATTGTTAACGGGACAGGTTGCAAAACCATTAAGTTATGAGGGTTTTCTCACTCCCTGTTATTCCTTTGGAGAACTAAAGGGATGAGATAAATCTGAAACTACAAAAAACTCAGAACTCTGTCCTGCTATGGCAAACAGGCCCACCACTGCTATCCTCTGGCCATGCTGTGTTTGAACGTGGGTGCTCCCTGCCAGCTGAGAGCATGGAAAGCTCCATCTAATACACATTCCAAGAAGACTCCAGGAAAAATACTTACTTTTCACCTTAAACACAAATTCATAGAGTAATTCCTCCGTTTTAGGAA
This sequence comes from Falcunculus frontatus, assembly GCA_013398115.1. Taxonomy (NCBI): domain Eukaryota; kingdom Metazoa; phylum Chordata; class Aves; order Passeriformes; genus Falcunculus; species Falcunculus frontatus. Next base: position 1,549,551 of record VZRV01010997.1, on the reverse strand, counting down.
TGCAGAGGGCACCACTACCTGTCACCCTCCACTATAAAGCAATTCCATACTGTTTAATGCAATTCTCCAGGTACTAAAATGTTAGGTATCACCCCAAAATACACGTATACAACATGCATTTCAAGGCTGTTTCTTGTACACTGGCCCAAACCCAATGCTGATTGCAATTCAGCCAGAAGTCTTTCAGTGGGGGACAAAAAAAAAAAAAAAGAATGCCACAAATATACCACTATTTATCTCTGAAAATGAAAAGTGAAACATTTCTGAAAGGTTTCTGTATTCTTTAACACCCACACCACACATCTATTCTCAACAGCCAAGCTTTCTTTCAGTTTCCTAATGGCAGAGTTTGTAGTTGCCTTTAAAAAAAAAGCAAAAACAACTGAAGAAAATGTTGGATTCAGATGCAAACATCAAAGCACCACAAAACAAACCTGCCATAGTTGCTTCAGAAACTGGGTGAGTCATGAAGACCTCAATACAACTGAATTATCCAGGTTCTGTCAAAAACTTCACTGTCATTTAATGGATCACCATAAAACTAAATTTTAAGTCTTTTTTCACTTTCAGTAAACTAAGGCATTATGAATTCTACAGGTGAACAGCATGGTAAGTGTTTTTAAAGGATACTTAAATATTAAAAATAAGACCATTCCAGCAATCCTTGCTCAGGGAACAGATGCAACATGGAATAACAACTCCTGTGCCCCCACACTGGCCCTCAAAGCCACTTATCTAAGAACCACTGTGCCTGCAAATATGCAGAAATCATCCAAGTGATAGCTGCAGACACCAAGATAATGTTAAAAAAATACAGGGAAATCAGCTGCCTGGTGAGGAGAAAGGCTACTATGAGGGGAGAGGCAACAGAGGGGAAAAACAAAAACCAAAGCAAATTCCTTTTCTTCTTGAAAATAACAATGATGATAAGCATTCAAGCAAACCAGAAATAAATATTCTGCTTTTACATCACAGTCATCCAAAACTCCTGACTGTGTTCAGCAACTGCTGCAACAGAAGCTCAGTAAAAAGATCTTCAATACAGTGGGCACTGTGCAAAAGCAGGTGGGGGCTGCCTACCTCACTTCAGCAAGGAACACTCAGGTGGCAAAACGCTGAAGAAGACCAAAGCAAGAACAAGGCTGGAAAAAAAAAAAGTTGCTAACTGGAGAGCTTAGAAAATCTGATTTTAGTTCCGAGGCATTTTCTAGATTTGCTAAGTGAAGAGAGGCAGATCCAGACCTGTGCTCTGAGTCTTCACGTCTGCAAGATTACAACTGCATCCGCCTTCAGCATCTGGGAAAAAGGAACGTTCCTTTTCCCCATCCTCTCAAACAGAAACAGCTTGGATGCAGGGACCACCTCTCTGAACACTACAGAATGCTTCCCATAACAGGGCAGAGCCCTCCCAGCACTGATGGGAGGAGGGACAGACACCCCAGGAGCTCCCTGAACAGCCTGCAATCACTATTGATCCTATTGACAGCGTATGGAGCAGGACAGTGTGAAATCTCTACTCAGTGGAGCAGGCACTGCTATTTGCTTTGCACTGCCTATCTACAAAGAGACAGAAAGTCTAGTGGTTGTTCCAAGGTGACCTGGAGACGGGACTCTTGGGGTTCTAGTCCTGGTTTTGCTGCAGAGCTATAATGAAGACTTGTAAATCAAAATCAGTGGCCCATTTTTCTGTGCAATAGGAAAAATTAAGTCTTCCAAACTTCAGTGGAGCATTTAAAGGAGTTACTACACAAAGTACTATCACATTTATTTAAACTTCTTTGGACGATGCTTAAAATACAACACTTGTAGTTTCATCTGGTGTTGATCAGAAGACGAAGCTACACTAATCCATCCAAGCTGCAACCTCACCCACTAAATAGTTTGCCATTGTTTGATCTTCCTGTGAAGGAATAGCTGGAGACCAAGGAGTCTACAAGTAAGCATTATTATACACAGAGGACAAATTCTTCTTGATGAATTGCAGAATAACCCTTCTGAAGCAATAAATTTACACTGCTGTAGCAGGACAGAAGTTGGCTTTTGGTCCTTTACAATATCCTGAAAGTAAGGGAAAAGAAAGCCCATGCAAACCTGATAGACAGCCCTTTCTGGGAAACAGGGAATATCTGCTCTGCCTTGCAGAGAAGGGGAGGTGATCACAGCTCCACTGAGCTCTTTCTGGGACAGGGGCTACAGGACCATTAGAAGAGTCACACTGCATTTAGTTCGTAAGCAAGAATGGCACAGCCCTTCCGACCAATGCACTCTCCACTCTAATTCAAGATCCCTTTAAACCTCAGCTGCAGGAATACTGCAGGCCATTAAACCCCAGAGAGCCTGTCACACAGGCACCCTGCAAGTGCTAGAGGGATTCTGGAAGTGAAGGCTGGCCAGAAGAAATGAGACATTGGTTTTACGATGGACCATAACATTTCTAACAGGCTGTTTTTTCTTTCAGGGTTTACAAACATCACTTGGCCCTTTCAGAGAAATGGAAGAACTGCCAAGCTTTCTGCTAAAAAATAATAAAAACACGAAAATCAATTAGTCCACATTTAGACGTCAAGTGCATTTTCCCTTTAAATGCATTTAACCAAGAAGACATCAGATTGTAAGTTGCAAATTGCACATAATGTAAGAGATAAGCATGTTATCTCTACACCGTTTCATCTATTAGTAGCAGATAAAAAACCCCCTTTCCCCTAATCAACGTATAAACGCCAGTTACTCACAAGTTTTCTTGGTACTCAAAAGTCCAACCTATACTTGAATTGGTATTTGTTTCTGTAACTTAAAAAAAGTTTTTATGTTAATGTGTCCATGCCACACTCCCGATGCACACCCCACAGGAGTCTGAAGGCATCAGAACCCAGAGCTGGATCTGGTTTCTGCCCCACTCTGCAGTCAAGACTCAAAAAAAAAAAAAAAAAAAAAAAAAAAAAAAAAAAAAAAAAAAAAAAAAAAAAAAAAAAAAAAAAAAAAATCAAAAGGCTTCTTAAAGAAGAAATATGAATGTAGTCAAAAGAGCTAGTTTAGAACAACTTTCTGAGCAACTCAGCTGCAGAACAGACAATATTCTCTAATGGGAAAGGCATACTAGAAACAACTTTCCAGAAATAACATTGCCAGCAAAGATATATTAAGGGAAAATGAACGGTAAGCAATAACCAGCCAATGCTTGGCAATATTCATCCCCACTAAAACGTTTATTTTCACTCCATGGGTTTTTTCCCTCATAACTACCCCAGCGACAAATAAATTATGAACATTACAGCTAATTTATTACTCAGCACTGCTGAGGATAGAGAGAAAAAAAAGACAGCAGTATTTTAAAGCTGATTCTTATTCTAGGAAAACAAATACTTTATTAAAAACAATAATAAATTAAAAAATAAGAACTGCTCTTGTAGTTAAGTCTGTCCATGCCTAAGCCATTCAGGCTCTGCTGCTATCAACCAAACAAAAGCTTTATCAATAGCTTTAGAAACAAAATCAAGCCTTAATCTCTGCCTCAGTTTCCCCACCTGCGACACTTCTCCCATCCACTCCATTCAGACTGCAAATACTCAGAGGGAAATTCTATTGGAAAGCACCAAGCACAATAGAATGCTCTGAAGCACTGCAGTATTCCCAAAAACTGACTTTAATGACATCCTCCATGCAGATCTTGCCAGATTTCAAGGAGGGTTTGACCAGGTCTGTACCACAGAACATAGTATTGTATTTGTTACATTTAACGTGGGAGGGGAAGGGGTTGCACACCAAAATAACTTAAAAAATCCAAGAGCCAAATTCTACTGTTAACCCCTCAGTTCCCAGGTGTTCATCACACAGGGCCCCTATTCCTGTTTGTTCCACCAGGAACCCTTTGGTGATTAACTTCTGTGTTTATCTTTGATACTTATCTTTCTCCTGAAGAGGGAATTTCAAGATTTTCATTGAAAACCCAAACCCCAGAAGCAATAAAACCACACAGAGGAGCCTGTCTCAGAGACCACATACACACACACGCTCTCACCTGGAGTCACACAGCACTAATTTTACTGCAGACACTTAGTTAAGCGAGTTTTTGCAGCCTGCAGTCAAACACTGCTGCATGGGCAAAGCTCTCCCCAGGAAGTTAAGCATGGCTCAAAAGTTTTCATTCAGCAAAACAAGAAACAATTTGGCATTCATTCCCACGCAAACACCAATGCACCCTCCTTGGGAGGGACCAATTATTTTCCTTTCCATCCCATGCTCAGGCCAGTCATCCTCTATCACTTGATAAAACACATGAATAGCTGTATTCAAAGCTGTAGCAAACAGAGACAGCTCAGTAAAGCTCTGTAAAAACAGCTCCCCAGAGCACACCACAGAACTGGTTCCCAACGCGCTTCCCATATGCATGCCCTTTATCTAAAGAAGCCCATGACTTTGGCAGATGTTGGATGCTTGCAACTAGGTCAGTTTGAACCAGAGCGAGTCGAGGCTAAAGGCTAGGGAGAGAAATTAAACTGCGCTCCCGCTCCACAAACTGTGGCTGTCAAATCGAGAGCTCTTTGCCTTCTGCTCAAGCAATGATTTCACCACTGGCGAGGCAAAAGATTTGACTGGCAGGGTGATGAAATGCCTCAGCGATAAACCGTCGGGAGCACTTGGAACGTTATTACCGGTAAAAATATTCCAAAATACAGTGCACGTAGGAATTCACGGGGAGGGAGGAGGACAGGCAGGAAAGTGTTGCCAAGGTATGTGAATCAGCCTTATCGAAATCCTCATCGCTGCACGGCTGGCACGACCGATCACACTGCTGCATCCACCCGAAAGGCACAAGGCTCCAGCTGGAGAACGGAGGCTCCAGCCCTTCCCTCCTGGTGCCATCTGCACCAGTCACCCTCAGCTCTTTAATCCACTGCCCAGCGCTGCAGGAGAGCAACCGCGGGTGGAAATCAGCTGGGCTTTTAAAAGTTGCTGCGAAAATCCTGAGTAACTTCTGCAGCAGGAATGCCTGCAGACTACAAGCAGTATTTTCCCTGCTGCCACTGCAGTTGCTGGGAAATTCAAGTTTCCAAAAGCACGCAGGAGTAATTAGATGAAGCCAAATAAATGCATACACAAAACCTTACACGAATATGCAAATAATAGGGTGTATTCAGCAGCCCCAGAAATTAAAGCAGCAGCACGGGCTTGTATTTGCATAAACTATGCAGGATATGGCACCAAGTAATTTTGGAACATGTGCATTTTGCAAACAGCAAGCATAATAATAGACAAATATTTTGGAACGTGACATTGATCAAATACTCCCTAAAACTTCACATGAAGAACCTCAGAGACACCGCACTATTTAAACACAGACATCTACTGCTGGCATCCTGGGGTATTTTCACTGCTGAGTTCTGTGGGAAAAGAATTGGACTTTATATAGATTTTTATCAGCATTTATTATTTATAAAGCCCTGTTGGCAAGCACAGTGTTTTATGAACAAATAAAAGTGAATGATCCTTGCTTAAAAACCACATAATGAATGAATGTATACTTTGTACATACATTCAAGCGGGTGCTGCTACTCTATTGTACAGTGAACATGGAAAAGGGGAGGTTTTTTACATCTGTAAAAAGAAATAACAATAGCCACTTCTAAATGTACTGACATGAAAGCCAAGCCCAATCCAAAGTGAGCTCTTCAATCACTCCTGAGAAGCCAAGCCCCCTGGCTTGTTTTCTTAACAAGCTGAGTTTCTGCCCTCATGGTCTCCCTGCGCAGAACAACACAGACAAAATCTGAGGAAAGCAACTTGTCGCCGTATAAGGCGAAAAAAGGTTTCTCTTCCTGAGTTACAAATAACTAGGGAAAATCACACATGTGGCCAAGGAAAGCAGAAGTATGAATACAGAACTCCCTCACTGCTGACAGGCTAAAATTAGTAGTTTATTCAACTGCCCAGAACTACACACTGTGCCTGTCCTACGCAGCATCTCCCTATTTGTCTGTCTTTCTGTTTGCTCTCCGCTTTGTCTCGCCTGCTAATTTGTCCCTCGGGGAGCAGCCCAGCAGCCACCGCCGAGCCCCGCTCATCCCAGGGGCCTGAGCAAATTACACCTGGACAACTCTGCAGTGCCTCCACTGATTCCACCCCATGACAGCACCTGAGAACAGCACCTGGCCCCACGGGACACTCAGTCTGCAAAAACGATTAAATCCTCCATGCTTTCCACCAAGCATCTTTGCTGCTCCTGCTCTCACTCCCCTGCAGCACCTGTAAGCACAGTGCTGGGCAGATTCGCTTTAAAGCACAGATTCACCCCGCAATGACAATTCCACATTTGCATCTGCTCATTGTATGAAGAGCTGCATGGTATTTGCAATGACGGCAGATAATTTGTACAGGGAACAGAGGAACTGTACAGGGAACAGTGCAGCTGGGCCACTGCTTATGCATGCTAGGGATTGTTTGAGTTAAGTTTGCTTTTTTTCTTTCCCCCAGTTGTCTGTTGCAGCCTGTGGATCCGGCTGGCCATGGGCACACTGTCACACTGCTCAGGATACAGACCTGGAGGAGGGCAGAGAGTAGAGACAGCAGCACCTCAGTCGAGCTCACCCCTTGGAGGAGGGAGGGCTCCGGGAATCGCAGTGCTCATTTCCAGACGGTGGGGCTGGGGTGTGTGAAACACTCCAAAGGAGCAGCAGCGCTACTCCGGTACAAAGCACGCCCCAGGAGTTGGGGAAAACAGGAAAACAAATGCTAAACTGGTAAGGAGTGAGCAATGCAAAGGAGTTTGAGGAAAATGCCACGCTAGGGACTATTGCTGCTGATCCTACGCTCAAACACCCCAGCGCAGCGTGCTGATATACAGTCCTCGAGCAGATCCATACATTCCTGGCACACCGGTGCCCACTGGGTGACATCACCCGTGGGCTCTTCCTTGGCTATTACTTTGAGGAAGGATTATCCCACACTCGTTCACGCTGACAGCTCATTTTGCAAGTAGCTCATCGGAAACAATATATTTACTTACTAAGCTGTTACTCACAGAAAACAGGCATGCGCCTGTCAGGCTCCTACAATTAAGTTGTATCTCCATACACTCACCTAGGTTATAGAACTGCTCAATTTGTCAGCATGTGATGCAGTTTCCTTTGAAATTACAAGTATGTTTCAAACTAAACTTATGTTTTATTATATGGAGATGGATTCTAATTTCCATTTCATATTAACGGGGAATATTAACCATGGTTAGTTTAGTCACATACCTTGAAAAATTATAGATCACGTTCAGTACAAATTTGCATAAGTAGTTTGAGCATGTGAGAGAAGCAATGCTAAATACTGAATACAAGTACCAAATGCAGAGTTCTTACATTTACTGTAGAATATATTACGTGTATGGCCTCAAAAAGCCTCAGAGATTATGAATACATTTCTTTTCCATGGAAACTATAATTCTCAAATCCAGCAAGCTATTTTGAGAAATTTAAATCAACTATACACTTACATCTGCTGGAAGCAGAACATTTCCACAGGCTGTACACTTCAAGGCACAGGCACAGCCGTATGGACATCTTCCCAACTCTTCTACTACACTTCTGCCTCTGACACCACATCTCACTATGCAGATTTAGTGCTGAAGTCTTATTTGGACTGTTCTGTATCCAACACCGGGACTTTCGGGGCTGCTGCGCTTTGCATCGCTGCATCACTTAAGAGGATGAGGAAAACCGGTAACGCGGGAGGCACGAAGTAAATGCCCCACTGGATTCTGCCGGTATTTATTCAGTGTGAAGTGGAAAGGCTGGCAGTGGAGCCGAGTGCCCGGCCAGCCGGGGACCCGCGTTGGTGCCAGCCCGCCCTGGGCACGGCCGCGCTCTGGGCGCTCGGGAGTCCCGCGGACCGGCCGCACAAGTTGGGAGGCAGCGGGTGGGTGACCCCTCGGCACTGCTGAGTCATTTCAGCCGCCGAACGCCGGGCTGCCGTGACCCCCCCGGGCTGGGGGGCTGCCCGCAGAGCCGCCCCGGCGCCGGGGAAACTTCCCCTGCGCTCCGCCGCGCATCCCCGCCCGCGGCTCAGCCCCGCCGGCGCGGGGGGCTGCCGGCCGGCCGCACTCACCAGGTATGCTCCCACCGTGCCCTGGGCCAGCATCAGGGCGCACTCGGACACCAGGAAGAGCTGGATGCTGGAGAAGCAGGAGACCTTCCTCCGCCGCCTGCGCTGC
>VZRV01010997.1:1345267-1541001 GCA_013398115.1 Falcunculus frontatus | reverse complement strand
GGAGCGGCCGCAGCGCCCGCCCCGACCCCGCTGCCCCCCGGCTGCGGCCGCGCACCCGCGAGCGGAGGGAGCGGGGATGCTCCCGCTTGGCGCCGGGAACTGGGATTCTCCCCGCAGGTTGAGGGCAGGATGCCCCCGCATCGGCCCGGCCGGCGGCTCCCTGCCGGTGTGTGTTCCCTGCTCCATTGAGTTGTAGGGGCCTCTTTTCAAAGGGAAACGGAGGCTCCACAAAAATTGAATGTAAGAAGAAATGAGCGGCTGGAGGTGACCTGCGTCGCACTGCCGCTGCCACGTGCAACAGCCTTGGCCATGCTTCGTGTCCCTGCCACCTGCCTTCCATGGTGCCCTTTGCGGTCAGCCCCACCTCGAGTTCTAATTTCAAGAGATATCTTCTGTTAAAAACCACTAATCTTCAGTTCTACTATTACAGATCACATTCCTTGTTGGCGTAATTGCAAAACCTGATCTGTTTCGCTCTTCACATGCACTTTTCTAGTTCATTTCTGAATCCACACTGGGGGCTGCTGTTCTACTTCCTTGTGTTATTAAACTCTGAGTTACGTGGAACTTTAAATCCATGGTCCATTTAGTCCCATCCACTGGGATGCCCATGGCCTTCGAGGGGAAGAATTTTCTGTGGAAACACAGGTTACATTTTTCAGAAATACCCCATTGTTTGCATCCTAAATTTCGTTTCCAAAGGTGGTTGAGGCCTTGAAGCTCCTGAACACCTCAGAAGACATCTTTGAAAATGGAACTTAAGACTGTTCTAATTTTCAGGGCATAAACCAGACATCACCAGGAAGTCAAGAGAACTGATATTTTGAATGAGCCCTTTTTTTCTTCCCATACTCTTTTTGAGTTTCTTCTCCCAAAATATTATCACCTCTTGGGGGCTTTTTATTTTGCCCTATTTTTATGTGAGTAAACTTAGTAAACATGATGCTGAAAATCTCTGAGCAGAGTCTCCACCCAGGTTGATGAATCTTTGCTCAGACCAGCTGGTGCACATTGCCCCAGCAGAACTGCAAACCATTGCTGGAAAGAAAAGGGAGAGACCTGGCACACTCAGTTACTGCCCTTTGCTCATCGGCTGCCAACAGGTCCCTCCCATGCTGAACTTTGTCTTGCCACACTTTTTCCAGCAGGTCTGGGCCACATCAACAGGTGTCAATAATCCAGTCCACCCCAGGGACACAGTCTCCAACATTAGTGGCCTGAGGCATCGTTGTCAAACAACCAGTGGGGAGAACAGTCTGGTGTTTGTAGATGAGTGGTCTTCATTTTAATGACATACAGATCAGTCCTCCAGACATTGCAAGCCTCACAAGATGCACATTAGAAGCTACCTGAGGCCTCAACTGTCAAGGTTTTTGCATGAGGCCATGAGAAACTGGCTCTTCCATGCAGGTTTCTGCCATTTCATAAGGTGTTTGTTTTCTAGCCTGAAAAAACTGGTTCTTCCACCAAAGAAACCCCAAAAAGGCAAGTTTTCTGGAAGTCTCTTTAGACAACAAAAGTGCTTATCTCCTTCCTGAAATGTTTATTTAGGTACCTCTTCTATAAAAATTCTGGAGTTGGGAAGCTAGCAAGGTCTTTATGTCTAGATGGGTTAATTCACAGGCTAATTCAATTAGCGTGGCTAGACAGATGCTTTGCTCCAGGTGGATGCTGTAGTGCGTTATAAACAGGATGGACAAGCTCACAGACTTTTAAATAGGTGAAACCAGAGTGGTGTCTCTTAAAATACCTGAGCATACAGAGTTATTCCAGGGGAAATCATAACGTTTCTTGAAAAAAAAAAAAAAACCAATAGAACCAATACACAGTTTTGGGGCATGCTGCTCTTTCCAGTCAACTTTTGCCTGCTCTAGGTTGGGTGCTAAAGGCAGCAAAGCTCTGAAAACTCATATAACTCACCAAGTATGTATCTGGAGGCAGAAGTAAACTTCTGCACGTGCTACTGCAGTTACCACTATTCATGTTGATGCTTCAAAGCTCTTGAGAATATATATATAAAATATATGCAAATGACATCTTGTGTCTTGATCGCATCTTAGACATCCTATTGGAAGAGTTTGTCCAGGCTGATACACTGCTTGTCTTTCACAAGGAAAACAGCTGCTAGAAAAATTTGACTCTAATACTAATTATCTGAAACATCTGGTTGCTTGGTTTATTGCAGCAGAACGCAATTTTCCATTCAGTTTCTGTCCAGGAGAGACAGAATGCCTGGATTCTTTGCTGGTCTTTATCTTGTATACTCACACTTATTTCCTTTAGAGAAATTCCTCCTGGCTTGCCCCGCTGAAAGAAAGAGTGAGGGTCTTGCATCTCCACTCAAGTACATTGGTTGACCTGAGTTTGCTTTTTGCCACCTCTGAACAGACCACATTCCTGAGAGATCTCAGTAGAATGCTTCAGGGATGGACAAGTGACCTGGTTGGATTTAATAGTTAATTATTGCTATACCCAAACAGCTTTTCTGCCCTAAATTGACTCAGCTTTAACAACTAATGTGTGGAATACTAATGTTCTTGGATTATCATTAGCCTAGAATGAAAAATGACTCTATAGCTAGAATAGTCCCTTCTCCTCAGGGCTCAGCAGCTTTGCCAGCACAGTTCTCAGCTGTTTCCCCTATCAAAGCAAGCATTTTCCCCCACAGTAATTTGAACTAAATATCTTGCAGATACCTTGTTGGGTTTTTATAAACACTCCAAAATTCATTGCTGGGAGGCAGCGTGCTGCCCTAGATGAGGCTGGTCACTCCAATCTTAAACAAGCCAGCTACCCTGAGACCATCTCATTACATCTTGTCTCTGGACATCTCCTTGCTGGGTCCCTGTGGGCTTGTGTCCAGCATTCACCTCTGGGTAACCTTAGCAGGCAGAGTTTTCTTTTTCTGTCACCACGCTGAAACAATTTCTGCTTTAGTTCACTTTTTTCCCCTCCTGTTCATGGTTAATATTACTGCAAGTTAACTCTGTAATCGTGTGTCTTGATACTAGGCAGGCATAACTTTTTTGACCCGTGTGTAGAGTCATTGCCTGTGGTATCTGGGGTGTGTGGCACAGAAGAACTGAGAGAGAGCTGTGAAGGGTGAGGACCTTAGTGCAGTACTTGACTGGTATCTTACACCTCAAGGGGCAAAAGTGCAAACTGAAAATCTAAGCTGGACCATCAGCAGTGTGGGTAACAGGAGAAGGAACAGGAGAGGATGATTTCCCTTCAGCAGAGGTGGTGGAAACCACTCCTGTGAAATGTGCCAAAGCAGGCAGCTGAGCTGTATCATTAGGCATCTCTACAATTGCTATTGGAATCATATTCCCAAACCTTCCAGACCTATTTTACAGTCCAGGGAGCTAATGTGTGCCTCACCCAGTACAGCCATACTGGAGCAGTGTACCTATTCCTGCTGAGCATGTAGCAGGGAAAACCAAGAACAGGTGCTAAGAGAAAGCAATGGTCTTACAGAAGACCTGTGATATATGTTAAAAAACCCCAAATAACCAAAGCAGTGCTGCAACCATAACTATTGACTTCTGCCACCAAAACTGCTCTGGATATTATCTACAAGGGTGACTGCACTTCATCGCTCTCCTTTCCACTGCTGTGGGTCAGGAGCAGCTATTGCAGTCTGACACTCACCCAAGTGTCTGCATCCTCACCCCTCCCCATGGCTATGGTTTTAGACAGGTGTTGGGGCTGCTCTCCTGCCCTGTGGCCCTGGGTGCTAGCCCAGCTGTAAATCGCTGCTAATCTGACATAATTGCAAGAGTGACTGAGGAGCATCATCGTGAGAGCCGCCCTCGGGGCACACTTGCCTCAGTCTGCCGGGCTGACACTTGTTCTGCCCCTTGCTCTGGCAGAGGAGATGCTCTCACCTGGCTGCGAGGATGTCACGGTGCTGTATTAGGTGCAGGAAAATAATGCTCCTGAGAGGTTTGCATGCTGCTCCGCTCAAAAACCCACCAGTGAAGTTAAAAATCAGGCACAGCTGTCTCAGGCTACACCCATTTGGGTTTCTTTCCAGGGCAGTGTATCCATGTTCGGGCCAGTTTTCATTTGCTTTAAGCCATTTGGATGAAAGGAGAGCTCATGTGCTGCCAAAACAGATTTGCATGTAACGTAAATCATATCCCCTTGGCACCAGATCTGCACCCCTGACTGGTCCTGCTTGGTGCATTTGTCTGAGGGAAGGCTTACATATTAAGAAAATGAGGAATAACTTCAGATATGTTCAAAGTACAAGGAAGAAAATGTAAATAAATAAGAGATCCCAGGGCTTTAGCCAAGAGGCTTCTCCTTGGGATGGCTTTGAAATTGTGTTTTGTGATTCTCTGGTGCAAAACCCTGTGGATCAGCTGGTACAGGAGGGAGGAGACAGGAAGGGATTTTAATCATCTACCGGTGTAGAATGGGGGTATAAGTGTGCCCGTCAGCCAAGGGTGTATGGCAGTAAGGAGAGCTGAGACTGGGGCAGCTTGTGGGTGTATCAGCAGCTGTCATTTCCAAGATACCATGACACTAACAGTTTTAAAGCAATTTCTTTCTATAAACACTTCTGACTTTACTGCCTTGCTATTTTGAGTCCTGCTGGAGACTTGGACTCATTAAAAAGGCATTTCCTTCAGACAAGCAGATTAGATAGCTGTTCCTTGCCCCACATGATGAAAGGATGGACAACACCTCACTGAAGCTAAAAACTGCAGAAAATTAGGACACATTAGTTTAACAAGAGGTGGAAGTTCACCTTGAAATCTCCATCTATAAAAAGAGTTAAAAAAGAGAGTAGATTCTTAAATGCAAGAATTGGGTGTCTTGCCTACAATCCACATTGCATAAACCTGGCTCTAACCTCTGATTACAGTTTCCCAAATAAATGAGACTTGGATCTGAAGGCAGCTGAGTAATCTCTAGTGCCACTGACTCCATGAGACCTGAGGGCATGCAACACTTTTACAGCAGAACTAGGCACCCAGCAGGATCATGGTCTAAATGGAAATCAGAATGACTTTTGAATTAAAGCAATGTCATTTAGCAAACACAGTATAATTGTGGAGTACCTGCAAATATTGACATCAGCCTAACGCCTCATTTAGTAGGAAGGTTAATTTGCAGAATCAGAAAATGAAAAGTAAATTACTGGACAATAGACTGCTGCTTTCCTGACTATTAATCCGCATCTCATAAAGCAATGCTTGTCCAAAATGTAAGTCAATGTACAATAAAAATACTTAATTTCTTTATTGTAAGGATGAAACCTTGAAGCTCTAATTCTAGAAAATAATTCTATTTAGTCAGTCAAAAAAGGGAATGCCACATGTATTTTACACATTGATGTGCATTTGTGAAACAACTAAGATACTTACTCATGGTAGTAACACCTTATTACAAATGTTCTGCTTTCCTGTCACTGCCACACTCTGGAAAATATTCTTGGCCAGACCCGTCCGTGGCTGATGATGCAGCAGAAGGCAGTGTTCCCTGGAGTCAGTAAGAATTCATCGTCCAGGTGGTGGGGTAGCACAGGGAGTGATGGTGACATCTTTTGTGTAGGAAGTCACACCAAGCCCTCACACAGTCGCAGTTGCTGGTGACACAAGGACACTTCTGCCCAACTCTGAGCGTTAATATTAGTGAGTCAGCCCAAAGTTCATTGCTGTGGTTTCACTCTGACCCCTTACTTTGGGGTTTTTTTTGTGTTAGCTAGACACAGTTGTGTCCACCTTGTAACTAACTTCATTTAATAGCAAAACGTAGCAGAGCTTTTATATGAAAGTTTGTGAAGTGCTTTGGACCAAGGGAGCTGTAAACACTTTGTAAGAAAGCGGAGTTCCAGCGAGACACTGAACAGTTGTGCCCTGACACTTTGTGCTAGATAATGACTTGATGGACCCAGTACTTGTAAATCAGACTGTCCCCTTAATAAAGAAATTGTTTCCAGTGATACTCAGTGGCATCTTGAAATCCAGCCATGGCTGCACAGGCTGACTTCCCCTGGAGCCTTTTATTTACTGTCCACGACCACATTCTCAGTGGATCCTGCAGCTTGGCATGAACGCTTTCAATCAAACATTGCTTTCAGCGCAGTCGTATTTTTTCTCTAGACATAATGTAGAGCATGTATTTGTCTCATGATACTAGTTCCTGGGTTTATTGAAATGACTGTCGTATCTCTTTGCAGAATAGATTTTATTAACATCTCTGAGCTGATAAAAATGTGGCTTAGGGCTTTTCTGGATTAGCTGGTTCTTTGCAATGGAAGAGACTTTCCTGTGTGATTTTGTGGTGAATCTGTAGTACCAGGGTCTCTCTAAGACACACTGTAGTCACAGATGAAGTGAGCCAGTGTGGAGGGTGTTCCATCTCTCAGGCTGAGGTAAAGGTGTTCATGGGAGAGTGGAAAGCTGAATAATGATCAGATGGCAAATAAAATAGCGGCCTATGCTGTCCATGAAAGAATCAAGGCAATCAGCAAACACAAAGTAGGACAGTAGAGACAGAAAAGGGAGGAACTGCACTGACAGCATTGTGATGTTGTGGAACAGCGCCTCAAAACAAAACCAGCTTCCAAAACCCAGACTTTTTATTGCCCCTTTTTTTTTTTTTTCTTTTGGCCAGAACTGAGTTCTCTCACCCCTTCAACTGATGCATGACCCCAGTTCAATTCAGTAGGTTCATCTTAAGAGCAGCTGACGGTGTTGTGGGGTGTTACCTTATATACTTATGTAATTTCAGTTGGGTGAGCTTGATGTAAAAGAACCCCCTTTTGTCACCTTAGCTGTACCAATGCCTCTGGGTCCCATAAGGTCAGTCACAATCTTTTTGGCTGGACACAAAACTCTGGGTTGAGTTGTAATCTTTTAGGTTCATATTGATAAGTAACAATGTGACTTTGAAAAATGGCAGCAATATGAGTATATAGTGAGCATTTTGGCCAAAATTGAATGTTTTTCTTCTGTCTTGTGCTCTACTGTAATAGCCTGTTGAAACTGAGTTTTAGCATTCTTGACAGCATTTGTTCCTCAAAGGTTTGCACACAGACTAATGGTAGCAAGTAGGAACTTCAAGAATGGAATTGAATTTTTTTTTAGACTTGTTTTATTGGGGGCTTAGTGGTTTATTGTGCTTTATTAGTTCAAGATTTTAGAATTAACAAAATTCCTGTATTACTTCATGTCTCTGTGAAATTGAAATGTCTTTAACAGCCTCTTGTAGTAAGTAATGTCTGAGTACACAAATTGATATTTAAGGCAATGGTCATCTGATATAAAGACTTAAGTGTGAGGGGACCCTTTACTGAAGTCACTGCAGAAGACTGGCTGAAGACCTTGCAGAGCATTCCTGAGGGTCTGCAGGTAAACTTTATCCAAAGAGCACCAGAGTCTTGCTGCATTTTTTTCATCCCTGTGGTCCTAGAGGCTGAACTTCCCCTTATGAAGGATCCTTACAGTGTTTGGTATGAGGGAGTCTAATATCTCTGAAGCAATGATAAAAATGCAGGATGGAGGAATGCAGGGGAGAGAGGAGTTGTTGACCTCACTGGAACTTAGCTAGATCACTGAAAGATAAAGGGAATTCACTTGCTCTTGGCCTGACCTCCAGTATGAAAACAGAGCAATGCAATGGGAGGTCAAAGAATAAAACCAAGTTATTTGAGAGTGCCTCAGTAAGGCAGCAAAGAGTTGCTCTACTTGACCTTGAAATAAGCAAGGCCCTCAAGGGAAAAATGTCCGATTCATTTACTTACTGTGAAGCAAACAGAGCCCATATTTTGGTTGATGTAACAGAACAACTCTCCTGTAAAAAAAAGTCAGGGTGTGGGAAAGGAAGGTGTCATTAAAGGAGATTTGTGAGCTTGTTATCTTGATGCTTCTCAAGCCTTGCGTGATGCTAATTCTAGAGTGTTCGATAAGTGTGGAGAAAATGGAGCAACAAGGAGAGGCAAAGCCTGACAGGTTCTTAACAACATTACGCTCCTGCTCCACTTTTCATTGCTATTTTAAAAAGAAAATAATTGGGTTACAGGAAATATCCTGAAAGCTCTCACATGAATAGAGGGTAGAGTGGCCTACAGGTTAGCCCTCAGCAGTTATTTTTCATTGAGAAAAAGACACAATTTCTATCTCCTACATTTTTGTAGTATGAAAGGCTGTCCACAAGCCAAGAATGGAGCTCTGCTAATGCTGAGGGGGCAGCAGTGGAGATTTGGATTATCTCACAGAGAGACTGGGATGGCTAGAACAAATGGGTTGAAAAATAAATAATCTCTCACTACTCATTTAAATGTCCTTCCCCTCTAGATCAAGAAACTAGTTCCGGCTTTTTATTCTTATGATGGGACATCAAGAGATGGGATTCACTCTGCCACTGAAATTGTTCATCTTCCCAGAGCAGACCTTATGCACTTAAACAGGAAAGTTACAGACAGGACCTAATCTAGAGAAAGAAATGACCTTGAGATGTTGTTTTCAGGGATATTCCCAAGAGCTCAGTGGGATCTGGTGCCATGAAGACACCACAACCCGTGTTGACACCGCAAGGATGGGAACTATTTCCCACTGCCTAACAACAAACACTTGAAACTATCATTCAGGATCTACCTTTGCACCCACACCTCAGCTCCCTTTCTGACTTTCAAAGTCTCTTTTCTGAGAGAAACGTCCTAACTGTCAATTACAAAGGATATGTTTGGCTGCATAATTAGGATGAAGGACAGTTGTTCAGAAGGCAACTATTATTTTTATATATCTATGGTAATATAAAACTCTCCTGTAAATCAATCATAAATGTCTCTTCAGTGATTTATGACCAGTATGTGAAAGCTGAGAGATGGCTTGAATGCGGATTTTGTTATAAATTATTTCCTTGAATTTTTGTCCCAAATGCAATAATTTACTATTATTAATAGTCTGTGCACATCGCATTGAAGCAAAATGGAGCATGGCAGCTTAAGACAACCAGTGTACTCAACAAAACTTCCTTACATAACTTCCTCCTTGTGGACATATATCATTAATCTTTTGACAAGAGGGATCTTGATTCTTTCCTTTCATACAAAATTAAAAATGCGTTTCTGGAACAGAGGACTGAAGCAGTACCTCTGCTGAGAGAGTGAGAATCAAGGTCTTTACAAAAGATACGGCTTTTTAAGTATACAACTTCGTTGACTTACATAAATTGCAGCAATGCCTATCTGGTCTGTTGTGGACTGAAGTTCTGGAGGTGCTGCTTTCTCCCGAACAAAGGCTCAGTCTCAGCTCTCCTCCATGTGGAGATTGTTTTACCACCTGGACAACACAATATGATAATGATTATTCAAGAGAGTGATTGTCACCCCAGTCATTCCATTGTATCAACATGCCTTTTCTCAATCAAGCTGAACAGACCCTCCATGAACTATTGCTGTTGTTTGCTTGAGAAGAGCTCATTACCAGAGCTGATCAAGAGAGATGCTTTACTCAAAATAAATATACGTATTTCTGTGCAACTCAGCTTTTTATGTCATTCTTTTTATAAAAGCAGTATGTTTTGCTTACTGGATTTTATATCAGAATTCTCCTTTCAGTAAGTAAAAACTACAATGACAATTTTAACAGCTTTATCTATAATTTTCACTGTGTTTTTCTGGGAATGTCAATAAAAGTGTAAAAATATGTCCATCTTAAGTTTCAAAATGAAAACGGAGACATCAACATATCTGTTAAATTGCTTTCTCTATCTTGATTATGTAGCCATCAGAATGTATCTTACAGCATCTTGTGTGTTATGAATTAGCCTGGTACCACTGACATTACCACAGTTTTCACATCCTACTGAGCTTTTTGTGGGTTTAGGTTTCCTAATAGAAGCGTTAGAGGGACACATTTACATGCTGGCTCTGATTTATGAGTAGGTTTTATTTGTGGGGAGATTAAATTGTAGTAGGTTGGGTCTGTTTGGGTTTCCTCGATAGCCTCTGATTGGTTTTAATACAGGTAGCCCTCACAGTAAATCAAGTGTTTCAGCTGATCCACAACAAAGTGAAGCTGTGACTCATTACCTGGTAGAGGAGCCTTTCCTCAGACTGTAATTCATTCAACTGAAGGAGTTACTTACGATCCTTGCAGCCACCCTAGCTGATGGTGTCATTTAGGAAACCTGGATGATCCATATGGAATGTGAAATATTTGATGGTTCGTAGATAACTCATTAAGGTCTGAACAAATTCAAAGTATGTTTTCCTGAGGAAAGCTCATCTGGGTGATGAATGTGGCCATCACTGGGCTCCAGGGGTCACCCGGAAGCACAAAGAATGTCCCCTGCCTTTGCCCAAGGTTGATGTACGTAAGGTTTTCTTGGAAACATGTTAACTCTGTAACCTGCAAAGTGTAATGAAGAGGTTTGGGGTTTTTTTCCAAGTCAAGCATGTGAGTCCTGCAGAAACAGCACAAGAACAGACTTCAAGCTGGAGTTGTCGGGAGCACTGCTGAAAAAAAGAAGTTCTTGAGCTTGGAAGCATGACTAATGCAAGCCTGAGGGCTTAGACACTGCCCAGGGCTTGCAGAGCATCTGAACCCAGGCCGAAGGACAGGATTTAGAGCAGCAGTTGGGTCAGTTTATCATCCCTCTGTCATTCAGCATCTGCAATATATTTCATTACACTTCTTTTTTTCTGTTGCTCTTTGGTGTCTGTGCTAATGAAGTATCAGTGCTCACAATCATTCCTTGAATTCATTCACCATCGTGCCATTCTTGAAAACTCATGGCTGCACCATCACATTTACACTTCAGCAGGAAAACCAACCCCCAAATCCCTCTGTGTCCATCAGCCAGCTGGCCCCCCTCTCCTGAGCAACCATGCAGCCATTCCAGGAGGATCCTGGCCATCCTCTTTGAAATATGCTTTATTGTCCCTTGGACACCAGTCTGTCAGTTGGATGGCAAGCAGTCTGAGACGAGGGCTGCACTCGTGCTTTCTGTTAAGTGGCTAATGCACAGGGGAGGCAGAGGGGAATATTAAATAATAATGACAATAATAATACATCTGATAGAGTCCTGTTCCACTTTAGCACTAAATGGAAAGCTGAAAGCCTCCCTATGGATCTTTTCCATCTTCTGCACCAATGGTTGTAACAGATGCATCAGTTTAAATTTATGACTTGCATGACAAATAAGACTGATCCATGTGTTTAGAAAATCTGTGCCCAAGTGGCATGTTTTGATTAGCTGCAAATGATGACACTGCCATGACTGTAATGCAACTTATGAAAGGCATAGATGTGGTCCACTTTTTTAGTTGGAGCAAGACAACAAAGATTTGTTAATGCAATGTCTGTCCTTTACCTCCAACTTTATGAAAACCTTATGAAATAAAAGTAAAAGCAATGAACAAAAGAACTTTGGTCTATGATTTTGAAAACACCTAAAAACAACAAAGAATTAGTAAAACCCAAAAGAGGAATGAGGAAACACTGAAGATGAAAACCACTGATCCATTTAAACACAGATGAAACGATTTGACAATGTACTGGAAAGGAATAATAAACACATACAAGCTATTAATTTTCACTGAGGGTCAGCCTGGGAGCTTGAGTGGCACCTAAGATTCAGTTTAACCCTTCACAGTGGGGAGGATCTCACCATCAATCACAGCTTCTTACTCTTCTGGAGCATGTTGATACAGCTCATGTAATAACTGCAAAATATTTTGCACAGGTGATAATGTTCGTAGAAGGGAAGGAGGGTTTGGAAGGTGGAAAGAGTTCAAAGATTACAAAGAAGGCTAACAAATGGCAAAATTAGCATGGAAAAATATTGATCCCTTTCATTTATTTCTTACAGAGGAAGGACATTGAGGGGTGAGACTGGTCTCAATGAAAAATAGTTTGTGCTGTTAGGGCCTCTTATGGGAGCAGAGACCTTCTAGCTCATAGATCAGCTGCTTATTTTGCAAACTCCCTGTAGGCTGGACTCTCTTGGCCATTTTTAATGTCTGTGTGCTCCCAGAGTATTTGAGCATCTTCCATCCTGAGTGTAACAAACATGAAGCTTTTACAGGACTTCACAATGTCACCGGCTCATCCCTAATTTTGAGGTTCAAACTCTCTGCTCAGTGCTTTTGGAGGGGAATGAGGTTGCTGGGAAAAGCTGTGCAAGCAGTTAATGTGAGGAATTTCAGCCTTGATACCTCTATTCTGAGCACTCCTTCACTAAAACAGAGCATTTACCTCCTCTCAGCTGCCTGTGCAGCCAACTTTTTGTCCTTGTCCTTAAAAAAAACCCAAACCAACATTAAACTGTACAACAAATCACTATACTTGTCCACAGGGAAAAGTAAATGCCACTCTCCCCATACGTTACTCCTTCAACAACCCTATTGCCAGTGCTAGAAATAATGATGTGAATACCTCTATATCAGCATTTTCTATCATGATTAAGGCTGTGCCAGTCACCATAAAGGTCACCATATGATAGACTACAGACCACAAGCCCCCACACGCCAGTGTGACTAACACATTAAATATTGGATTGCAGTTTGGTCAAGTGACTAGTGTAGTGTGAGAAGTGAAATCAATACTCACCCTGGTGAGAAATGATAGAAATGAGCATTCACCGTCAGCCACGTTCAGATGGCTGCGAGTCTGGAATGCCATATTTTCATGTTTATAACCTAGATGTCGCCTTAAAAATTGCCCTGAAACTTAGTAGTAGTGGCAACCCTGAGCGCTTATTCCTTCAAGTCTTCAGCTTTATCAATGTCCTTGATTTTTGAAGCTGCAGTCTCCTCCCTAGAGATCTTGACCCATCCTGTCCCAGCCACGAGGGACCTGCTCTGCCAGGCACCAATTCCCACAGAAATAACTGTTCTAGGGAAGATTCAGCTTGTTCTGCCTGTAAAAAAAAATATTCCCAACCAAACCATTGTAGCTGTTTCAAGGGGATTGTATTTCTGTCCCTCACGA
This sequence comes from Falcunculus frontatus, assembly GCA_013398115.1. Taxonomy (NCBI): domain Eukaryota; kingdom Metazoa; phylum Chordata; class Aves; order Passeriformes; genus Falcunculus; species Falcunculus frontatus. Next base: position 1,528,051 of record VZRV01010997.1, on the reverse strand, counting down.
GAGAAATGTTCCAGGTATAGCGAGATGCATTTTAATGACTCGCGCATCATGTAGGACAAAAGCCTTTATTTCCCCCAACTTTTCTCCCTTCCCAATCTTCCCCGTTTTTAACATGTTCATTACAGTTCTAAGTATTATTGTTATTATTGTGGATAGTATTACTAGTATATTTTATTTTCTTTCACTTATTAACCTGTTCTTATCTCAACCCTTGAGTTTTACCTTTTTCCGATTCTCCTCCCCATGCCGAAGGCAGGACCATGGTACCATGTTACATTTTGTTGCACTGGAATTAAACAGAGATGTTTCTAGAGGGAAGGTTGATGTCTCAGTATCTTCTCTATTTGGTCTTCAAAGAAAGTTCAGTTTTATTCTTCCACATTTTTTGTTTCAAAGGTGCATCAGTTGAACAAACAAATAGGGTTTCAGATTGATCTTATTATCTGTTTACAGCAGGCTGGTCTTGAGTTCAGAATCATCACTGTCTAATAAAGCACTGAAGTTGTAGTCATGAGTATTGGAATGTGTTTTATGTGCAACCTTCTGGTCTTGAAAGCAAAAAGAAGTGCTTCAGCTCTTTTAGCATGTCTGCTCCTTGAATATCTATTTTCCAGCTCAGTCTTAAAAGCAGCCTGTTCCTTACAAGAGCAACTCCAACACTGAAGTTGTTAAGTCCAGGCACCCGCTTAAAACTTGGCCCTGTCTGAAAAATAATTAATAATAAGAAATAAAATTGTGTTTGTGTAACCTTTCTGTAGAAGAAGCTGCTAATTGGTACAGATGTCAGTGCAAAGAAGCACTCGGAAGAAGCATTGATTACAAATCCCACTGGAATATGGCTCACTAAAGGTCAATCGCTCCTTCTATTAATTGCTTTAAAAATAAGGTTTGGAGAAAGCTGCATATGAAATAATTGTGGGATTTTGGCAATCCCTGTTGTAAACTATGGCAGTGTTTCCATTGGTTTCAGGAGGAGAAAGTTGTGCCATGACTTGGATGGGCCCTTTTATTCCGCCTGGGTTTGTTTGTAAAAAAATTGGCTGGTGAAGAGGTGAGTGTGGCAAAGAAGTGCCAAAACCACAGGTCTTGTTACTGACTGCTGTACTGAAAACACATTAATTTCAAACACCTCAAAAAGCGCAGGAGAGAAAATTAAGTCTGGGTATGTTTCATTTCTCCAGGCAATTTTTCTTCCTGGGTTACACGAATCTATTCTTTTCAGTTGTTTAATAAAAAAAGTCACAGAGTGTAATTGTTAAAACGAGCGGTGGGAAATGCAACAGCCTGACAAGAAATTACATGTCTTATTTATCTCCACTGAAGTTACTCCTCCAGGAGCTGGGTGCTGGTGGAATGTATTGCATTGGAGCGTGTGCCTCTGATGCTGGGCAGAGGTACTTCCCCCAGCTCTGCAGCAGTTTCCTCCCCACCGTAAGTCCTAAAGGTAAATGCAAACCCAGGCCTGAATTAACCTATGAATCTTGCCAGAGACTGATGGCCCTCTGCGCCCTTGCTGTTAATGCTGAGGCAGAAATGAAGCAGGTCAGGCAGAACTGGAGCTCTGTGGGTGGCCTCCTGACTGTAGGAAAAATTAAATCAAAGCTCAAGGAATAGTTATCCCTGGGGAAGAGGGTTGGTGCTTACAAGTTTTCTCTGTAGATGCCTGAAAAACTGCCCAAGCACGATGCACAGTGCACAGCCCCAGCACAACGGGCTTCGGCTGAAATAGAGATGAAAATAGATAAGACAAGAAGAAATAATGTTTTGAGTACATTTATTTCATGGAAGTGGCAGTATAAAATCAGATCCTGTTTAACCAGATTGGAATTCTTCTGTGCAATGATTTAACAGCATGCTGATGTGCTGATAGCATTTGCCATCAGCTTAGCTAAATGCTGGTACATGGTGCTCCAGTCCTACAAAAATTCACTCATTTTCACAGATAGCTATCCAAGGGCATCAAGGCTCTGCTGAGATGGATGGCTTCTTCTTTTGAAGACCCTAGCTACTATTTTGATCAGCACAGTGTAAAAAACCTGAAGGGAATTTAAATTAGATTTGAATTATTTCTTCATTTTGCTGTCATTATGTATATTGGGAGGAAGGGGAATGAGCAAATAATGAACAATATTGCAATTATACCTTCAGAGGGTTTGTCTTATGTAGGGCAACTGGGCCAACAGATGGTGAAAGCAATTTGATGTACAAAAGTATGAAATAACTGATCTGGACAAAAGGATTAAAGTGGGGTGTGGGTATAAATTGAACATGGATCATGAAAAGTATATTGGACTATTATGGGAAATCACTGAAGCCTGAGCGCAGATGCTGCAAAAGAGCAAATCAAACTGCACTGGCACAGCAATAGAAACAAAGACAAAAGGTGAGAGCGTTATTGTTTTAGTCCTTTGTCAGTGGTGCAGGCTTTGATCTGCTGGAAGGAGAGAGCTGCCTTGGGCGAGAGGTGCTGAAGGATCTGGTCAGGAGCAGAAAGTTCACAGGGTCTGGGCCAATTTGCACGGCAAACTACAGGGTGATGTGCTGATTTTAGAGAAACACCTTTAAGGAAGGGCTACATCAGGGCATTGCGTTTCTTAAACTAGCACTGAACAAGACAGAACATCTTATTAGTGTTGGCAAAAGGGCCTGGATGAGGCAAAAAGGCCAGGCTGCCTCTTCCAAAGCATAATGCAAGCACAAAAAAAGTAAAATGAGGACACGTGTTTGAGAGTACTTAATGGGAAGCACCAAGTTTTTAGTTGATAATAGCCACTTAATCAAACAGCCTTGTGTAAAGTCCTTCTAATTGTAGCTCATCAGCAGAAGCTGTGCATCACTGGGGTATTCCCAGGACAGAAGTACAGTTCTGCTGACAAAGAAGACTGAAAGACAGCAGGAAATTCAGGCAGTGCTTCTGCCTGTGCTGCTCACTCTCTAAGGGAATGCGTGCACCAGACAAGGGTGAGTTGGTTGGGATCCCCAAGGAAGTGCTGTCCCAGTTGGTTCCCAAGGTGGGCTGGGCACAGCACACACCAAAGTGACTGCATGAATCTGGGAGTCACATCCTGCATCCCTGCGTTCTGTGCAGCAGGACAGCCCAGCCTGGATGTTCACATCAACCCAGCTTACATATCTCTACTGAAAAAAGGTGTTCACCTCCCTCAGGTGGGTGTTGTTAGGAAGCTGACTGGGATGGCAATACAATCTCTCCCCTTTTTTAGGAAAGAATGCCTCATGGTGACCCCTTACCTGTGCATGGGACTGCAGAGCTGACAGCAGAATAAAGGCTATGGGCATCTTTTGCTGTGATGCAGGGGGAGAATTTGAGGGGCTACCACTGGAGAGGTCCATACAGAAGGATCCCTGAAGGATTCCCCAGAAGGGAAGGGGAAAATCTGTGGGATATGGAGTTGCTCAAGTAGCTCACTGCTGCTCTGTGCATGTTCAACAAATGATAAATTGAATATGCTGCATCAGAAAGCCATGACCAACCCATCTGTCCAAACCCAGAAACACTCTCGTGTTCACTGTAAAGCTCTTCTAATACAAGTGTGGTGCCATGGAGCCCCACTGATCTGAACTTTGATGGCACTGCCTTCCTACCTGGGGAGAATTACAGCATATGGCTACCCTGGACCAGCAGGACATCCCAGTTTTCCTTATTTCCTAGCTGGCTAAATTGCTTTTGGCTGGACATGTGGTGGGTGGAGGATTGCTTCAGTTCATTTCCCACCCATAACCAAGCGAATCAACTCATTTACTCTTAGAGCTCCCATTAGCAGAACTGATGGAGAGGCGTGAGGAAGTTCTTGTTTGCTTTTTCATCCACTCAGTCACACAGTCCAAAACCAAATTAAACCTTCACCCTAGAAATGCGTCCTATTGTGAGAGGCACTTAATTCCTGCAAGGCCCTTGGAGTGCTGAGGAGTCAGAACAGCACAGCCTGAAGGGCTGGAGCACAGTAAAACCCTGACTTTGGGATTTAATGGCAGAAATAGAAAATAAGAGTGTTGGAGAAAATCAGTTTAGAGGAAGTAAAAATGGATATTTCAAAAAAATAGTTTTCTTCAGCTTTGGATTATTTACCGTTATAAACTTTTCTCTCTGGTAAAAAATCACTTCTAGGTCAATTTTTCAGTAAAAATTCCTGTCTCAGCATGAAGAGACCAGTTTTTTCAGCTTGAAAACCTACCCCTGCAACTGGCATGCCTGCACTGAAGTATGTTGTTTTAAAAATGTGATGGTGAAAGTTAGGACATAAAAACTGCTGCACTCACTTTTTCCAGTCTGTATTGTTAGCCTAAGTCAGCTCACGTGCATTGTCTCACTCCATTTGAATTGCTATTTTTTAGGGAAACTTTCTTGCTGAAAATAAGTCAGCTGGATCCTTCTCTGGAGCCTCTAAATCCCAAGGTTCCAATTTTGTTTTGTCTTCATTTTTCTTCCACTCTTTTGGAAATTTTGGGGCTGGTAGACTGAAGAAAATTTTTAACTTGTTTGGCCATTTCTTGCTCCTTCACTTCTCCCCCTGTCTCACGGATGATCTCCACTCCCCCAAATCCCAGAACCTGCCCCATCTGGAAAGAATACATCACTCTGGAACACGGGCCAGCAATATATGAGCCAGGAGTAGGAGTAAAGTTATAGTAATTAAGGTGGAGTCCTGAAGGGATAGGTTAGTGTTAGTTAGCTTTGAAAGAAATTGCAGGAGTGTGCTCAGACCTTATTAGTAGAAATTCCCTGGGTAGAGAATATGTAAGATACATGAAGAGTTAAGCTGAAAAAGAAAAGCTTCAGCCAGGGCTGCTTAGGAAGGACAAAGGAGGATTTAATTTAGATTTAGTCTAGTGAGAATTTTCTGGTGGAGAGATTCTGCCTGCTTTCTTTGCTCTCAGGGCAGCATTCACCAGCATGCCAGCTCCCCATCCCTGTCTGTAGGTGGTACATATAGATCATGACAAGTACAAGCCAGGCAATGATGTGCAGGGCAGAGATTCCACTGTTGTCACTGAACTGAGGCTGAGGTGCCTACACTAACAGAGAAAACCTGCTGCATGGGTGCCAGAGCAGGTACTGGAAGGACTTTGAATGGCTTACATAAGGCATCTGAAACGAAGCAGCAGGGAAAGGCTGGTGGCCCAATGTCCAGCAGACCAGAACTTGTAGCAGAGAAAAAATACTGACAGTTGTTACATTGGACATGCAGGCTCTCAATTTCTGTCCCTTCATCCTGAATTTGGAAGACAAAATAGGGTGCAGCCCAGCAACTGTGGGCAGTTCTTGATCCAAAGTCTTCCTCCCCCTAGGGAGGTGCTGAGGAAGGCCCAGTGGCAGCAAACCCATGTGGATATGCTGCAGACCCCGAGCACACAGCCCGTCCCTCCTCAGCCCCAGGGAAGGACTTGGGTGTCCTGAGCTGGCCTTGCTGCCTGGGCACAGCTTAAGCCTCTCAGCATGCACAGTGTGGATGCTTCTTTAGCTCTCTTTTTGTGCTGGGATTGACAGTGTCCTTGTCCCCAGGGTAAGTGCCACCCTGTTCCAGCAGTGCCATGTGTCCCAGTCCTGGGGGAGAGGCTCGGCACGTGCTGGGCGCTGCTCGGGGTAAGCAACAACGAGCGTTCATCCCCAAAACGCGGAGGCGGGGGGAGCAGAGGAGAAGATGTGACCTCAGCAGATGCTCAAGAAGGAGAGGGGGAGGATGTGCACTGCAACGAACCAAAGTTAGCACAAAAGAGAAAGTGTTAGCCTCGTCACTGTAACAAATGCATTCAAATCTGGAGTGGGGGCTGACAGCAGCTCTGCTCTCCCAAACGCCTCAGCACGCTGCCCTTGAGCTCTTCCCTTCAATTCACTGCACCTCAGCACTGCCTCCTGTGCAACCACACACACCTTTCCTCCTCCCCGAGCCTCTGAGTGTTCATCCCCACCTGTTCTGGTCCTCCTTCAGAACAAGCAGCATTCCTGAAGCGTTCCGCATCTTCACAGCACTTCACAAACACCAACATACATCACCTCTCCAGGCCAGTCAATGCTCTTTGACAGAAATTTGTGTCTTGCAATTTTAGTAGGAAAGGTTGAATGAAAATGGTGTTGGCCCAGTGCTTTTGCTGGCAGAAATCCAAATCAAGTGCAGAAAATCCAAACTGGATGTATTAAGAGGGGAAGATTTTGTGCCCATACCGTTAGTGCAAGAATTCTGGTTAATTGTTAAGAGTTGCTTATGCAATGTTTGTTTTTATCCATAGACAATGTCTTGCAAAAATGTGACTGTTTAAAAAATATTATAAAAAAATGCACAACTTTTTGCCTCTATTCAGTATCAATAAAATAGTCTACACAATCTTACATGACCCTACTCCCTGATGTCAACCCAGATGAAGCACCTGTCTTCCAGAAGAAACAAAATGTTGTCAAATCTGTCACCTTTAGCAAACAGAGCAGCCTTTTTTTTCCCTGCTGTCTCATCTCTGAAGTACCTCTCGCCTGAATGACTCCGGTTTTGATGATTAACCAGCCCATTTTCAAACACCTAGAAAATGCCTTTCTCAAACAGGGAAGGATCTGGATATTAACTCCAGCAGCGTTGTGCTCAAATACAGACCCATTACTGCTGTTTGTTAATCATCTGGGGAGACAGTGTCTGCAAACAACTGCACAGGGACTCTCTTCAGGGTTTATAGAAGTGTTTATAGCTTCTTCTGTACCTTCAGTGAAAGGCAAAATCAGTGTTCATTGATACATGAAGTCTTCAGGCTTCATTTTGGAGTTTTCTTCTGCAGCATGAGATGTACTGAAAGCACTGTTGTGTGCTCTGCTGTACTTCCTCAAACTCCTCTTCTCTGGCAGATCAGATGGATAGGGGGCTGCAGCCATTTGCATTTTTAAATAAAGTCAAACACTGTAAACTGGAGCTTGGCTTTCTACAGCAGAGTGCTGAGCAGTTGGATTTGGTTGTATTTTGAGAGGCTTGAACTCTGCTTCAGTCTACTGCTGTCTCTTTTCTGAGCACACTGCCTAGTGCTCTAATAAATATTAAAACCACAGTTGTGCCTTTTCTTCAGCTGAAACTTGGATTCAGCTGACATCTGGCAGAATTTTACCCAAAGGTTTGACAGAATCATAGAATGGTTGTTGGAAGGGACTTTAAAAACCATCTGGTTGTAACCCCCGTGCCATGGCCAAGGACACCTTCCACTAGACCAGGTTGCTCAGAGCCCCATCAAGCCTGGAGATAGTTTGGGGTCAGGGTAGGGGCAGACATGTAGACATAAGGATATGCAGACAGAATGATCTCAGGAACCTTCAGAAGCTCTGCAAGAAGCAAACGGAATATAATAAGTAAATAAAAGCCAGCAAACAAGTGCTAAATTCAGAGAAATCAGAATAAATGTGTCCACAGGGGTCAACTCAGGGCAAACCTACATGACTGGAGGGATGTTCCTGCCCTTCTCCTTTCACCCCTTATTGTTTTGCAGCCACAAGAAGAAATGATCCTCCCCTTTCCTCAGGCTGAGTTCAATCTCCCACCATGTCAGCAGCTGGCACCTCCTCAGCACTCACAGAGACATTTTGGGCACTGCCAAGACTATTTGCATTGCCAGAGGAAGGATTGTCATCTGCTGAATCAATGAAACCTGTGTCAAACTCAACTGTCCTTCCAATATTCTGGGCACTTTACCTCTGCATGTGTCTGAGGAAATAAGAACTTTATTTGGTGGCAATGTGGCACAATCTCTACACCATTACTGCAGGTTTTGTGTGCTCTAGGTTGGAGTCACCTGAATGGGAACCTGAAAGAGATGCAATAGGTGTTTGAACTTGTTGATGCATGAATTTTGAGCTAGTGAAGTAGATAAAAACACCCTGCCTGTCTGAAAATGTAGGGACAGTCACAAAGGTTAAAAATTCTATAGTGGCGTCATTTGGGCTCGAGTTATAAAACAACTACAGTGTTAGAGGTGTGTGTGGAAATTTTTTAGGTGACCTCAGTGAAGTTTGCATACGTTCCCTTTCCAGTATTGCTTTATCCAAACACATCCTCACACACGCTCCACAAATCCTGGCAGTTAGCCTCCTGAGAGGAGAGGGCTGAACACATGGCAGGCACCATGTGTGTGGAGTATACTTTGCCCCAAGCTACTTGAAATCCCAAAGATTTCCAGAGAATTGCAAATGCTGCACTGTAGGTTGGCCAGTTCCACCCTCCACAGTAATCTGAGTTCTGCCTCCAACTTCTGCCAGTATTTTTAAACAGGGCTGGAGCAGCCCCCATCTATAAATACTCTGCTTCTACACCAATATTTGAGATGCCAGCTGATCAAATTCTGTCTGTTAGGCCACTGTTATGTTTGTTATGTATTAATGCTTTTCAGTACCCATTTCATTTCTTTCCCCTCTAGTCACTGCTAGGTGGCTCTTGCTAGGAGACATTCAGACTGCAGAGATTTACAGAAGAAACCTGTGTTTTTTCCAAACCAAGAGTCCTGTAGCTCACAGCCTGCAGTGTTTCCAGGATGTGAAATAACACAGTCAGCAGGACAACATGTCAGTCACTAGCACAGGCCAAAAATAGCACGTGTAAGGCCAAACTCAAAGGGCTCAAATGGTGCTCTTAGAGCAGATGTTTAAAAGCTTGTGCACAAGCTCTAGGCTTGTTAGCCAGCCTGGACCAACTGCAAAAGGCCTTTGGGAAGGATTAAAACTCTTGGCTAGTACACACACTTCTCTGTTAGAGACACTGGAGATATGTTTTACTTAAAAATAAAAGTGGTAACCTGGGCTGAAGTCTTGCTCAGAGATCTCCTGAGCTCGAGATCCTGGCACCTTTCCTGATTTGGGCCAAGTGCTCATTAAGGGCAGCAGGAGTTTGATCTCAGAAAGGGCTAAACAGGGGCATTCGTGGCTCAAGAGAATCTTGTCTTAAGGAGGATGGGGTAGAAACAACCTCTTGAGAAATGGAGAAATTCAGTAAGTAAGAAAGAATAATAGATGGGAAGTTTTACAAGTGTAAAAGACAATATATTGAAAAAACTTCTGAAGAGAGAAGACCTCAAGATTCCTGGTTGAGATAACCCCAGTGGCAGCACACAGCAATCCCAGCCTCGCTTTCCAACATCTATGGAAGCACCAGACCCTGACATTCTCTGCAGTGAACAGGCAATATTGAGGACTTTGTATTTTTTCCCACTCCCCCTACCCGGTATCCTAAAAACATACTCTGATGAACAACCCATCCACCTTTACTGTTTCTTTACTGGTAGCTTTACTTCTGTACATTCTCTGGCTACAAGACTGTGTCTTTGGCTTGTTACCATGGCAAGAAGGTGCCCTTCTGTGTCATTCACAGTGAGAAACCAGAGGCCCTAATACCCCACATAACAATTTTATAGCCTAACGTGTGAAAACATGAGCTCATCGGGAAGGAGAAAGCCAGCATTCACCCTGAGCTGCGGATGATTTCCTCAGTCATGAAACCTTTGGCCAAGCAGCACCACTTTTTTTTCTTTTCTTTTTTCATCGTCACAAGAAAAAATACCATTGAAGCTTTTCCCAAGTGCCAAATTCTACGAGTAACAGGCTGGGAGTTATTATGAGGCTCATTAGTCTCCATGCCCTCCTTCCCACACCTATGAAGACCAGCACATTATAAAAAGGGTTAGTTGGACTCACCAGTGAAGGAAAAATTTAGCTGGGTAAAGAACAGAGAAGAAACAGATTGGGGTATTATGGTGGAGGAAAGCAAAATAAATTTATTTCCCCCAGCCGTAGGTGAAATCAGATGAGTGCTTGGATTGGGTACCCACTAAGCGAAGCCCCATGGTGGTGTTTGCTCTTGGTCCCATGAAGAACAAGGATTTTTTTTCTGATTAAAACCAACCTCTGTAGTACTGCAAATTCCACCCAAACTTACTGAATTATTTTTTGTTCTATCTGGCATAGCTATGTGAGAGCTCTACCAAGGGTAGATCAGAGAAGTCAGGGTATTGTGGAGCTATTTTCTTTCAGAATAAGGCAAGAACTGAGAAATGATCACTGTTGGGTCTGAAAAGATCAGGTTAAGCGCTGGAACAGAAATCCACTGAGGAATTAATTTGTAGACTTTGCAGAGAGTAAGGAAATTAAATCCAGCTAAATGAGTTACTCATATTTTTTCCCTTACCAGTAGTAAGCATTAAATCTTGAATTGTGAATACAGGGGGGCACTGACACACCATCAGTGTGTTAACTGGCTCATTCATGCTGCAGCAAGGCTGTGGGTAACAAGGAGCTTTCATTAACAGCTGATCTAAAAAGGAAGCAGTTTTAGGCAGCATTTACCTTTTCCAGGCACTCCTGGGAGCTTGGCTTGTTTGAGCTGGGAGGGATGTCCTGGGATAGCTGGTGGTACAGGCAGGCCAGGAGGTCTGTCCCCTGATGGTGTAGATTCTAGGAATGCTGTCTATGGATTTTATTCCTCCCAATACATTGGCTCTGGGTTCCTGTAATCACCTGAGCTACCTACATGATTCTGATCAGTTTGGCACCTGGAAAAAAATTGCTTTCAGGAATGAGGAACCAGCAGTACAATGTGGTCCAGCCGGTGTCATTCTAGGAGTGAGAAAGAAGGCTGGCAGAAAACAAGATTTTGACCTATGTAGAGCGATCCATCTGTCCAGGGAAATATTTCTATACCTCCTAGTGTCAGTTTCTTCCCCTGCTTTACCTGTTGGTGGTCTGAGAGAAATTTTCAGTGTTTTTACCAAAAGGATATTTTTTCCCCCTGCTAGAACCCTTTTCCCCAAGATTATTGCCCAAAACATGGTGCTAGGGAAGGCTTAGCCATCCAAACTTGCCATTCTCATGTGGTTTTCAGCAGCCTCCTGGGAACTCCCTTAAGGCTGTCCTGCTCAGTCATTGCATTGCCTTCCTGGCTGATTTTTTTCCTCTTTTCTTTTCCTTCCAGCTGCTTGCAATTCACATGAACTATTGTATTAATAAACAGACCTTTCCCTTCACCAATCAGGTAAACATATGGAATATGAAGGAGTAAATGACAGAGCAGCCCCACATTTTTCATACCGTCATTGGCCTTCGTGTCTTGCAGGAGAGGAATTTCATCCAGCTGGTTTCATCATGGTTGAGTGATCTTTAGTATTAAATGCAGGGCAAAAGCTAAAGATCATGGCACCAGAGTCCTTTGTACGTAATGTTACAAATGACTTGCCTGCAAATGGAACGAAATGTCAGAAGATGATCTCAAATAAATGAAGATATCACCACAACTACTCATGTGGAGCATAATGTCCCAGACCTCCTCTATATTATTTCAAAAGCACTCACATTTCAAAAGAATGGGGATTTCTTTTCTCTTCCTCATAGGGGAAACTGACGCTGTAGAATTGAAAACACGACTGTGGTGCACGCTGTGTGAGAAGCAGTCACTCGCTGCCTTGGAAACCTTGAAAAGGCCGTGTCTCTGATTCTAGTTTCTCTTTCTCTCACCCTCTAATTATGTAAGCCCCACTCATTTAGGTTTGGACTCAGGCTGCTTTTCTTCCCGGTATCCATTACACCATTAGGCTGTTGCAGTGACAGAGTGACCTGGTGGGAGGGTAAAAATACCTCGTGGGTTAATGGAGGAAGCAGGATGTTTTCCCTGGATGAGTGTTGCTGTAAGTGGGATACAATGGAAGACATTCTCCCTGTCAACGGTGGTGCCTGTGCTACAGCAACAACCACCCCTCCCCTTCCAACATCACGGGGGCTGAACTGGTAATTTAGATGTAATTGGGCACCTCTGATTCTGTTTAATGGGGCTCCTGATAAATGGCTCTCCTGCCTAATTGGTACAGTTACCATAGGAGGGACTGGCCCAAAGTGTGAAGCAATGCAGGCCCCTAACTCCCACTGAAATCAATTACACCGAAATCAATGAGAGTTAAACAGCTGAACAGCTTTTAAAATCTGGCCCTCAGTGCCCCCCAGGGCTATAATTTATCAAAACACCAAATAAATGGCATGCCTGGTTGATTTCGATGGGTGTGATTGGTTTATAGGAGTTATTACTGGAAAAGCCCCAGCTTTTAATACATGTCCCCTGTTATTTTTCCAGATTTTGAGTCTGTTGATGCACAAGTGCAAAGCAAATGTTTGCAAAGCAGAGTTTGACTCTGTTCCAGGAAGGCTGTCAGGTGGAGTCCAGTATATCTTTTGATTTTGGCCATGATGAGGAATGGCATAGAGGATTAGACAGACCTCTGCTCTCATCCCATGCAGCCATTTGTGAAAGTTCTTATCAGGGCAATTGATTTGAGGAAAAAACTCTGCGGTCTTTGCCCATTGAAACTCTCCTGAACATCACTGGGCGTAAAATCATCAGTGACCTTGAGGATGGAGCCTTTTCTGCACACTGCAGTGCTGTGAAACTCTCTGCACACAAAACCAGGAGACTGCCACGAGTGCTTCATTCTTTAGAAGATAATTCAATTAGGGTGTTCTGGTGCTTGCTGGCATGGCCTTATTGCTCTGTTGCAGCTTCTAAGCAGGGTACCTTATCTCTTTGTAACTGTTGTGAAGTGCTTCACTGTTCTGCATGTTGCTGTATTTCTCAGTGGTAACTGGATACTAAACTACGTCTCAGTCCCTACATCCCTGAGAAATGAAGAGTTGCACCAGGACTGCTACTGAACGGGTATTTTCTTCTGCAGGCATCAGCATTTAGGAGGATTCTGCAGGGAGTGGGATGTTAATTAATATCTGATTTATGTCCCAACATTGTAACACACGACTGTTGTGTTTGATAGGTTAATCATGGGACATTTCAGTCAATTTTCTGTCTGCCCTTGTATTTCCTATGCGTGTTACTCCTTTGGCTTCAGGGTCTTCTCAGAGGTGTGAGTTGAGAGGAAATTGTAAATTCTCTTTCCTGATGTGTAGGTTGGGGTGCAACATGCTGTGTGGCCTTGGAGGGTGACTGTCCTAACTCACCTTTTGGAATCCCAGAACCTCCAGGATGACAGAAGTGTCATTTATAGACTCTGATGGATGAAGTGAACTTCTTCATTTACAAGAGTGCTTTCATGGTGCCTCATAACCTGTCAAACCAGATGTCAAGTGTCAGTCTTTCAGAGTGTGACATACTTTCCATTCTGAGATGGCTTTATGTTGCTGATTAGACTGTTGATGGGCCATCAAAGACATCAAAGACATCAGATTCTGGCATCTATTCTCGATGACAATATGTAAACTCTTCAGTGATCTACATATTGGCTCAGGGACTGACTTTGTTCTTTCCTGCTCAGAATAGCAGTATTTCCTCACCCCTCCAGAGAATGATATGTTTCTCACTTTTTTTTTTTGTGGTGCAGCTTGGTCAAAAGGCTTGAAGGTGTGAAAGAAAAGTAGCAACAATAAGTTGCCTCACTCATTCCTGACATAACTTGTGTTGGCAGTGTTTGTATTGTCCTGGTTAAAGATGCTAGTGCACACTCGAGTTTGTCACACTGTGTGGCACGATCTGCTCACAGCTGTCCTGCCAGGGGGAAGCCAGGCTTTTATCCTCTCACGATACCCCAAATTGTTTTTACTTGTACCAGCCACTTAGTTTGCTCCAGCGTGGAGCAAGACACTAAGGAAACAGTGTGGTTAGTACTGAAGCCCCAGCTGCAAAGGATGAGTCTTACATTTCCCAAAATACTTGTTGAATGGAAGACAGATAAAGGTGCAAGTAGTCTCTAGGTGTATTGCTTGAAAAATCAGAACACTTCATTCCATGTGGGAAGGGATACGGGTCCTTGGAAAAGGGAGAGACTCCAGTCTCTTTGAGTCTTCTTTGGAAATCACACCTTGAGTTCCTGCTTGAAACATCCTGCTGAAATGCTCTGTGCCACTGGTACTGAGCTGCTGCCAAGAACTGAGAGCACAGTTCACCTGGCTTTATTTTCTCAGAGGTGCCTGGAAGTGGCACATTTCAAACCATAGCAGAATATGTTTGGACTCACATGCTTTTCTTTCTTTCCTTCTCCACCCTAATTTTTTTTTATGCTTCCTCGAGACAACAGGTATGATCTTCCATATAATTTGATCTGCTATTCCACAAACTAATCTAGGTCACACTCTTCCAGTGACAGCAACTGAGAGGTATCCATCAGTATCTTGCCTATTAATGATATTACACCTCCATGAAGTTCCTTCAGATCCTCCCAACCTGTACTTGCAGCAGACCCCATGTGCTGCCTTCTCTCATCTCTTTTTCTTTGCTCCTAAACTGATGCATTTCTGACACTGGGAAATGGCTTGGTGAATTTCTGTATTTCCTAGAATGACCTTGCTGGCATTTTGACCACAGTATGTGAAAGACCTGAAATGCTTGCAACCTTGTAAAAATGAAGTTAATAAATATGTAAATCAATCTATGTTTATTCATAGCCTGGCAGAACGCAAACACCCAGATTCCAGCCAAAAAGCTCTGTGCTATGATTCCAAGTGGCTTAACACTTCAGAATTTCAAACACTGAGAGGAGATGAACACATACAAGAAGGACCTTTTTTGTTTTGTTTTTTGTTTTTTAAAAACCAACTGAATTTCCCATAATTTCCTTTAATTTTTTTACTTACATGTTTAAAGGCATTAAGCAACACACTATTAATTATGCAGAGGTCACTCAATATAAGAAGATGTATCTCCATTCCTCTCCATGGCAGTTCACAGAAGCTCCACTCAGATGAGAGTGGAACACATGTTAAAGGTGCTGCCATGGGGGCCACTATGTATATATGAATTTATTTAATTCTTTATTACAAAGTATGCCTGGATCAAAGGATTACACCACGGATCAAAACTGAATCAGCTTAAAAGAGGGGAAAAATAAGAAGTCTTGAAATGGATGCAACATAGCCTTTTCAAATCCTGTTTATTTACTTTTTGTTTGTGGGTGGTATTTCCTTCATTCCCCATCAATCATGCCATCTATTGATATTTTTTCTGTCAGACACTAACAGTATCAGACTGACTGACATTATCTGTCTATTGACTGCCTCAGTTTTCAACCTTTTTGGATTTGCAGCCCCCCTGAGCATTTTCCAGCTGAGGAATTTAAGCCAACTGACATGGATCATTAGCTTGAGTTACTCTTCATGGACCTGTCAGAAGTAAGCTAGAAACCTCAGAAGCCTTAGGTTGATAATACTGATTGTATAGGATAGATATTTACATAACACCATTGATGTCTCAGGTATAATCAGTCTCCAGCTGGATGAAATAATCGATAAGAAACCTGGCAGAAAATGCAGAATAAAATTGTTTTGGGCATTAGGAAGCCAAACCCATAGGTGGATCCGTTTTCTGTCTCTCTGGCCTGAGACAGAGTTTCTGAGGGGGCATTGACCCACTCAGGAGGACAGTTGTGATCCAAGCATCATTTACACCCTGGGTGGGTGGATAAGGATTTAGGACAGCCCCTACAACCTCTTGCAGGCATGGGAGATGACATGGGAGACTCTAGCTCAGGTGGATTCCGTCTCTATATTGAGTACTTACCTCTTGGGCTTTATTACACTTTGTTTAGCACCTGAAACCATGTTGGAGACATATTCTCCTGGGTCCCTCACTGGAAACTAATTACACTCTCATAAGCATGCTAATTTAGTGTGTGCTTCCAGCCATTCCAGGCAGGCACCACCTGATGTGCAAGTTATGACTTGCATGACGCTTGGGGACTTAATTTTCAGAGGTACCTTTGTGCCATGGAAATCAGCAGGACACCTCATATTACTCATTTTTGTCTTCACATCATTGCTCAAATAAATAAAAGAAAACTATGTAGTCGTGTAGAGACTCAGCATTTCTACATTGTTCCAATGTCAGTCAGATTTGCTACCTCTGCTAGACTGAAGAGCTTTTTCCCCCCAGTGAAAACCTACAAGCAGAAACTTCGAGGGAGATCACGTCCAACAATTTGATAAAGGTTCTTCACAGTCAAGAAGTTCAAGGGCACGTGGATATATGAAGCTGTGTTGATTTAATTGATAGTTTAACCTAGTTTTATCAAATTAATTATGGTTTCTGTGAAAGTTTACTTTTCCTCTGCTCCATTTAAGATTAAATTGCTAAATAGGTGATTTAGGCTGGAATATGATAAAACAATTTCTAAGCAGAAAAACTATCTTGATATGGTAGGAAAGAGCACTGCAGCTTGTATCTGTCTTGGTTCAATTAGTAATTTGTATGTAGACTAATCCTGGGAAGTTTAAGAGCCATTCCTTTGTGGATCCCATGCCCCAGTGATGAAAGAGGAAAGTTGCTGTCCGCTCGTGTTCCGAATGTTCTTATGAGGTGTTAATGAAGCATTTCATCCTTTAATGGGACCACTGGGATTGCAGTTGTCTATATTTTATTTTAAGTGTTGTTCATTTTCCAGGGATCAATACCTAGTTCCTAGAAAAGATACAAAAAATTCCAGTAATGTAAGGGAAAGAATTACTGTATACCTTGAGGGCTGGTATATTGTTAATGAAATCTCCTCTGCAGCATGAGCCAATTTTAAATTCTCTACAACATTGAATTTCCTTTTCAAGATGCGGAGCAGAAAGAAAAATCACGTCATGTAACATAAATATCAGGACAGAAGGGGGGCCCAGTAGCTTATCACATACGTGTTGGGACTCAGTCATTTAACAACTCCGCTTCAGTGGTGCTCTGGCAAGTGAGATAAAAACCCAGTGCACAAGACAATCTGAGAGGCCACTGATAGCTCAGAAGGTGATGCCAGGATTTGTTGCCACCTACTCTGCTTGATCTTCTCCAGGAGAGACTTTGTGTTTGTAGAAGCAGAAAGTGTACCAGACAAAGGATTTTTTGGCAAGACCTTGCCTTGGTCAGTTCAATATCCAGTTTCCATTACTTCAGGGCTTGGCATGAACAAAAGCTGCAGGACTTAAATGGTTTACAATCCACTTGTTGCATTTTTAAAAAACACTTATGTATTTTCTGTGCTGTAGTAGTCTGGTTTTAATTGTCTGGATATCTTTTAGTCCAAGAGGCTCACATGGAAAATTTTTACCCAACAGAGACATCTATAAGAACACATCCAGAAAGTGCTGTGGGAAAAGCCATGTTTTCCATGTGTCTTTGCTGAGTCCTGTCCCCAAACCAGGTTCATCTCTATCATCTGGCTCTGTGAACTTTCCAGTGTCATATAGTAAATGTGCTTTTCCTTTCCTACCTCAAACCATCTGGAAAAGCTGTTCCCAGCTGCTGTATAAAACATAGTAGGAGAGGCTGGGAATTTTCGGACAGACTTTTTTCCTTGTGCTACATTTGGCTGGAGTAGAGTTCATTTTCTTCACAGTAGCCTGTATGGGGCTGTTTTGGATTTGTGCTGTTGACATAACTCAGGGATGTTTTTTTCTTGCTGAGTGGTGCTTACACACAGCCAAGGCCTTTTCTTCTTCTCACCCCACCAGTGAGCAGGATTGGGGCACAAGGAGCTAGGAGGGGACACAGCCAGGACAGCTGACCCCAACTGACCCGAGGGATATCCCAGACCATATGGAGTCATGGTCAGTGTAGAGAGCTGGGGGAAGAAGGAGGAAGGGGGGACATTCCTAGCGATGGTGTTTGTCTTCCAACATCACTATTACATGTGATGGAGCCCTGCTCTCTTGGGGATGGCTGAACACCTGCCTGCCCTTGGAAAGTGGGGAATGAATTGCTTGTTTTGCTTTATTTGCACACACAGCTTCTGATTTACCTATTTACCTGCCTTCATCTCAACCCGCAGGTTTTCTCACTTTAACTCTTGATTCTCTCTTCCATCCTACTGGGTGGAAGCAAGAGGCTATGTGGGGCTTAGTTGCCATTTAGGATTAAACCACAGCATTCCCCATCAAATATTTTCCAATTCAGCGAAAAAGAAGCACCTCAATTCACTGAAATTCCCATGCAAATCCACAAGCTATTCAAACAGACCTTCCTTACCAGCCATGCCCAAACCCTGCCTGGTTTTGTGTAGGGCTGGCTCCTCAGAAGGCCTTCTGGCAGCCCTGGTAATGCTTTGCTTGGCAGCAGCTCTATTTTAGAATTGTTTTTATTAAAAATTATGGCACATACCCCAGAATGAGAATTTCAGTCTCTAAATTATGGTGCTGCACTGATGTGGTGGCTGCGTTTTTTCCAACTCCCCTAACAGGATCCTTGTACACGTGGTTGGTAAAATTTTTCATAAAGATTTTCCCCAACCAATTGAGATTTCAGAATTGGAACGCATGATTTTCCTGCACTGGTTTGTTTTGTTTTTTTTTTTTATATTAATAATTGCCTAATTGTAGTTGACAATATGCTGGATACTGCTCCACATATAGCAAGACAGAAGAGCTTGTAAGGTGTGAAATGAAACTTGAATGGGTGTGGAAATACAGCAGAGATACAGTCTGCTCCTCTATGCTGGAGTTAGAAATAACGTGGGTATGATAACCTGAAAGGAATCCTGTCCCCCTTATTTCTGGATGACAAATGAAATAATGGTGTTCTTTGTAGTATTCTAAAAGACTCAGCTTTGATCCTACCAAACTGAGCTCATTCAGGAGAGAAGGGTGGGTCTGCGAATTGTGATCATGAGGGCATATGGGTTTTGGTGCAGTCCGGGGTATAAAAGATGGAAGTAAGAACATCTAAGGCAGGTTTAGTAAGATCCCATCCTGGCCTTGTCTAAATAAGGCTGAGTCCCACCACAGCTCAATGCTCTGCATCATTTTCCCCCACCCTTGCTCCTAGCAAAGTGAGCTCTGTTCCTGCTTCCCCGCAGGGGGAGATGCAATACAGCATCTCTTTTAGGCCCAGAGATGGTTTCTCATTGTTGTCTGTGAAAATCAGATGATTTGTGCCCCATTGTAATGGAAATAGCAGAGCGCTTGCAGTGCTCCAGCAGCCATCCAAGCCCAAGAGGAGAGCTGGCAACTTCCCCCTGACATTTCCAAAACAACTTGCTGTATTTTCACTGCTAAATGATGCTGTGGACAGAAGCCCTGAGACCATTCTTCCTGTCAGTTCCAGGGACGGGCAATTAATCACTAGTGATTACAGGCTTTTTCCTAGCCAATAATTGTGAGGCAATTAAGTTTGGGGAAGGGAGAGCCGGGTGGCAGCGTGGATGGCTGTGGAGAAGGGCACTGTCAGCCCCTGGCAGTGTTAAACTGTCCCACATCACCTGTGAATTTCAGTTACCAAAGCACTGTATTTTGATATACAGTAATTATACTTCCACCTCGGTTTTCATCCCTTTCATTTGTCTCTTCCATTGAATTTCAGGCGTTATGTGTCATGGTTCAGAAAGACTTGAGAAATCCATTAAAAGCTTCCACGAAGAGAGCAATTTTTCAGACAAATGTACAATGAAGAAACTGGTCTCCTCTGATGATTAATTCCTGTAACTATTCATCAAGTCAGGTGCCAGGCTTTGCAGTAGGGTAGGAGCATTAAGAGCTGTGATGAGTAAGGTCTTCTAGCCCTGAACCTATGAACTAAATACATCAGCAAACTCCCAGGCAGCAGCTAGCAGAAATACAACATTAGTTTTAGTCACTGTACTGTTAAAACATGTATTTTCACTGGCAGACTGCAATTGCCAACCCTTCATAAATCTTTCCACAGAGCCAATGCCATAAGCACCACTGGTTTAGCTCTAATCCTTTGGATTGTTGTAATCTTTCACCAGTGGGATTCCAGTGACCCCACACCCAGACTGTGCCTGGCTGATGTCAGTGGGAGATTTGCACAAACCCTCTGGAGAGGTTTAATCAACCAGATATGCAGCCAAGCTGTGATAACCTCAAGCTGTAGATAGGTACTGATGGTGAATGTTTAATCCTCTGGGTGATACCCAGTACAGAGATCAGGAGTTTATTGCAGTCACTCTCGAGCAGAGCTGGTTCAGCAGCTCAGGCTGTGCTTTGCACTGGAGAGCAGCACTGGTTCCATGCTTTGTGTGCCACCAGCAGCACGGTGACCCTCCCAGTACCCAAACAAAAATCCTCCTCCTTGAAATGTCCCTTCTTGTCTCTGTCTACCGGACTTAATTTTGTACTGCAGAAAGGGATGCCCCAGATTTGCAGATCAGAGTATCCATTCAGTCAGAGGTCTTTGTACTTATCATAGGAGCTGGAGAATGGACTTTTTGACTCTAGCCTGGATGAGTGATCTGTTTGATGAAATGTTTTAAGTACGTGTGCTGTAGGGTTTTCTCCCTTTCCCTCTCCTTCCCAGAAAAAGGGAGCCACAGGGAATGAGGCATCCTGCCAGCCTCTGCTCCTGAGCCTCCTGCCCTGATTCCACATAAGCCAAATTCCCCTTGAAGTTACACTTGGGTAATTCCATTGAAATGAATAAGATTTTTACAGTGGGATCAAGAGGAAAACTTGTAATACAAGTTTTTTTAAGATACACTTACTTCGTTCTCTTTTTTGCTGGCAAAAGTTGTATTTAGAACATTCTCTTTCCTTCTTGCTCTCTTGTGGGTGTACCTCTTGTGAAACTTTCCATTGTTGGAAATGTCTGTAAAGAAAAGACAAAAAGAGATAAGCTGAATTACTTTTTTTTTTTCCCCTTTCCTTAAAAATTTCCTCCCCAAAAGAGCTTACAAGAATTGGAGAGAGAACATGAGATTTTAATGCTGCCTTTAGCCATATGTAATTATAAAGTCAAGGTATGGGTGCCTTTAGGGTATCAGCCTAAAAATGAATGGCATTTCTATCAGAGTAGCAAAAGGAATGTTAACTGTTCCTTGGTGATGGAGACCCAAGATAGAGAGAAATTAAATGATGTGCTCCTCATTTCACAGACATGAACACACACACAACAATCACAGAGAGCTCTGGTCACCAAACCATGGATTAGAACATGGGCCACTGGCAAGTCTTTATTTCTGGTTAGTCAGCTGCTACTGGGAATAAGCCAAAATACCCATTTTCCATCCAGAAGACTGTAGGAAGCCAGTGTTAATCTTGAACTAAACTGCTGTATTTGATCTCTAACTGCAAAGAAAGGTTTTGACATCATGTTGATCCAAACCATTTCACCAGCAGAAGGCACCTTGTACAGAGACTGTGTCTACATTAGAGCTCAGCAGAGCCACAGCCCCAGCAGTTGCTGTGTAGTTCATTGTAATAACAGCATCAGGACCATCCTCATCCAAATTCTCACGTGGGAGGGACCCTGCATGGCTTTGCTGAAGGCTGCAATGTGGCAATCACAGCCCAAGTTAACCAAGCGTGGTAGAAGGAAGAAGAAATCAATTGCCCATGAAACAAACCAGCAAGGACAGGGAAGTTGCACACCCCTGGTGCATTCCCATACTCATCAGAAAAAATTAACAGTAAAAAAGAAGTTGTCAGAGCTTTACAGCTAAGTGCACAATATTGAAAATGGTTCAGTTAACTTAGAATAAAATTTATAATTCGTTGACCTGCCACCACATCTTGGAACTATAACCATGCGGCAAAGTGAATCTTTCTTGGGTGTCTAAAGTTTCTCTGTCTTGTTTGCTTCCTTTCTGACTTGTTTGTTCTTCTGTGAACACAACTCTTCATACTCCTTGTTCTTCATCTGTGAAATTGTCTTTAAAAAAACAGAATTAAGAGGACATTAATATAGTCCAGTCAAGTTCTCCATGTTAAGAGATGTCTGAGTTAAGCTTGCCTGAGCAATCCTAATTCTGTCCCTTATACATGTGTTCCTTTCTTTACAACCTATAACCCCTCTGTTCACTATTTCAGTGGATCTCCAGGGAGGGCCCCATCTCAGGCTGAGACTGGGAATCTGTGCCAGCAGAGCAGTGCTAATTGGAAGATGACAAACGTTTGCTGATGGACACCTCTGATGATGGTTGTGATCCTGGATCCCTGCCGTCTTCTAGGATGACCAATTTATTTAGGCTGACTCAGATAATTAAATGCATGAGTAAATTTCTCCTCACTCAGCCTCTATTCTTTCCTCAGGAGACTGCAGATTTCTGAACTTCCCTTGCATTTCATTGTCCCAGGATCACCTATTTTCTTCGCTTAGGAAGCACCACGTTAAGTCAACTGAGTATTTGATATCTGTGAAAGGTCACAAAGGGGATCTGTCCTTCAAAATACCAGTAGCTATTCCCTACCAATGATGGAAAATGCACTACCCCATACAGGAGACCCTGCATGAGCAGATCAAAATATCAGTATTTGATCTGAGGAGGGCAGTCAGTGAGCCCGTGCCAAATGCTTTTGGCAGATCAGCTCTTGCTTTGAGGAACCCAGCCTGAACATTTCCCTGTAAGATCAGGGAAATAGTGCCATGATCATAAAACACAACCTCGCTGCTTCTCTGTTTAGCAGCTCTGTTTCCACCCTAGGCACAGGCACAGCCTTCATTTCAAAGACAGGGAATCAACAGGGCTATGGCCTCAGTTCCAGCAAGTGGACATTGCTGGGATGGCATCCTCAGGACTGTGTCCACTCTGCTCAGAGCTCCAGTCCAGAGCTGGAAGAATTTCCTCAGGGAAGATGAGAAATATTCCACCTTCAACCTCTGCAGAGCACTAGTGGCATAGCAGAGTGCACACCTGTGGGGCTCAGGTACATCTCTCTGCCAGCAACTGCTCGAACCCTCCTTTCCTTATTGTGCATCACATGAACTTTGCCCATTGATTTGCAGCAAACTCTGAAGAGAGTGGCAGAGAGAAGCTCCCCACACCTGCTGCCAACCCACGAGCAGCCCCTTGCTCTGCCTCCCATCAGCCATCCACACACCAAGGATATTCCTCAGACATTCCTGAGTGAACCAGAGAAGGAAGACGCTTGAGAAGACCCTGTAAACAGTTTACAGGAAAAAAAATGAAGGCAACTCAGCTCTTCAAATAAAATAGCCACCTAAGAGAATAAAATAGTTCATTCATTTATTTCAGGTTGAACCTCTATACAAGTTTATGCACTTATTTTGCCTCACAGAATCATTTCAAGCATCATCAGTTCTCAACTAACAGGAGGTACATTTCTACCAGTGCTGGGAAGTTCCTCCCAGCTGCACCAAAGGGTTCACAAACCATCACTGATCTTACACTGCAGGCCCTGCTCACATCTAGTACCTTCTGCTACTCATCAGCTCCTGGTCATTTTCCTTTTCTGCTGCTGTTGTGCTCTTATTTCTCCTCCAGAGGTACCAGAGCATCCATGGGCAGCAGGTGCTGGTCTGAGCTGAAGTGCTCTGGAGGGACCAGCACAGGTGATTGGCAGCAGTGAGGGTTTGAGATTCCCAGCCTGGAGGAAGCTCCTCTCAAAGTCCCCCGTGCCCACCCTGCAGGCTCCCTCGCTTCTTGGTGACAAGCAAAAACTGATGAGAACAGCACTCAGGTCCTCTGAGCCACAACCTTCCTTCTCCCTGGGAAAGTCACTGCCTGGTTCTTACAACCAGATGGACTTGAACGTTCTGACACTTCCCTTCCAGCAAAGAAAAACGCTTAATATCCAAAACCCCTGCACCAGCCTTTTGAGAACATTTTCCAATGAAATAAATCAAATAAAAATAGAAGGAAATTTCCAACTGATAAAATTGGCCCAGTCTGTCAGTGCTGCTGCCCTAAAACAATCAGTCATACCTGGGAGCTAAGCTCCCATGAAAGGCAATTGCATCTCTGTGTTGGTAATGCTTTTTGTCACTGCAGTATGTCTTTGAGGTACCTCCGGCCCCACTATGGCTGGTTTAACATAATCTCTTCTGATAGCAAATAGGAATTTTAGCTGTAGTCAAAAAGGCTTGACAGTGTTGCTTTCATCTTGGTACCATCCATGCTAAGGATATAAGCAGAAAATATCACTAACAATATATCAGCTGGGCTTATATTGTCACAAAAAATTCAAAAAAGACACTACCACTTTCTGATGACATCGTCATTAAATCCAGCTACCCTGGAGCATGATTAGTGCACACACAGACAGGGCAACACTGAGGATAACAAAATGAACTTGCAATAGCTACTCTTTGAGTAATTCTGAGTCATCACTGATTATCTGGTGCATGATCAAGGAAGGAAACAAGCAAAGCCACATTGATTTATGCTCCAGATGCCACATACTCTGCCAGGCTCATGTGACTATTTTGTCCTCAGAACTGACTTGAAATGGCCCCACATCAAGAAAGAATTTGGATTAGCACGTTGAGAAATTAGTGCTTGCCAAAAGGAAACAAAGTAAAAACTGAGAAAGGCACTATTTTGATCCATTTTGTGATGTGACATTTTATAAGTTCTCTCAGAAACAGTTTGGTGTTTGACATTTGATGCTTTCTAAATATGTCGCTGTTTGTGGCACGTTCAGAGAAAACCTGTGATCATCACAACCTCTTTAATGCAACACAATGAGATCTGACTGTAGCAATAAATCATAACTCATCCTATTCTATTCTCATTGATTTTGGTGGAATAAAGGTTTTGCCCAAAGGAATAAAACCCCATGAATACTTTGTTAGCTTCTCATCATCTCTTTCTCAATTCATTACTACCTTGCTTTCTCCTTTGATGACTGGTCATGGAAAGTAATTCAGTAAATAATTATGGTGACAGATTCATCTTGTTCTTCTTATATGTGAGAAGACTATTTGTGATGCATCTACAAGGAGATTAGCATGGATTTTAAATCTTACCAGATCTGTAGACAACAGGATACTTTATCTCTCTATTGGCTGAGAAAAATATAATATAATTTATATTTATAATAAAATATAATTTTTTACTGGCACAAACATTTCCATCTGCATCAAAATTTACTTGCTGGGAGGCTCCATGTGCATACAGTGCTCCAGGGACATAGGCCATGGAATGGCACAGCTTCTTATATTAACTCCTTCTGGTTATCTTTAGCTTAACCCTGCCATCCCTGTCACAGCTCTATTCACATATATTTCAGGGAACTCTTGAGGAGATATCAGGGTGCAATAACAGAATTTTGCTTCCAAAATCAATTTCACAGCAGCGAGGAGTGATGCAGCTGGCTGAGCTAGAAGTGATGGCTGCCATAGTAAATCAACTTTAATTTCCTCCACAATTTCTTTTTTCACTTTACCAGACTTAATACTCTGTCACAGAAAGACAGATTATTGGGAAATAGGCTCAGGTGACCAATGAGAATGTGGAATGGGCTTGATTAGGTTTCTGTTTAAGGAGGGGTATTATTTGGGAAATTGAGTCTCACTCCTAGTTAGAGACTGATGCAAGCTTATCAGCTGAGAAGAGGTTTAGGTAACATTTCAACTAAACAGCTGGAAGTGGTACAGTAACCCTTAATTTTAAAAGAATAATTGTTTCATCCAGCTTAGACTTAAAAAAAGAGAAAAACAGTCTCACAGGGCATGGCAAAGGAAATCTCATTTTGTTTTTAATTTGAAAGCAGCAAGGAGAAAACATGATATCCTGTGGCTGTCAGTGGGATCTCGACACCTGAATCAGAAAGACTTCAAACACTGTCACGAAGCAGCAGCACCAGTTCTGTGCAAACCTGTGTCTCCTGGGTGGGAAAGGGAAGAAGAGGAATCTGGTACTTCCCTCTCCCCACTTCCTACAGCCTACCACAAACCCTCTTCTCTGCTGGTCAAGACAGAGGCCATGTAGCTCAAATGAAAATTAAAAGGTGAGTGTTGCATCTTTGCTTATCAGTTGTCACCCCAGATTCAGAGCATGGGAAAGTCTCCATCAGGGTGAAATCTGTCTCTCAGAGCCTGTGATTCACCAGGGAATACATTGACATAAAGAATATCCTAAAAGTATCCCATTTAGCCCAGGTGTTAAGCTGAAAGTGAGTGGTTAAGAGGAACATTTTCGAAGCAGAGCAAAAGATTTAGTGATGGAGCTTCTGTTGAAACTAAATCCCACACACTGCTTTGAAAATTTACCACCTAAGAGCTACCTTAAATCTATAATGCAGTAATGGTATTAAACAAGGCAGGGACGTTAAAGCACCGGCTTAAATCTTGGATTTCCATAATGCTATGAAATGAGATGATAGCAAATCTAGTGCTTGGTCTTGATTAATCATGTGAGATGGATATGCTGGACTGACCAGCACTGTCATAGGCAAATTGCTTATTAAAAAGGTTATGATCTTTTCTTTTCCTTCCTAAATACCTCTTAAATGCTCCATCAGCTCCGTCTGAATAGACAGAGGGTACATCATGGAGGTCACTTGCAGGGAAGTGTTCCCAGGAAAAGCAGGACAAATCTTCCTTTTACCTTTTTCAGGAATCAAATGCTGTTTTCATAAAGTAGACAAGACCAACTAAATTTTTTCACTTCTTTAGAAAAAGTTGTGTTCTTTTTCCCTGGGAAATGCAGTTAGGATTGGTTTAAAGCTTCTGAGAAGCTTAATGAACCGTGGCTATGCCTGTAGCTTTTTCACATTTGAAAACTTTTGTTGCTAATTAACTTCATTAATAGTACTTAGAGGCACAGTGGCCAATATTTACCGAGCTCTGGCATTACTGCAAAGCACCAACGGAGTCAATGGCTCAGCAAATAGATTCCCTGCAGAAAACTACAGGGCTGAACTCATCGTGGTCATATTGTTTCTCGTCTGAGTAAAAAAAATAAAAACCCTGTTGATGGTGTTCAAAAAACCATAGTGGTGTTAAAAGAATAGACGGAACTTCCTAATCCTGCTGGGGTTGTTAGCGAGAGCTGCATTCCCACAAGGAGTTTGCAGTGTGCACAGGGAGCTCGCTGCAGGATCCCGGCCTCGAGCTGGACAGGGCTGCACAGAGCACTCCTGCCTCTGCAGGGACCCTCAGTGCTCAGAGGAAGATGCTGCAGAAACATCCCTTTCCAAATAAGCCCCAGACAGAGAGGTGCTTGGTGGCACTGAAGGACGTGGCTCTCAATGCCTGGATGACTTCAGCAGCCATCCAGTAAAATTGTTGACATCGTGGTATCCCCTGGGCACAGTGGGATGGGGGGGGTTTAATGAGACCACCCTTACCAAAACCTACTGCTTCCCTGCTCAGCTGAAGAGGGAGGTGCACCAGACTCAGTTTTCCATGACAGAAATGCCCTCTGAAAAGGCAGAGAGGTTCCTTGGGCACAACAAACTAAAGTCCAGCCAACTGGACATCACTGCAGCAACTAAGTGATCTGAAAGACTCCATAACTGTGCAGTTGTTACAAGAAAAGTAGCTGGAATTATTTCTCCAAAAGATCTTCCACAAACTTCTCCCTATTCTTTATTTTCCTCTGTTTGTTTTGTTTTCCTTTACCTCTTTCATAACCTCTTTTGTTTATAGTACATCCTTCAGGGGACACTGTTGAGCTATCCACTATAAATCTGAAATATATACATCTAGGTTGGTATATATGTGGAAATAGATTAGTCTCTTTGACTTATATTTCTAGTCAGTCTGTCCAGATTACTGTGTTCTACCAAGGGAAATCTCTCGAGCTGAAAAATGTTTAAACTAGGGGTTTTTTTTAATATCATAAGACCATTTCTATTGGTATGATGGTTCCTAGATGCTTCTTTCCAGCCCTTTTGGCTTTTACTGCACTGACAGGATTTGAGTAGGTTCTGGAAGCTGCTGGGAAAAAATTGCTGAAGGCCCCTGGGAATATAATCCTCTCTTTCTGGTTTTGCTACAGCTCTTCTCTCTCTCTTTTTAATTTTTTTTTATTTTTTTGGCATGAGAGCTCAAATCAGAGGAGATTGCTGAGATGGTGAGGGCAACTGGAAAAGGAGGAACACCTTAGCAGGCAATGGCTGCACAAGATTTTTAAAATTTTTCTTATCTCTGTGCTCTTATCTACAGCACCAGATCCTCTTAGGTTTTGTACCAAAAGGGGTCTCTCTCAGGAATTCATCCTCTGGTGTATTATATTGTGGATGGCTGAATTTCCCTGAAGAAGGGAAAATTTCACTCTTACTACCCATGAGGATGGGATGTGGGAGAAAGCTGGAAAAAAACAGAGGAAAACATCCTGTTGGATGACATGGTTTTGGGCATTGATGAGGGCCCCTGGGTGCTGATCTGGAGGAGTTTGGCTCAGCCCCTCAATCTCATGTGTCTTCTGCAGATGATAATCTGTGCCTGTGTAAGGCCATAGCAGCATTTCCCAAGGTCCCTTAACACTCCCTGCCACTGTAGTTGGGATCAGATTCCACTCTTCATGAAAAGCAAAACAGGCCTATGCACAAATGGAAGGTTGGATCTCTGGGGAGCAATAAACCTCTGAGGTTTGCAATGGGTATAACCACCCCCCCAACACACACTCATTTGGTTTTCTTTTTTGCTATTGTGAAAAGTTGGAAGGGTTTCCTATTTTTCTTTTCTTCTGCCTGTGACAAATACATTAACTAATAACTTAAACCTCAGGGTGCATGCTGGTACTTTCTTAGGCAAGAAGGGAAAGATCATTATTAAACATGGTTTGAAATAGTGTAAGAGGTATGTGGAAGGAAGATAAGAACAAAGCAAATGACAGTAAAGTATTGAAATGGACTACAAAAGGGACTAAAGAAGAGTCCTTATGCAAAAACCAAAAGGGGGAAACACTTGAACTATCATCTTGGGGCCCAGTTCTGCTCCAAATTATCAGAAAGTGATTCTGCAATACTCTGCACAAGGCAGCTCTTTTCTCTCTGTGCCCAGTGGTGCTGCAGACTCTGCTGGGAGCAGGACGGGACCACAGCTGTCAATGGGAAATGAAAAAGAGACAAACTGCTGCAATCACAGGGGCTGAAAAGGTGCCTGATGTAAACACCAGCAAGACATTTGGTGCACTCCTAAGGCTTTTCTATCACTGGCCAACTTCTACGGGCTGTGAACAGGTCTAAGGCTTTGGAATGGTTTAGCCATCTCTAAAGGGCTGTAGGGGTTTTATCCACTTCAGCTCTCTAAGCCTTTAGTGCCAAATCCTTGTCCCTTGTAAGTCTCCAACAAAATCACCAGTGGTTTCAATGGGTGCAGGATCGGGTCCCTGGAGCACTTTAAGTAATTTAAACCACTCTAAATCCTCGAAGCAGCTTAAGTGATAAGCTACTTGTTCCAGAGTTTTCAGCTTGCAGACCCGGCTTGTAAAATACTCCAGGCAGCTCATCATGCACTTGACTGTGAGCACACACAGATGCATTGCTTTGGAACACAGAGATAACGTGGTGAGACCTTGTTATCAAACTCCCAAAGTGTTTTACTTCTGGAGAAAGTGGGACTTTTGTTATTTTTTAAACATAGTAAATAACTTCCAACAGCTACCAGATGAGATGCTGTTTCCTGTGCTCAGGCAGGAGAGATGGTGCCAAAGGCTCTGGATTCAGACCCTGCTGGTGATGCCATTTGCTGCTATATTCCCAACCTGTCTTTGTGATATCAGGAGCACCAGAGGCTCTTTAATATGCCCCTGCTTTTGAATGATGATTGGAAAACAGGATAAGTCTGGGAAACGCTTCCCAAAAACCCTTCTGTAAAAAAGTCCCTTTGCATGGCAGGTATTCCACCTGCAGCAGTTGCAGCCACTTTGGAAGCAGGAGCAGATCACCAGGCAGCATTTGGACAGGACTGCTGCAAACAGGTAAGTGTCTCTAAAGGGAAAGGGAGGTAGTGGAGCCAGATAAAAACTTCACTGCATTCCCACCCTTTCATTCCTATGACAGCACCTGTTTCACACTTGTCTTTTCATCTATTTCTTACAGATCTGCAAATCAAGGCAATTGTGGCCAGGCCTAGTCAAGGGGATATTTTAGGGAACTTATTAAGTCTTGCTGAAATCACAGCAGTTTGCTACTTAGGGCATAACGAAAGTGACTGAGATGTTGTCTGAGACTTTAGCCAAGCTGTCTCCCTGGAGATGGAAGTTTTCCTTCTCTGCTGAAGATTCAGTGCTCCTGCAGTAATGTGGGAGGCTCTGATGGTGCCCAGCTCACATCTTAGGGAGCTCCAGGAGCAAATACAAGGGCTGCAGCTCTCCACTGGCTACCACAGCATGAAATCTTTGCTAACTCTTCTGTACAGCACCATTCCTATTCACCATCTTGTAGTTCTTCTGTCTTCCAGCCCATCTCTCCTCCACTGCCGGTCCAACCTCCTTGCTTCCTCTGACTCCTACTAACTCGAAGACACTAGAAAATTACCTTCCAATCTTGCATGGTCCTTTGCTGCCCCTCTTTTCCCCTTTCTCTTTCCTTCCCATCATACTCATTAACCCCTGCCTTTCCTGCTCTGTTTTCATCAGCCTCTCCCATTCAAACTCTCTTGGATGTCTAGATAAACACATCATATACTGAACTACAGCTGCAAACCAGAGCCCAAGACACCTGGGTCTGATTCCTGCCAGTGCTCATGAGCTTTTGTGACTCAGCCTCTTTCTGATACTCCCTCCTCATCTATGAGCTAAAGCTGGAAAAAATATAAATAGGGGCCCTGTGTTCCTTGGATTCAGGGTACCGTATAAATCCAGGCTATGATTGCTGTTAACTTCTTCTGTGAGAAGTTGAACTGGCCAAGTTTTCTGGTGGAGGCCATTGGCTGCCCTTCTTAGCTGTAACATGCCATTTTTCCTGAATTTATTCCCCCACTTTTCCCTCCCAGGCTGTGGTGTGCTTGGCACAGGAGCTGCAATCCATGCAATATTATTATTAGGCAATAAACAGTGTCAGTGAATGATTTAAACCCCAGCAGAGCTGCTGATATTGATTTTTTTTAAGCTCTGTAAAGAACTGCAGGAAGGTTTTTTTTAATGGGAATTATTAGGTCATCCATGGGGGAATCTTCAAAAGTACCCCTTCTGCAACAAAGCAAATAGTGAAGCTTTTGATTTGCAGAGGCTCTTTTGGGGCTCCATACCCTGGGCTGCCACTGCCAGCAGCACTGGTAGGGACAAGGCACCGGCTCTGGGGGTGTAATTTCTCTAATTTCCCCCCTATAATGAAAACAAAACTGCTGCCATGCTGGGAGGAGCAGAGAGTAAAGCCTGGAGAGGGGATGAGGAACAGACTGTGCAGACACTGATCGATGTTGTAATATTGTCTGCTCTTTTCCCTGGAGTTTCCTGTGCTCAGTAGCTTCTGGCAGAGTCCTTCCTCCTCTCCTGCCTCCTTTCCAGGCCCAGTGATCTCTCTCCTTTCTCACTTTCTTCCTGTCCTCTTAAACCATCCCTGCCAGCCTGATATTTCCAGCCCTCCACTTTCTGATTCTCACATCCTATCTGAACTTCTCATGAGTCCTTCAGGACAGAGAACATCCACCTGACCTTCCTTACCAAGCAAACCTGCACTGGTGGACTTTGCTCTGGGTGAGGAACACTCACAGCTCTTCAACTCATGCTTTACACCAGGTGCCTTCCACCCTTCAAGCTCAACAACCTTTCAGGAGGTGAAAACCTCCACCAAAAACTGGTAACAAGCAGGCTGCTTGAGGGAGGGCTGTTTAACCACCACTGTTATCTCCATAGCGCTTGTCTAAGTGGTGTGCCTCCTACCCCCTGACTCTCATCCCTAAAGTCTAATAAAATAACAAGAAATCCACTTTGCATTCAGATGTTCTCTGTTCAGATTAATTTACAGGGTTTTTTCCCTGTGCAGAGAGATAAAGAAACATTGCAGAAAAATGCCTAAGGTATATATGGGAATTGGATCCCCAACCCTTATTAAAAGTCAGGAAAACTGGTGCCTAAGCATGGTTCATGTCTTTGAAACGCTCTCCTTTTGATTGCAGGAGAAAACAAAAATGAGTGTTTCCTCCTGCACTGAAATGTCTTGGTGAAGACAGAAGACACCCAGCTTTCCAAACACCTTTGTGACTTAAGAACAGAGATTTAGAGACCAAACCCCTTTTAACAGTCATCTACACACCTCCAGGTCCAGCTTGGAAAACTGCTCAGAAGGTGCCTCTGCACGTGCAAGCCTCTCATCCTGCACGGCTTTTGGAATTGAGAATTTAATGCACTGGAAAGCAGTGATCCTCTGGGTGTTGGATGTAATCTCCTGGATGCTGTCCTCTACTCCAATGAATGGCAAAAAAAAAAAAAATAAGCTCCTTTGCAGAGCAAGATATCTGAAAAGCAGGCCTAAACCCCAGACTGTGAGCAAAGCCAGTGAGAATTTGAGTTATGCACATGTGGAGAGAGGAGCTGGAACATGGGAGCAGGAAACAGGGGCAGCAGAAGCCCCTGGCACCACACAAAAGAGGAGAGAGACCTGAGTCTCTGTGGCCAGAGACACCTTCAGTTCCCAGGGGTCACTTGAAAAGAAGCCTTTTGTAATATGAAGTTAATTTAATTAATCTTGAAACAATCAGAAGGAAAATCACTGCCAGCTAGTTTCTTTTGAATAAGGATTTCAATGGGCCAAGATTTAGCATCCTTTATAGACCCATCTGCCTAAAGGCCTGTATCTTATCTGATCATTTCCATGGCAACAGCTCTGGAATTAGAAAAGGATGAATGTTTAGGAATAGTTGCTGGAATTTCATGGAAGATGATGAATTGAGGATTACTTCACTACCTACGTGTTACCATGGAAATGCACATTTACAAATTGCACTGGATTTAAAACCCCACCATTATTAGTATAAATTTGTGCTGCTTTTTTCAGAGAGCTCCAGGAGCAGAAGGTGCCTCTCACCTCTCCAGCCCTGCTCAGCACATACACAACTGTGGTGGTGAGAAGGGAAGGGGAAACAAGTGTCAGGTCTGGGGCCCAAGTCCTCTTACCAAAAAACCTCCCAAATGAAGCTCAGGTAGTGAAAAGAGTTAAAGTTTAAAAAAAGAAAAATGTACTTCACACATAGAAAAGCCACCAATCAAAAATACCCCCCTCCCCCCAACATATATATTTAATGGGATTTGATAAACAGATGAACAGGTTTTTGAATTATCACCTGTGAATTCATGAGTTAGGAGACTTTCAGTCTTGCAAACCTAAGGTCATTTTTAAGACTGTTTCTATTGCTTTTTTGAAATTCTTATTTTAAGTGTGAAACAAATTTACACAGTCTGTGTTGTAAACTATTGATCAAATATTCCATATTTTAGTAACGTGCTCTGCTCTACTTCCAGGAGTGAAGCAGGACTTGAGACTAACTCTTACTAAAGCTTTGGAAAACACAGTTCCCATCTTTGAAGCCCAGAGCAAAAATAGGCAGAGAAATATTCCCCATCCATACAAAAACCATGAAAATTCAGAGGGTCAGATAAATAACTGCTGGAAATTCTTTTATCACAGATGCACCTGTTCTTCATAGGGCCTGAGGAAGCATCTTACCATAGAAACAACTACAAATATCAAAATAAAGAATGGCATAATAACTCCAGGAAGGTTACTGCAGCTGATCCATGAATTTAATCTAAAGGGGCCAGAGCATCTTTGAAACAGAACTGAAGATTTGCAGCATATTGAGAAGGAAGTGTTACTCATTTCATTTTGTATGTCAGGAAACTGAGTCCAGAAAAACTACCCTGAGGGCCAGCAGCCTGGCTGAGGATGTGGCATCACACAAAACACACTGGTATTTACTGGTTTTAAGTCTTCAGTGAGGGATGGGTGTCATAATGATGGATGGGGCAGTGATGCTGCTTCCTGGGGGAGAAGCAAAGGTGTCCTCTAAGGAGCTGTGTGGTTGAGACAGCTCCAAAATGAATTCATCTGCACTGACAGTCCTGTCAACAGCAAGTCTGTATTTAGACAGACATCCCCACTGCCTAAAACTGGGCAGAAACACCCAGGGCAAGGTGCTCCTAAGCGAGGGCAACTTCTGTTCATCCAGCCAGCACCTGGCACTCTGTTATTCCTCATGGCTTTTCATAGATCCTGGACTTGCTGCAAACACACCGTGATGATCCAAGGAGCTGTGCTGGCTGTCTTAGTGACCTGAAAATGAGATGAAGGGAGAACAGCTTCCCCATAGATGGGAGAAGAGGCACATCAGCTCACACCCTCTGCAGACATGCCTGTGCTGCACTTTTGGTGTCGAGAATGAGTCAAAACCCAAGAACATAGAGACTCTGCAGTCACATTCCCCACTTGACCTTCCCATGACAGAGTGAAACATGCACTGGTGACCCAGGCATGAAGTTAGCTGTCATTTTTGGAAAATATCATGGTGTGGATCTCACCTGTCCTTTGCACTTTTTTTTGCTAATGCAGCACCTTTTTTGCTAATGCAGCACCTTTGCATCCTCCCAAGCCCACTGGTGTGTGGAGGGGAGACCCTCATCCCTGGGTTTAGTGACAGACTTGGGTGTTGATATTGCATTACACCTAGCAACAATTTATGAATTTTTTTTGCCCTGTTCTCCCTTCCCACCTCTTTCTTGCAATCTTTTTGCTTTCTTAAGCTACTTCTTTTTTCTTTCATTTGATTGTTTTTTCTTTTTCTGTATATGAGACATATGACTTGTGGGCTGTGCCTCTCTGGGAAAAACAGGGGGCAGATCTCCCCACCTGCCTGAAAGCCCTGCTCCCACCCCTGCCACATTCGACCTCCTGCAGACCTTCTCACGAGCAATTAGGAAATTGCTGGAGCAGTCAGAGCTGCAAAGAGGCAGCAAGGATGCATGGCACCTTCCCAAGAGTGAGAAAATCAGAAGTGAATCAGCTGTTTAGAAAACCTCCACCCTTTCCTCTAAGATAAGCCTCACAGCTGGACATAGAACCAGAGACAATGAAGGAAAACAGCCTGGCTGAGGCGGGGTTTCCACCTGCCCTCACTCCTGACCTTCAGGAATGGCATTTCCCAATAGAGCAAGCCCCTGGCTGGCTCCACTGCCCCACTTGGATATGCTCAGACACCCCCAGTGCACTGGAGCCAGTGTTATCCCAGAGTTATCCCAGAATCCAGCCATCCACCAGCACACTGAGCCCCTAAACCTCCTCCCTGCTTCAATGCCACTGCCACAGCTCACTCTGGGGAAGCTGTACAAGATTTTAGGTGGCCCTGGGGAGAGAAATCCTTCCAGTAACGAGGTTTTGCCCGTGGAAATGGGTGAGTGCTGGGCACCCCACACCCTGCTGCCAGGGGGGAAAGGGAGTGAGCAGCAAGACAAGTTCCTTGCACGCTTCTCAATTGCCAGCTCTATTTTTGGCTGCTACAAGCTGGAGTGCCACAGGAAAAAAAAAAACAACACCTCATTAAAACTCAAGCAATGAGATTCTTCTGATTTTCTTAGCAGTTTGATGACAGTTTCTAGCTGCTGAAGTTTCAATATTGCAGGGCAATAAAAAGGATGTTTTGAGGGTGGGGGGAGCACTCAACAGCTTGAAGAGCCTTTTCCTCCCGTCCTGCATGGATAAAACATTTGTAACTTTCCACACACCAGGAACCAAACAGATTTCAATTACTGAAAACATTGGCTTTGAAATCAGTGAAACCAAACCAGGAGGCAGACTGTCCTAGGGATGAGGAGCCTTCTCTGCTCATAGCAGGGGTTTGGGACCAACCTGAACCCAACCATGATGTCTGCCAAAGACTTCTTGAAGTCTTGGGCAAGGTCCTTCATGTCAGTGTGCCACACTGCTGCTTGTAGCACAGGGACAGTGACTGCTTTGCACCTGCCTTCTGCAGTGTGACCCCACTATCACACACCCCCCCATAAGACAGTCAAGCCTCCTTTAGTTACATGCAGATAAATAAGCAAACCTCTTTTTTCTCTGAGTTGCTTCGTGCAGAAAAGATCTGGGATGAAAACACGCATTTTCACAAGAGGTGATCAAATACCTCTAAGATGCTTAACCTTGGAAGATGAAAGAGTTCCCTAGTTGTCACCTTCCCTAAGTCGTTATCAGAGCAATTATCTGTGATTTAGTGGTTTGCTCTGTTGCAACACAATTTTCTGTATTGTCTGAAATGATAAATGGAACTGCAGACCTGGCCTCTGTGTGACTTCTTCAAATCTGCTGCATGGGACAGGTGGGAAATATTGCAGCAGGGTAAAAAAAAAAGTGCAGGATGATGCATGGATGAGCTGATTCCTGCAGTTTTCCCTACATGTCCTTAGCAGTCAGGAAGTTTTCAAGAGGGCAAGAAGTTATCCACAGGTAAAATGGGAAAGCTGTCTCTGCCACTGTTGAACAGATGGGACCAGGGTGCTGCTTGGGCACAGCCTTTCTCCTCATCTGCCCTGTATTTCTGAGGCAGTTTCAGGGATTTGTTTGTTTTTCCAGTTCTTAGCAATTTGTAATTTAAAAGTAACTCAACTCCCAAGTTCTATTTGTTCCTCTGGAGCTCTCAGGACACCACTGAGAGCTTTGCCCCTCAGCCAAAAGGGCTCTAAATATCCTTTCCTTTTCTATTTTTTTTTTTAATGAGATGGCATTCTTTATGTATCATAACTCCAGGAGCTGGATCCCACTACAAATTTCAATGCTCAGGGTAAAAATGTTGTGAATTTCTGGCTCTGGTAACCTCAGCCAAAGAGAAATCCTTCACTGAATGAGACATCCAGCAATGCAGAGCAGACAGGGTTTGGTTTTGGAAATAACAAGGACACACTTGGCAGGAAAGAACAACCACCTTGAGATTTACAACTGCAAATTTTCTTCCTTTCAAACACAGACCTCGTGCATCCCACTGCAGGTTTCCCATACTAGTAACACTCCTACAGATTTTGGGTTACTACTGCAAAACAGTCACACCACCACAGGAAAGACTCTACAGTATTTTGAGGTCCCTTACATCCATGCAGAGAATCTGTTCCATTTAGACAGTGACATTTTGTCCCTACTTGACTACACAAGAGTGGGGATACAGAAGCCAGGGACTGCAGGGAATTGCCCTGTTCACTGATGCAGTACAAAGCCAGCTCATAACTCATGAGTGAAAAGTCTCTGTTCAGTTCCTGGGGAGAACAACAGCAAAAGAGGATATGGGGTTCAACACACCCACCCAGGAGAGCCAAAACACACTGCAGGTTGCTTTGCAGAGCTGGAGGCAAATTGGAGAAATGAAAGGCAGTAATAAGGGCTCCCACTGAAATGAATGGCAAAGCTCCTGGTGACATAAGGGATGCTCGACTGAAAAAAAGTCAACCTGAACCTTGCTTCTTTTGTTTTCTCCTTTCTGTATAATTCCAAAATAGCCCTAGGAAGTAGAAGAAACATGACTCAAAGACAGACTTTTCCTCTTAAGGCCCAACTTCCTTCCTTGAACAGTTTGGAGAAATTTCAGCTACACATCTCTCTGAGCAAGGGCTTTATTTGAAGCTCTCCTATTGTTAGGAAAACCCCACAAAAAAAGCCTGTGGCCTCTACAGCAGACATCCTGAGTCAGACAGGTCAGGCACAGTTCAGGATTTTGTTCTTTTGGGATGCTATTTTATCCAAGAAAGCAGGATGTGAGATTTACCCTCGCCTTCTGCTCTTAAGCAAGAGACTCTGCAAGACAATATTCTGGCACAGGCAGTAAGTTCAGACGCAAAACCCAGCAGAGGCAGTGTCTTCTGGCACAACCTGTGTCATTTGGGCTGCCAGACAGGGCAGCCTGAGCCTTGATGAGTGAGGCTGCCCAGCAGCAAGCACAGCCAGGCTCCTCCTGAAATGAGAGAGGGCAGGAGCACCACAGTGCAGACATCCCCAGCTGGGGGTCAGCATCCTCCAGGGGTCTACAAACAGCTTCAGGCAGATCCAGTCAAGGAAAAAACCCAAAGCAGGATTTTGAAACAGAATTTGGGATTTCAAGGTCAAAGGAGGTCAAGAGCTTCTAAGAGACCTGGTTTGGGGTGAGGACTTTTTTTGGCAGGAAGGCTTAAGCCATTTCTGAATTATTATTAGAATATCTTCCATTTTTGTACTGAAAACCTACATTTAAATGATGTAGAAATGTTGGAAGCCCTTGAGCAGTGTCTTGGAGCTCAGATGAAGACAAGAATAGCATTTCAGCAGGCATGCAGGGTTTTAGAGATTACAGGGGTTTCCCATTCCTCTTCCAGACAACTCACTCTTTTCTGTATTTATTACTTCTGGTGCCAATTCATCCTCCCAGTCAGGCCAGAAGGCACATCACAGGGGAGCTGGAGCTGCTCTGAAGGAGCAGCAGCTGGGGACCGTGGCTGACTCATTTCTGCACAGGGAATCCCCAGCATTTACATCTCTGAGACTGAGCAAACGTTAATTTCCACAGGCAGGTTAAATTCCCCATAAGTTAAAAAGACAAGTAATATACTGTCTCAAGGGCTCCATCTCACCTGGAAGTGTGAGACCAAGCAGAATTACACCAGTCAAATACAAAGTGCTGTTTCCATTTTTGCCCAGCAACTCTGGTCCTTTTCTCACTTTATCTCTGTTCTCCTGGGCTTCTCAACTCCACCAAAAGGCAAAACTTTATCCATTAAAGAATAAAATCCAGTTGGCAGAATCCAGTGTTCATAGGAATAGCAAAATTAAAGTCAGATAAGCAAAACTTCCTGAGAAGGTACAGAAATCAAGAAAACTTAATGTTTTTCAAGTCACAGCTTACTACAGCTTGCTAGGTTATGTGTCCCTCTACTCGAGATCATAGCCAAGCATAAGGATACTGTAAATAAAATATCACATTGTTCAAGCTAAAAATGCCATTCCCAGCCAGCAATGGTCATTACAAGCTCTGAGAAAAACTGGATCATCATAAAACGTGCCCAAAAGATGCAATAAAAGGCTCAGCAAAGGACACCAGAGAGAACCTTAAGTGTTACTTTCCTGAAGTTGAGAAATCCCTAGGAGAACCTGCAGCAGTGCTATTACCCAAAACAATCCCAAGTCACTCGCCTAAAGCTGGTAATTACTGTGCCTTTTGATTTATAAGGCATCTCACAGGCTGTGACAGGTCAAGGTCACTCTGGAGTGATAACGTGCTTCTAATTGCAGCAGTTTGTCACTTGTTGAGGAGGAGCAGAGGTTAGCTCAGTACAGAAGCATCACCAAATTCAGGGGTTTGTGCCTCTTGAAGGTGCCATCTGTCTGTCAGCAGAGCTGCGTGCAGCTGCTGCAGGCATCCCCTGCAGGCATCCCTTTTCCACCAGCATCGAGGTGTGGGCACTTGACAGATGCCCACAGGTCCCCGTGCTGCCGTGCAGCTCCTGGGATGCTCAGTGCTCCGGGGGCACCTACACGGGCTGTGACTTTGATGGGAACAGACATTGTGCAGTGCTAAATCTCCAGAGGCCGCCTCTGCCACTCTTGCTTTTCTTTGACATAAGATCTCTGCCTCTTTTTGTGTCCCTTGGTACAAAGGGAGTTGGAAATTAAGCGTCAGATCCAGTCCTGTACCACATGCCTTTCCTACACATCCCAGACTGGATACCAGTTTTAAGAATAACAACTTAAGAAGGGTCTTTGGCCCTTTTTCCCTGCTGCCCT
This sequence comes from Falcunculus frontatus, assembly GCA_013398115.1. NCBI lineage: Eukaryota > Metazoa > Chordata > Aves > Passeriformes > Falcunculus > Falcunculus frontatus. Next base: position 1,488,747 of record VZRV01010997.1, on the reverse strand, counting down.
GGAGAGTTTGAATGCTGTGAACAGTCAGTTAACACACAGATTAAAGGAACAAAAACCTTTAAGACCAGGGCTGCAATTAACTGAAATGGTTTTTTTAGCATCAAGGGTATAGCTTAATGTGAAATCAGGGAAATATGGACATATCACAGCAATGCATGTCAGTCCTTCCCTAGACCTGTATCAGGAGAAGAGGGCTCCTTCTTCCTCAAAACTGGGGCTTTTGGCTTTGTCCCCTGTAGCAGATCCCTTCTCCTCGCTGTGGAACTGAAGCATAGAGCCAGAACAACTCAGGGGCTCCAAGAACAACTCCAGAGGGTTAAAAAAGCTTTAGTACAAAGATCAGTCATTGCAATATTGCTGAGGTACTGAACAAGAAAACAGGGGTTTTTCCTTTCCACATCACTTTTCTAATGCCTTTTCCCCCCTGTTCTTAGAAATACATTGCAAAAGAGAACAAACATACCATTCTCACAGCTGAGGTGCCAGTCCTCGGCTCTGTTATTTAGACCTAATTTGGTCTCATTTTCATAAAATTTGATGAAAGGTACTTGGAGCTTTGGACAAGGAGTATTTGGGGAAAAAACCCATTTATTTTCCAGTTTACAGCAATTTCTTTTCCGAACACTCACTTATGTTTTGCAGTTGTACTGGTGTCATGCTGAAGAAACATGAACATTGATTGCAAAGAACAATTATCTGAGCTTTCCACAGCAAGGCAAATCTAAAGCTGAGTGCAGGATTTGTATCTGTACAATAGCTCACTTACATTATACCATGTCTCCTTGTAATGCTGTACAGAGTGCTCAAAAACTTCCATCTGGGTGGGTAGAGAAACTGAGTCATGCAAAATAATTGCTTTTTAACTCTGTATTCAGCAAGGCATTTAATGAGATGCTTAAGCCATTCTGTTTCATAAAGCATTTAAGATGTCCTGTATGGGATAAGCCATCAAATTGTCAGTTGAAGAATGTATTTTCCAAAGCACTGAGCACTTGGGAAGCTCCAATTGAAGTCAAGTGTGGCCTTTAAGATAAATGTCATCTTTTTATTTCCAGCCTTGTATTTCAGCTGTAGTGAAGTGAGTAAGTGAAAGCGTGGTAAGCCTAGCAGGGTTTACCCAAAGTTTGAGGGCAGGGAAGAATACCACCAAGAGAGTTCCAAATTAAGCTGCAAAAACTCTGCTATCCACATAAGGACAAAGGGCTTTTTCTGATCTGAATGGTGACATGAACCTAGAATTGTAGGATGCCCTGAGTTGGAAGGGACCCATGAGGATCAAAGTACAACTCCTGCCCCTGCACAGGACAGCCTCAAAACAGGAAAGAAAAAATGAAAAGCAAAGCTCCTTTTTACCAGTCTTTAAACCTGGAAAGTTCACTCCAGCTTTTCCTTATCCTGTCAAGTCAAGCAGAGCCTAATTTGGAAGTTACATCTTTCAGCAGCCTCATATTTCCTTAATAAACACCACAGGGTGATGGACCTGCATAGAGTAATAATATTTTCTCCAAGATGATAACTCCGCAACTAAGCACAGCCTATATCCTCTTCAAAGTGTCAGGTGGGTAAAATACCCCCCAAATTATATTTGTCACTATCAAACAAGACAGTGTTTGCACTCTTGGGAATAAAGTGAAGGCAATTAACTTTTCATATACTCGAAAAGATGTTCCACTGCCACCTGATTACTTTATCTTCATTATTTTTAGCTGTAGAATTATGTAAATAGCAATTTAGAGAGCCCAGAGGATTCTGAAGATTCAGTTTAATGACTTGTAATTGTTTAATTGGACTGTAAACCAGCCCCTGCGGGGAGTTGAGCATAGGTACAAGTGTTACTTCATGTCCCTACCCAAAATTTGCTAATTGCCAGCTTTTGTGTAAGCAACAGCTTCTAAGTTCTCCCAGCAGCACAGCAGTTCAGCACTGCTGAGGATTGAACCTGCATGGAGTTCAGCTGGGGAATGGATTGCAGAGCCTATAGCTTCAGCTGGGATATGCAGGAATTCACAGGTACAGAATCCAACCACAGCCCTCATGCTGTGAGCAGAGAGCAGCATGTGAGGGGAAAATGCTGTTACTAGTGAGAAAGGAAGAGGTTGAGCTCAATTACGTCACAGACTCCATTGTACAGAAACATCATGCAGTTATTTAAGAAAGGAGGAGGATGCTTAAACCAGTTTCTGGGAGATATACCCAGTGCTTTGGAGATGTGCTGTGACAAATCAAATTCCAAACAGAACTGGAGAGATAGTTCCTAGATGCTGGCCAAGAGCCCCCTAAAAGAGAAATCTTTGGGCTCCCCACAGAAGCAGCAAGGATCTCAAACCACAACCTCAAACAGGGGCAGGGTTTGCCTCTGAGCTCGGGCAAGTTCAGAGGCAGCACTGAGCTTCCCTCTGAGCACAAGAGGACAGCCCAAACCATCTTTTCTGGCCTCCCAGAAAGGAGGACTGGGGCAAGGAGATAAATCCCTGCAAAAGGGCAGCAGATGTGCAGAGAAAAAAAGGCAGAGAACCTGAGATTATTCTTGCAGCAAGACTAACTGGCTTGACAAATGAAACATAATGGAAAGTGCCGACTCTGCTCCACTCTCCATCCACCTCTCCTCTGGTCATTTCATTTGCCCTTCTTCCTCTCAACAAAATAAAATGAAATGCATATTTTACTGTAAGCTTCTTTACAGTGCAGGCTGCAAGAGGCTTGAGGACTTCCCTAGGGGGAAAGAGCTAACCAATGATTGCTTCATCCTTTAATTCCAAAGGCCAGGGACTTTCATTTTCAATTTCCTTTTATCCAGGATTTCTTATTATGTTCAGGTTGCTCCTCCATACCCTTTACTGAGTGACAAGCATGTGCTGGAAGGTGACAGACAGACACCACATGAGTGGCCAGTGGTAGAATGAAACATCTCAAAACCTGCTTTGCAAACGGAAGGATCTTGATGAGTTTCTGGATTGTCTGATAAGGTTTGTGTTTTTTGAGCCGTATAGCTAGGGCATCTCACTGTCAAATGTGATTAAAAATATCACTCAAAAGCATCAAGGGTAGCAAGAGGTCAAGTGGGGGGTTATCAACATACTGTAACCAGTTTTTATTAAACAGAAAACAGAGCTGGTGGTTATGCTGCTGGTGGTCTTCCTGGGACTTTATGACCCCCCTGCTTCCACCACCTGGTTACATAGGACAGGGCAAGGGAAGTATGTCATAGGGATAGAGGATTCAATCTTTGGATATTTGCTTCTCCAAAGCATTTTCCTTTTCAAACTACCCATCTTTGCAAAGTATACATTAGCTCCTGGTGCAGCCTGGCTGAGGCACCTCAGACCCTCACAACAGGAGGCTGCAGAATCCCTTCCCAGCAGGGACCAGCTTCCTTCCTTTCTGTAGGAAGCAGCATTATACTTTACATAAAAGGAAAACAACCATAACAACTTGCTACCATTCAGTGTGCCTATCCTTAAATCCGTTATTGGGCAGGCAGGCCGAGCCTGAGGATAAGTGCTTGGCTCCAAGACAAGCAGGAAGTTTCCCTCCGTAAATTCCTGTGACAGACTTCTGGCTCTGAGCTGAAGTGTTGACAGAAGACCATCGCCCACTGCAATGCCATAAGATGTCACACACATACAAGCCATCACCCTTCCTCTGTCAGTCCTGATTGGCAATGACTTCTCTTATCAGGTGGGTTAATAATCAGTTAACCTCTAGTCAGAGATTGGTCTTTTTCCTCCCTTTAATATATTAGAGACCTTCATAATTGATTTCATTCGAGAGTAATATTCTCTGGAGTATTTTGAAGTGGCAAAACAGAGTATTAGAAACTCTGGACTGTCAGACAATACTCTGCTGAGATGCAAGTTCTGGGATAGAACCACTTGAGAACCAGCATTGCAGACAGTGTTAATTTAAAAGGACACTGTACTCCAATACTGCACAACCATTATGTACTACATATAAAATTTTGTACATTTATATATATATACACACACACAATGAAAGTGTAATTTTATGGGGGCTATTGTATTTCTCTGTTGACTTGAGTTAAGCAGAGGTCAGCATCATGTGCTGTCTCCAGAAGCTCACAGGCATGGCATAAGTATGCAGAGGGGAGTGCTTACTGAATGTTCTTTCCATAATTAATTCTCAAAAAAATTTTTGTTGCCTGATCATCATGCAATTATTTGTAAAACAAAAAATGAAGCTACAATCAAATTATGTTTCCATGAATGGAAGATACATTGCATCTATTAGTTTATGTTTAAACAATAATTGAATATGTGAAGAACTAATCATTGCGATACTGAAAACATCATCAGCCCAAAGACTGAAATACTTTTTGTTTTACTTCAGAGAAACTTGGAGTTCCCCTCTATGTGGGAAGTGTTTTTTAAATTCCTTTCGGCTCCTCCTTTAAACATGTTGTAATTATAAACATACTGGCTTGTTGTGATTTTTAAGGAAATGAAAATTTAGGGAAGTCTAGAATATTTTGCTTCAGATTTTCAGGCCCCTAAATATTTCAGTCAGAATATTGGAAAGTCCATGAAAACCCTGAGCTTTTTTCAGCCTTCACTAACACACTCCAGCCTGACACTCAGTGTAACTGAAGAGACTTTAAGCAGCAAGGGCAAAGGAAGGACACCATCCAGTAAATATGCAGAAATGTGTTCTGCCTTCCAGCTCTGCTCTCTCCCATGGCTCTGGTCCTGTTAGACACAGCTGAAGAGCCAAACTTAGCTGGAGCCCACCTGGCTCAGCCTGGATTAATGCCACAATCAAGCCAGGAACATTTCCCCTCCAGATTCCTTTAAAGACAGTGAAAACATTGTGCAAATGAAGAGACCAGAAGTGAAGCTGTTTGGTGGCCAAGCTCACTCCATTTGCTTTCAGCTCTCAATTACAAGCAGCACATTCAAGAGCCAAGTAGGAGGAAAAACAAAAGCAGCCAGCCAAACCCTGCCACCAGTTTTCAGCGTATAAATCCTAAACGAGTCAACAGATTTATACCAGTATAGTCCCTTTGTGAATGATCAAAATAGGAATAAAAGTCTGAGATCCTCCATCCATTTCATCACTAAATCAGAAACAACTTGGGTGCTCAAAATGATGCTCCACATCAACACAGCAGAGGATCTGTTCCAGTTTGTGTCCCAAACACTGTGACACCCCCAAAGTCCCCACCAGCTGAGCCTGCCAGGATCACTGGCAAGACTCACAGAGAAACCATTTAGATAAAATTATTCTGGTATCACTAAGTGAAGGAGGAGGAAATGGACAGACTGTGCAGCCATGCCCTGCCTCACCTGTGCAAGCCTTTCAGGTTTAGCACCATTTCCTGATCTGTTATTGAGTGCCTGACCCAGCAGAAGCTGCACTACAGCAGGAAAGCACTGCCCTAAGAGCATTAGCATTAAGTACTACAGGGACTACAATCACCAGGATCCTCACTCATCAGCAATGGAGTGTAACTGCTAATTCCTCAAGGTTTTGTGGCTGCACATGTGCTCTGATTTCTTATAATAGGCCAGTGCAGCTGCATTTCAGAGAGCAGTAAGCTGAGAAATAATGAGGGTTATTCCATTTTTCCGTCTCAGATCAAATCCTTGATCATTCTAGCTTAGGACAAAACTGGCTCACTGATGCAGACTCCTGATATTTTTGGTCAAACACCCATGATGCACCATCTTGCAGTGTTTACACAGAAGCAGGCCTGGATGGCAAGGCAGTTCCCTGAAGCATAAGATTTGATTAACCTCGTTAGCTTGCCTTGCAGAGCTGCAAATGTTGTTAGACATCATGAAATTACCCAGCCCTATTTAAAACCCAACCGGAGTATTTGGCCTGCTGACCTCCCCCAGCAACAAATTCCACAAGTAAAATTAACCACAGTTTTCACAGCCCAGAGTGGCTCAGTCCCTGATCCCAGCCAGGAGCATCTCTTCGAGCTTCACCTGCGGGAGCTCAGGGTTTCTCCTGCCACTTTACCTTTCCCCACTGAGTTCCCAGACAGTCTCCATTTCAGTCCTTAAAAGCTAAGTCAGTCCAGACTATCATTAAAATTATTAAAGACAATAAGCAGCACAATTAAAATGATCACAAACTGCACGTGCTTGAAAGGTAAAGATGGAAGAATTAAAAGCATTATTCTCTGAACCCTCTCTCAAGGGTTATCCAGCATTATTGGGGCAGATGTAAAAGATTTTATCTGCACTGACATCCAAGGAACTACAAATAAGACCAGGCACTCTGGTAATACAAGCAGTCATATGTGTATTGACTTAACTGGAATATAACAATGAATTCACCACTGACAAACTTCAGGTGGAGACCCAAGGGTGTGCTTCACAAGGCAGAGCAGTAGACCTTGCCCAAGAGCTGGAGAGTTTCTAACCTAAAGAACAATCCTAGAAGTCATAGGAGGTTCACAGCTGGGCTTGATCTTAAGGGTCTTTTCCAACTTAAATGATGGTATACAAACAGTGATAGAGGACTGCAAACACTAAAACCACTCACAGCTGGACACTTCCACATAGCTTGGAGCCAGTTACTCCCCATCTCACTGATTTTCACTCCATGATTTCCCCACTGATTTCCCCTGGATGCTCCTTCAGACCCGCCTGTTGCTTTCTCCCACAACAACAATAAGCATTCAAAGCCCCTCTGCTGGAGGAACACACAGTGTCAATTACAGCAACATCATCCTTCTTAATCAAGGTTAATTTCAGGGGGTAATATCTTTCTCTGTTGGAATATTGTCAGGTGTTTTTAGATCTCCAATTTTATATAAATTTAGCCTCTGAATTCTCAAGGAGAGAGTTGCTAAGGTAACCAGAGCCAGCCATATTGCTGTGTGTTCTCCCCATGGAGCTTCATTAGGGCCAATCAGTCATTTCCAGGGTAATAGAATATGTTGCTTTCAGAGATAAGGATACAGCTTTTTATAGTGTCAGAGTATTTTATTAAGCATGTTAACCCCTTGCCCTCTTAAGAATCAGGCAGTGGCCCTTTCCTTAGAACTGTAATACCCAAGAAATGAGATTCAGGCAGACTAATTGCTGACAGTTGAGCACCTACGGCCAGATCAGAGGAAGTCAGCATGCCTGGAGTATGTTGCCTTGTGATAAGGAAGCCAGGGGTGGTTGGGGATTGTTTTCTGCCGGCAGGGAGCCAGATCAGCTTTATATCCCAGTAGCCAGGCACAAAGCCTGCTTCTGAAATAGATCTGACCTGCATGAACCGAGAGGTTTGGTATATATATTCCTTGTTCCAGTCTAGACATACGGACCACCTGCTATGTTTGGTCTCTGATGTGAGCATCATCATCTTTCACATCTAAGAGCTACTTTACACCTGTTCATAGAATTTATTAGCAGCTACTTTGGAAGACTGCTTAGAAAAAACCACTGGTATCAGATCAATTCCTAGAGATGAGACTTAGATCTTCTTCCCCAGAACCCTCCCAAATTTCAGCTAGCTGAAAACAGCACAGCCAAGATCTGCACATTCTTTAGTCAAAGAGACTCTGTCTGTTGTTCTAATTGTCCCTGTACCACTCATTAACTATTAAGACCAACTTCAGAACACACACATTCTCATTTCATATGCATTCTAGCTTCCAAAATTCATTTTCTTCAAGCTTTCCAGTCAGTACTAAGGAAACCCCACTGTACCAGAACAGCTGATGTTTGTGTGAGTCACACTTGCTGATCCATCTCCTCAGTCTGTACCTCCAGCATGGAGCTGCTCCAAGGTTATTTCTTCAACTCTAAGTAACAACACATTTATCCCCGTGACTCTTGCTCATCAGTAGTGTCGAGAACACCTGAGCCAAACATGACTTGACCTCACTTTGGCAGAAAAATTTTGAAGAAAATAGTACTAAGAAAGAAAACACATTTGCTGCCGAAGTGGTGAAAAAACCCCCAACTTACTAGCAGCTTTGTGCATCTCAGTGTTCATCCAGTAGGACTCCCCCAGAGTCCTGCCTGCAGACCAAAATCTGCAGTCATAAGACACCAGAAACCCAAAGGAAAAATCTTCCCCTCCTTCCTCCTCCATTAATCTCTCTGGAGGTTTCTCCTGGTGCAGAAAGATACAGTTACACCTCATCGCTCCCACTCTCCTGAACATCGTGTCCATCTTAGTGAATAATGGATATAACACTGCAGTCAGGAAGGACAGCATCTGTCAGCTGATACCATGTTTATTGTTTTCCCTTGAAAGAGTCCATTATTGTAGTCCTGTAGCAGATTCACTTACAGACAAACAGAAGCTTTACTTAAAAGAGGCTCCTTTTGTGCTGGAGAAGTAGAGACAGCTGGGCACTGGCATATTTTTGTCATCTTGTGATGTTTTCTTGCTGTTATATATTCACTAATAGGATAGAAAAAGTAATTATGTGGAATTTGAATAAAATTAATGAGATAATGGCAATACTTTTAAAAAGATGCCTGAAAAACCCCAGCATTTGCAGCACAGAGGTATTTAATAATCATTTGAGTAAAAACTCAACTTGTCCCAACATGAATTCACGGTTGATACAAGCACATGGAAACTAATGAAATTCAGAGCAATCACCACACATCTGGTTTGAATTTGTTTCTTTGAAATAGAAGTGTAGGGCATGAACACAAGACTTGAATGCAAGAACAGCAGCAGTGATGGATGATACCCAGACAAAAAAGCAAAATGGGCAAGGTGTTTTATTTTGGCAATTTTTTTGTTCTTCCTTATGACATTGTCTCACTTTCCTCCTAGAAATGGAACCTGCCCCTATGACAGAGGCTACAGAGAGCCTACAAGAGCGAACCTAAAGCATCATTCCAAGGGTGTTGGGAGTCCATTTACCTGTGCATAGCTGTCACTGCAATATGGAGGACAGGAGTGCTGTGTCCATTTGCAAGAGAAGGATTAGCTGCTCACCCCTCCTCTGACATCCCTTGAGGTCAGTCCTGCAGCCTGCACGGGGTGTGCAGTGAGGAGGGTGAAGATGAACACCCTTCACATGGCTGCTGCAGCCCACCACAAGGTGTGAGACAGGGCTGGCAAGATGTGGATGCAAGTTCAGTACCACCCCCTCTTTCAGTTTTCCAGAGGCAAAACCCACCAGCAAAGAAAAGCTGAGGCATCTTCCTCATCAACATTACCCATACTAATGAGAGTGTTTAGCTTGCAAAGCTTGACTGCAGCTGATGAAGCACAGAGCTCAACTCAAACAGAAAAAACCCAGCAAGCTGCAGGGAAGGTGCTCCCAGCCCAGGCTCCAAGGGAATACCTCTCCATTAGTAACCATTAAGCACTGAACGGGGAAATTAGAAACAGAACCCATTCTGATTTAGTCATTGATGCTCAACTCCCCGATACAATGGCTACCCAGGTTCCCTTCAGCTTCTTTTCATCAGTACTCCACTGATCTCCAGACAGGCATGGAAATCCCAGGCAGGCTGCAGCTGCTTGTGGGGAGCAGTTTTGTGAAGCCTCCACTCCCTAGGACCATCCTCTCAATAGCAGGTGATGGCTTTTCTGCTTTGCAAATCAAAACACCTCTCTAGCAAAGGAAAAAATAAAGCAATAAGAAGGTAAATTAACCCCCTGCAGGAAAAATCTGTGTTCCTGGGCCTGAACATCTGCCTTGGATGCTTTGTGAAGCATCCAAGTACTATTATGAGCATAATCAGCCTCAGAAGCTTTGTAGGGTGAAGCTACTTGGACTTGAATCCTCCCATGAAGCCCTCAAAGCTCACATTTGAACCCTTTTTGAACCTGTTACTGTCTCTTCACATCTTGCTTCCCAGCCACCAGCACTTCCCATTTGTCTTTTACCAAGGGCTCAGTTCAGTGCCCACCTAACCCCATTTTCCCCCCAGGACTGTTGCCTCCCACCTGAGGCACCCTTAGACATCCCACACCCCATCTGGGCTGCCTGTTCTAGCCCCTTTGAAGCAAGGATTCCAGACACCTAGAGCTCCCTTCCCTGCAAAGCCACCTCACCTCCAGTCTGCCTGCTGCTAAACTGCATCTCCACAGATTTTCCTATCAGCTATAATTGTTCATCATAAGAAAGGAACCTAGGATAAATATAAACTAAAAAGTACCACTTCAATACAAAACGCAGCACCTCCCTCCCCTCATTTCTACTCAACCAATCCATCACAAAACCCCTTGGGACAATAGGATATTCTTTGAAGCTTGATGCTGTGGAACAGGTAGCAAAGTTCACTGTAATGATGTGATTGACGTCAGTTATCTTGGAGAGAATACCCATTAAAAGGGTTTTTTTTCAGCCCCTGGCACAAAAACAAGTCATCTCTAATTGCAGTTATGCCTTACCAGCTAGGAGAAGTGTACAAAATCTCACTGCTTGAGAATGTGAAGATGATTTATCTCACAAGGCCTGAAAAGTAAGGTAGCAAAGATAATAGCCAAATACAGGCAGAGGAGAAGATAGAAGTGTTTTGAGGAAGTTTAATTCATTGAAAACAAAGAAGAGAAAGTGAAGTACTCTATTATGCTTCCTCTTTTCCAGATGTGGAAGTAAAAAACCATCCCACTTTCTGGAGCTCTGCATGTCACAAATGCAGCTTCTTAGGCACTGTTACTCAGCTGGAGGTTAAGAACAACTCAACAACTGTTTAGGATTCTGAGCATCCTTCATTCCTGCTGGAGTTAACATCATGCTGATAAGCACCAAGAAAGTTTGAAAGCTTATGCAAAACTTGCCCAAGTAAACTATCAAAAGTCCTTTGATGTGCAAGCCACAGCAGGAAAATCATAGCAAAATCAGTTTTTCTTATATTCCAGCATTTGTGCTTCTGGCTGGAATTAGAAAAATGCATATAAACAGAGCTTTCTCTAACCTCAAAATAGGATACTTGGCAGAATAAATGCCACCTTAGGCCACCCTCTTGTGGCCAGGGATAATTTCACAGCCACCTTGTCCTGCTTTTCCCTCTCCATCACACTGATGGCTCCCACTCCCCCAGCATGGGGGGTTACTGAACCTATGCTTTGGGTTCCTTCATGGATTCCACCCCACTGCAAAATGAGGCTCCCGAGGAGATGCATCAATTCCAGCAAGGAATTACATCTTAATAATACCTGTGCTTGGGACATCAGATTCCCTGAGGGAAGGTGAGTAGTAAATGCTGGGAACAAGAGGAATTTGTGCTTCCCTCTGAGCACATCGCTGCACCCTGATCCAAGCCTCACCACACCACCCCTGTCAGCTCCAGAGAAGCCAACCTGCCCCTGCCTTGGCTGGTGCTTTCTTGTGAGCAACCTGCTCCAGGTCAGGATATTCCATGACTGTCTGCACACATTCCACCCCTCAGCAGGGCATTAGACTGTGCGAGGCAGAGCCATTCCTCTGAAGTCTCTTCAGCATTGCAGGGCATGCAGCCCCTGAGTCACTTCAGTGAGCTGATCTGACAGGAGGAGGAAGAAAAAATGAAAGAAGTCTTCCAGGAGATCAGTTTCTTCATCTAATTTGCCCCGAGTGGATGAAAGAGAAGCAGGGGATGATGCTGAGAGCTGGTAGGGAAAGGTGATGGCTGCACTTTTCTGTAGCAGGGTCCTGGTTAGATGCATCAATTCACATCCTAAACCTCTGCCAATGTCTGTTTTCGTGTCTGGATAGCATACCCAATGCATACCCACACTGTCACCACATCATAAATATGTGCCTTTAGCCAAAGGCCAAAGCAAATTAGAATTCAGGATAAACAGCCCTTATTTTTATTTAAACCTGTTTATGTACTTTTGTAGAACAATAGCAACACTTCAATCCTCTGCACAAGATACTTATTAATAGCAACAAAACCAAGTAAACAAGGCAAGAGAAACAACCAGGGTGTTTTATTGCCTCTAATCCCCCTTTTGCATCATTCATATTTGTACAGGCCAGAGACTGATTTTCTTGGTCTGCCAAGCATGGCTGATAGATACACTGCAAACACAGAACAGATCCTTGCTCACAGCCAGGTTTTTCTGTGTCTCACTAGAGTGCTTTTGTTTTATCTCTCTCCCCACCTTTGCAATAAGACAAAAGATTACAGCTCAGATGGGTGGGCAATTGTTAAAGGAAGAAGAACAAAATAAGCAGTCAGGCCAATCTGAGAAAAGGATGTAGGCAGAGCTAAGGCATAGAGACATCTGTATTCAACTTAGGCACTAAGGAGCAGGTAAAGCATTTAGGCACTAGCAGCCACTGGAATAGGGAATTAATGCCCAGCTCCTTTTGAAAAAAAAAAATAAACCTTTGCCAAGATCAGAGGTGAGAGAAAGGAAGAATTTTGTGCTGATGGTAAAAAGGTAGTGTTGCATGATTCAAGGCAGTAGCTTTTTGCTCTCTAGTCCTCTTTGCATCTAAGGGGACCTCTGGACCAGGGCCCTGCAAGAAGCCAGAGCTCCACAAAAACCACCCCAGTCAGAAATGGTACATCAATGTGGTGGTGCATGGAATCACCTCTAGTCCATCCAGCAGCAAGCTCTGAAGTTGTATCTAAATCCATACTGCCTTTTTCTCAGTTTGCAGTTACCCGGCTGAGATGCTCTCCCAGAAAGCCTTAAAATAATGGTTATTTTTTTCCCTCAGAAGCAGTAATCCTACCTTCTTTTCACCTTTTACTGCATATCCTTATGTGCTCAAGGCACACACAGCTTTTAAATACTCAGTCTTTAGAAGTCTGAGCAACAAAAAGCAAAACCCTCTTCAGAGGTGTGTAACTCAAGATGGTCTCGGTCTTATTTTGCTCTGTGTTTGATTTAAGCCCCTCTCCAGAACAACACAAAGTGAGCTGCCTGGTGCTACAGAGATGGATAGATCTGTTCCTACAAGACTTGGACAATTGCTCAGATAAAATCTTTGTCAACACTCTCTATTGTCACATCCACCTTGCATGCACAAATAAATCCTCTCTTGCTGGCCCCACCTTTCCCTTTGCTACTAGACCTGGTGTAAGGATTGCTTTAAAAGAGCCTACTGCAACAAATTTACACTGCCAAAACCTAATTCTCTGAGAGAGGGAGGAAAAAAAAGCTAAGCAAAAAAAAATCTGATGCTTTACACCTCCTCAGTGCCCTCTCAAGAGCCCCTGATGCGAGTGGAGATTGCACACGTGGAGCAGAACTCTTGGCTCTCACATCAGGAGGCCAACCACACCAAGTGATAACTCTGAGGGCAGCATGTCTTCAGAGGAATAGATCCCGGATTTTCCTGCTCCAGGGGCAGCAGGGCCATTGTAGAGCAGGCTAACAGGGTGCTCTGGAGAACAGAAGTAAACCTGTGTTACACCATTCTTCCTCTAGTCTTCATTACTGGGGATGGAAAATGGGGTCACTTTTTGTGATGTGAAACACAGCTGATTTTGCTGGCACTGTTATGTGTCAGCTCCACATGTAGGGCAAGCAAGCACAGGATCTGCTCTCTGCTCTGCCAGGATCACCTCTTTAAGGGCTGAAGACTCAGTCTTGGGGAGCAAGCAAATCTCCCAGGGGATAATAGGAAGGAACCACCCAGCAAAGAAGTTGTTCAGGCCTAAATTTAACATAGAAATATATTTCCTATCTCCTCCATCTCAAGTGCCCAGAAAGCAGACACCATATCTGTTACCAACCAGCCCCAGGAGCATCCTGCCTTCCTGTCTCTGTCCTCAGGGAAGTGAAACTTCTTATGAGGAAAGAAATATTGATGCTCAGAGCTACAGCATAAAAATAACTTGGGCAAAGGTCTCTGCTTTTCCCTCAAATTAGGTACTTCCCATTACACTGATTTATCCCTTTTGCCAAGTGTCACATTCTCATTTTTCTTAATTATTCCTGACAAGTCAAAAGGGCTGTGAGGGCCTCCATAAAGAAATCTAAAAGAACTTTCTCACACTGAAGAAAACAGGTTAAATTCAGCAGGTCTGGCTGCTAGGAAGGCAGGGAGGCCAAAAGGGAGTGGAAGGAGGAATTCCTGCATTGTCTTGTAGCACCAGGCACACACTATGGACATGAGACCTGATCCCAGTTCTTAAGAGCATTATGATACATGGGGAGACAGTAAAAACATGGCCCTGGCACCAGGTCATGGCTCATTCCTGCCCACAGGAAGGACAAGATGGTAGTGACAGCCAAAATGGCTTCACCAAACATCTGCCCTGATAGCATGACAGCCCAGAGAGGCACAGAAATCCCCTTCCCGATCCCTGGCTCTCCAGTCTAAAAATATCCATTCTCTGGAGCTACTTTGGTCTGATTTGCCAGGGGCAAACTGCACCCAGCAGCATCAGGGAGGACTGAGCACATCACTCTCTCTGTCCTGGGCTTGTTAACACAGGCAGGCAGCACACACAAATCAATAGCCAGGGTCTGAAGTTTCTCAGCAGGTCATCATTTGATCTGGTAATACATCTTCTATGGTTTATTACTGGGGACAACAGATGTAGAGGGAAAACATAGTTTTCATCCTAGCCGTGACCAATGGGTTATAGGGAAGGAATGTCCAGAGTGAGGGACAGAGTTATTTCATTAGGGCACACATTAAACACTGATTTTTGTTCTCTGCAGGAGGGATGCTGTCCAATGAAAATGTCAAATCACAGCAAAATGAGTTCAAGAAATAAAATGGCCTGGAAATAGAGAAAAGGATCCTAAACTGGCACTGTTAAACCATTCTTTGGAATTGTTACCAAAGAGTACCAGCCTATGTCCCTCTTTCCTGTCCCCTTTGAGGTGTGGGGAGAAGAAGTAAGCTGTCCAACCCTCTCACTCCAAAGCTTCAGGGGAAAGCAAGGGTTTTTAGCCACCCCATTTTCCATGCTGTTGCTGCAGCCCCTGTACTTGCATTAAATTGGAGCCACAGCTGTGTGGTTTTTCCCCCTTTGGTACCCCAGAGGGCTTCAGTTCAAGGTTTAAGTCACCCATGTGCCAGCATTCCTCGCAGCAACAGCCCACCTGGCAGAGGGTATCCAGCATCTAGAGCAGCCCAGGGCTGAGCACAGGACTCCAACCCCACCAGAGCCTTTAACACCACGAGGTTCTTACTGCTGTTGCAGTTGAGGGCTGATAGGAGTCAGATACAATTTACACCTCAACACATGGACCAGAAGCCCCTCACTTCTCAGTTCAGCCGCTGTCAATACCCTTCCTGCAGACTCTCACTCAGGAGCACACCCAAATCCCAGCGAGGCAGGGCCCTCCAGCAGCACCAGTGCTCACACAGTAACAGCACAGAAATGCTCAGCTGCATGGTGACTGCTGCTGTTCCCAAATTAACCCAGCACAGGCACTACCACAAGCTGAGAATAATCCTTCTTTTACTCTTTTAGCCTTCTCTCAGTGCAGATGAAGGCACAGAGCCAGATAAGGAGCAGGAAGTTCCCCCACTTGATACCAAGAGGAAGAAAAGTACCAAGAAAGCTCCACTTATTGGAAAAGCTTCCCAAAAAAACCAGGAGCTACTCATCAAAGGTATAATACAGCAGTCCTCTGCTCTCCCTGGCACCCTCCACTCTGCTAATGCTTCACGGATCACAGCTCTTCGGTGGTTACAGGTGCCCTTAAAAGCACTGTGATATCAGCTGGTCTCCTCCCTCCTTAATTGAAGAAGGCTGGGGCAGCACCTGAGACCAGTCTGTAGCTGCTTCACAGAGCAGATGGCTTCACTGGTCCTAACAAAGCCAATCAGGAGTGGGTTTTTTTCCAGAGGGGTTGAGGGTGATATCCCTGAGAATGGCAGAGACAAGAAGTTATTTGCTTTTATACTATTGCCCTCCCCAATTAGATTTTTAGATGTGATTCTTTTCTTTTGTTTTTCAACTATAAAATGCCTTATGGGAATCAATGAGCTGGAGATAAAGAGTTGAAATCTCTGTTTGTCCAATACCTGTCCAGAGCACGTGGAAATCCCAGACATGTTACTGGCACAGCAAATCCCATGGACCCACTAAAGTGCACAAGCTAGATCTTAAAGGTTTTGGAAAATCTTGGCATGGGAGAAATTTTGACCCAGTGACACCCGAATCAAATTAATTCAGTGTTTTGTCTTACACTTCTCTTAGAAATGGCCACAGCAAATAAAAATATTATAAAGAAATTATCTTCCTTCAGTGTTTGCTCTGAGTTTAATGGAACTGCTCTCATTTGGAAGGTTTCCTGCCTATAAAAATATTTGCTAAGTCCTGTCTCATGGTCTATGGCTATTGCAAGCTGCTCACTGTCAGAAAAACATCCATCCCATGAGTGAATAACCCAGAACCCTCATTGAATCAGTTTTCATCTCCTCATGTGGATGCAGTGAGATTTGTTGGGAACTGGCACAACGCATATGAGAACACAGATGTCCCAATATTCCTCCCAACAGGTGGGGAGAAATTGCACAGAATGCTGAAGACCTAAACATAATAACAGTATGAAATTAATGAAATATTTTTAATAACGAAGGTAGAGGCTTTCACTCAAAGGAACTCTGAAATGCCACACTTGGCTTGTATGCTAGGGACGGTGAGAGAAAACACAAATCAATCTTTACAAGATTTATTGTCTCTGGAAAAGGGTTTGTTGGACAAATCTGTGTGTGCATAAAGGTCCATTCCTTATTTAGTTCTTTAGGCAGCTTTTAGTGGGAGACACTTTACAACCTTGTTGGATACGAAAGGATATTGTGACCAGACAACTGGGCAAATACCTCACCTTGGGAAAACCCCAGCTGGCATTTCCTGCCTCCTCACTCCCGATAAGCAGGAAGTTTTCACAGGCTGGTTCTCCATCTCCAAAGCTGCCTCCAGCCTTGCACTGCTCACACAGAGCTGCAGAGGAGCTGCAGACCCACGCGCACTACAGGGTTAACCAGAAGCCAGGCTGTAAAAGCAATTCCAGCCCTCACTAATCCCATCCACTGAGCTGTGAGTCTGTTCCCAAGCTTTCCCCGGCACAGCTCATTGCTGCATGTGCCTTTATATTATAGCAGAGCGCTTTATCTTTTGGCTGAATTTTTGTAGGGCTGTTGAATATAGTGATGTTTCAAGCTGCCCTGTCCAGATAAAGGACTGGGGCAGGACTTCTTGGAAATGCAGGATTTGTGTCCCCAGTCAGAGTGTTTTTCCTTCCGGCATGTGCTTAAAATGCCCGTAACCTGGGAGAGCAAAAGAAAGTTTCCAGAGTAGGATGCCCTAGATTTCTAGATTTTATCATCACAGCTTGATCTACGTGGTGCTGACAGCAACATAGTCTCAGATATGAGAGACTGTCCTTTCTCTTCTGGGTTCACTCCCCTGGGACTTTTCTGGCTCACAGTTCTCTTGGAATCTCCCTTACTCGTGTGTCTTCTGGACATCTCCTCTGCTTGTCACACACGGGAGCTGCCTCGGGGTAAATGTCCTCTGGCCTCCTTGTACTGGTGCAACTGGAATAACCGTGCTGAGGATGCTGATGGTCAGACTCTGATCTGTAACTGGGAAATACTGAGGGACCCAGGAAAGTGGTGTGAGGGGGGAACAGGCTGGTGACTCTCTCTCACCCAGTTGATCGAGATGCTGAGGACCCAGATTGACTCAGAAAGCTCCCAAAACACTTTTTCTATCTTATTCCCATACCCCTCATTGCATCTTAGTCATGGCTGTAAATGCTGGCTTCCTTTCCTCCCCAAATATTCCATTTACTCTAACAAGACATGGATTGCACTTAATTGTTTATCTGAACTGAAGCTGTAAACTGTTTAAATGATTCATCCATTAATATTCAAGGTGGATGCTGCTTTCACACGTTGCATCGTGCGGAAAAACAAGAGACGCATGTGTTATTTTAATGAGTAAATAATTACTGCTCATAAAATGTTATGAAGATAGGGCACACCACTATTGATTAGACAGTTATTTTAGGTTGTTTCACTTAATTTGGTGACAAACACTGGAATTTATCTGGGAGAGGAAGGTGCTTCTCCCCAGACCATTGTGTTTCTGGTACCCTACGCAGAGAGCGATGCACTGGAGCATCGTTAGGGGAGGCAGGATGTCAGCCCACAGTAGTGATATGCAGAGCAGCATTTTGCCAACCCAGCCTGCAAATAACTTTGTTCAGACCCAGTAGTTTCTGGAAAATAAAAAAGGGAAAAACAACCCTGACTGCTTGCTCAGGCACAGTGCAGGGCAGCTGGACAGAAACTGTCTCTCTTGGCAGAGCATCTTCTTTCAGCCCTGCTCACCCCTTCCCATGCTCACTCCACACACTTGGCAACGGGACCCCTCTGTGTCCTGAACAAGGATCAATTCATCACGTGAAAGAGGAAGGCATCAAGCCCACTCCCAGGAGTAACTGCTGGGAACATGGGGATTGAATGACTAAAGCCTCATTTAAGTGACAGGAATTCTGCCTTTCATTTCAGCGTGGCCAGGATTTACTTGCAAGAAAAGAGGGGAAAGTTCCTAAGATTTCATTCAATTTGGATAAGTACCAGCAGTTTGTTTGGTTATCCCAGAGCCTTTTATCTGCAGTAAATACAAAAAGAAAAGGCCTTTGAGAAGACAGATTGAGAGGGTGTTAAATAAGTTGTTGCCCTTTCCTTGTTCTGAGTGCAAGCAGACAGTTTTCGTGGATAGAGGCTCTAAAAGGCTGCCTACATATGATCAAGAAGTAAATTGTATTTAAGACTTTAATGATGGAAGTTTAACTTGCTGCTTCTGGCTTACCCTGGCCAAGCCAGCGGATAGATGCACGAGGGTCATGCATTATTTTAGCTGAAGTGCTGTTGACAAATGATGATGAGTTTGCAGAAAATTATTCAGGAGACACGAGCAGGTACACGCAAGGAGTGTTTTTCCTTTATAAGAACTTGCCAAAATATGTTTCTGAGAAGCCTGTGCTTCAGTGAAACTTTGTCTCCTGACTTCTCACCTCCAAAAGTCTCCAGTGTTTGCCCAGAATGGAACTCTTGTGGTGCAGACAGTAGTCTGGTTTCAGTGAGATTCTTCCCTGCTCTGGTGCCAGAGAGGTTTGGTAACAGACGTGAGACTGAATCAATATTTGCAACAATTACAAAGAAACTTTACTTTCAAGCTTTCTGAGTTCAGATGGCTTTTAAATTTGTCAGAAATAATTCTCCACCATCTCCTTGCAGGTATTCACAGTAGACCTGAACATACAGTGATGTAGAATAGGCAGATGGTCCAACCCCAGCTACCTATGCAAAGGTGACTCTGGGTTTGCATGATGCCACTTTGAAAAAGAAGTACAGGACTTTAGAGAACTTGAAACACATCTACACAATATCATTTCAGTCAGGTGCTCTGAGCAACAAATATTTTCACTCAGCTAATTTACTGTCCTTAAAAAATGTCCTATGGGAAAAAATATCATATGGTTGATTGTTCATGAACATTTAAAGAGCTTCCCATCTGGCAATTCATTCTCCTCCTGACAGAATATCAATCCAGCCATTCTGTCAGCTCCTGTGCTTTAGTTTAGTTACTACCACAGTTACTGCTACAGCAGTAAAATTTATTGATCAGACATTCTTTCTTTACAAGGTAGAAATGGAGGGCTGTGACTGCTCATTCCCCCACAGCATGCAGCAACTGTCTTTGAAGGTGAAGAGCTTTGAACGTTTATGGAGCTGCAGACTGTATTTTCCAAACTGGATGCTAGGAAAGATAACCAAAAATAGAATTACTGAGCAAGCAAGAAAGGAAAAAAAAATAGTGTTTGGAGTCTCACTAACCACTGTTCAGCTCTGCTCCTGACCAGTGCAGAGCTCCATGGGATTCTCCCTTTCCCTCCCTGCTTTAGCTCGTTCTCTCCTTGGAATGAGCTGCACAAGCCCTGTGAGGCAGCTGGAAAAACCCATTTGTGTGAAGTAACACAGCTACAGAGCGGAGCCATTGGGGTGAAGGTCTGTTCTGCTCCCAAGGCCAGGGGACTGCTTTGCATCCTGACCCTCAGCACCACCACCATCCCCAGCTCTGCTGCCGTGCTCCTGCTGCCGGCACAGAGAGCGGGAGGGAGCGAGGGGCACTGCTGGCATTTGGCAGCTGTTGTCTCATTAGTTCTCCATTAACTATCAGGAACAACAAGTGATGCATTCCTATACCCCTCTAGCTGTCAAAGGTATTAAAATGCCCAGTGCCATCTGACTGGGAATGTGAAAGGCAGTGGTGGAAAGACAGGACACATTAAGCAACTCAGAAACCGAGGGGCCAGCTGGTATCTAAAGAGGGTGTCATTTGTAAGGCACAAATGGGTCTAAAGTGAGCACAAGGGAGGCTCTGACCCTGAGCACTGAAGCACGTACTTCTCTTTAAGCAGTTAGTAATTCCACTAAATTCATTGGCAACAATATTTTTGACCAACTCTTTTCTGTGTCTAATGCTCCCTAGATAAAAAATAGAAGTGATAATATCAGCTTGCCAGTTGTTGAGGCTTACAGGCTAAATGTGTGCAGAGTGCTTTGAGATAGGAACCTAGGAAACAGGCCCAAAGGGGACTCCAAGGGTACCAAATCTCATAGGCACATCCACCACTTAATATCTTTGATAATTTTAGCGAGCTCCATCCTGAAACCTGTTAAATTTCTCACCCAAAGTATTTTGGCTAGCAAACTATTCACAAATGTTACCTTTCTGAGGATTAGAAGCAGGTCTGTTAGTGTGGGCAAATGATGAAAAGAGAAGAAAACACATTTAGGAAAAGATTATCAGCTGCATTATGAGCCAAAAGGAACAAGTGTGTTCTGAACAGTCCATTTGCTTCCTGCCTGCTCTGGGCACTGTTCCCCTGTCCTCTTCCATGGTTTATGTCATTGTTCTCCCTCCAGCCATTATTGCCCCATTACTCCTTTCTGTTGTTTGCAGACACTGCTCCCTCCCCACCTTCTTCCTACTGATTTTTGGATCCTCTGCTCCTCCACCACCTGATTTTGAACATCAGAAATCCAGTCCCCCATTACAATCCAGGACCACGGGCATTTACTCTTTTGCACTGAGCTCCTGGTACCCTCTCAGCATTCAGCCACACCCCAGGCTGGGGTCAGGAACGCCTCTGGCTGCAGAGAAGACCCTCAACATTCCAGGAGATAGCATTTCTTCCCTTCATGCTGGCTGGTGGAATGATCTGTATGGGGGAAATGGAGAGCCCAGTGGAGGAGCGTGGGAAGAGCGGCTGTACCAGCACCCCCAGGCTGTCAATAACCATCGGGATGATGGTGACTGAGCCAGTGTTGGGAGCCACGAAAGCAGGAAGGAGCCAAACACGCGGCAGTAGAACATTATTTTTCTTCTCTTTTCAGTAATTATTTCCTAGGATGAGAATTTGCTTTTGCTCAACATTTTAAAATTGAGGCCACTCTCTGTGCAGCTGCCCAACAGTGACAGCCGACAGTGGGGACAGGACCTGGTTTTGGATATCATCCATCAACGACAGATCTACACCACCGTGTGACGGAGGGCAAGGCAGAGAGGAAGGAGGGGGGGAATGGGAGGTGCAGAGGGCTGGTAAACAGCACACAGAAATCTCATTTTCAGTTGCCAGCTCAAAAACAACCCCAGCTTGCTGTGGCCCAAAGCCATTTCCTGTTGAGTGTAATGACTTTGGTACTTGCTCTGCACTTATTAGACAGGCAACCAAAAGAAAACAACAGCAAAAAGCTGTCTTTGAAAATGAAGCAGACATTGCTAACAGCAGCTATCCATCTTAGTCTCCATTTCCCCCTGGAAACAGATCCCAGCAATTAGCAGGACACCCGCATCTTTCATGGAAATAAAAAAAAAAGTTAAATAAGCTCCAAACCTGCTTTTGTCTCTCTGCAAACATCAACAGAGGGAGTGAAGGGACCCTTCAAGCCTACACAGTCCAGACCCTCTGCAGTGAGCAGGGATATCTTCAACTTGATCAAGCTGCTCAGAGCCCCACCCAACCTGGCCTTGAATGTTTCCAGGATGGGGCATTGGGCAGCCCATGCCACTGTTTCATTACCCTCACTGAAAAGAACTTCTTCCTTGCATTTAATCTAAATTGACCCCTTTTCGGTGTATTTAGTAATGTAAATGTAAACCATTAAAATGTAAACCATTTCCCTTTGTCCTCTCGCAACAGGTCCTGTAAGAAGCTTTTCCCTATAAATACAGGTTTATGCCCAGATTCTGAGTTTACAACAAACCCACTGGCACCCCAAAGAGACAATTTGCTCCCTGGCAAAAACTCCGTGACCACCCTGGTGCCGAGCCCTCCCTCAGCAGCAGGAGCTGCCCTGTGGCAGCTGAAGCAGCTGCATCCTCCTGCAGTTGGGAGAATTGCAGTCCCACAGCTGTCCCCTTCCTGCGTGAGCTTGGGTCAGGGCAGTGAAGCAAAATACCCTTAATCCTGACCTGGCAGTGTTTGAGGGAGGCACTGTGCATCTGTGCTGTTTTGCATACACCACCTTTACTTTTTCTCCACCCGACGAGCTCCAGACTGGCGGCCAAGAGTGACAGCAGATTCCTTCCTCGTCAAACAGCTGTGCTGGCAGTGCTGATGAATGTTTCAGGATAACTAACATCCTCCTCATCTCAGATTCCTCTGCACCTCTTAGCCTGTTCATGTGGAAATGGCTTAGCCCTAGATTTAAACAGCACTCCTTCCGCAGACTCGCTTTCCCTGGTATTTGTCCATGTTATGGCATGTAGCCATGTGAAAGAAAAAGTATGTTGAGGGTAATGGAGCAGAAGGACAGAGGGTCATCATTATTTTTTAAGCTGCTTCGAGGATTCCAAAGAAACTACTTCCAACAGACAATTACGTAGGCATTTTGTTGTGGCTGCCCTGTGGGAGGAAGTTTGGCTCCACCACACCTTCCCCTCGCTCAGATTGCTTTCACCTGAATTTTAATGATCTAAAAGACCCTTCAAACTTGAGAAAGACAAAATCAATAAAATGCTTAATGTGGAGAGATGGCACAGGGTGACCCTGAGTGCTGTTCTTTGTGGATGAAAAATGCCTCATTTAAAGTTTTTCAGTTTGTGGATTTCCCCCAGCAATAAATTTGATTTCCTGTCTTTTGCATTTGCTTTCAATTTCAGGAGAAATTTGCTCCCACAATCAGGGCAGAGATGGATCTGGACTGATTTTGTGCACAGACACTTCACAATCACCCGAGAGAGGTGTAGCTGATGGAGGTTTCCAGCAGCACAGATCGGCTTCTCCATGAATAGGAGAGCTGGCATGATGAATGCTGAAGCTTTCATCACTACCAAAACATCCACAATAGTCCTTAATTCCTTCCCAGCTGAAGAGGTGGTGTGTAAAGGACTGGAGCTCTTCAAGAGATGAAATGATATTTTGTCCCCAACAGAAAGCAGCTGATAATGAAGTAGAAAAGCACAGCCCACACCATGCTGAACATCTGCATTTGGATTTTAATTCTCCATCCCCTTAGAATCCTGGTTTAGTATTGTCCAAAGGGAGATAAAAATTTATGCCTTCTTTTATTACGTCTGTGAGTTTTTGGCAGCGAGGAGAGCCTGTATCTTGCAAACTGATGTTCTCTCTGATGTGAGGAGTTTGGCTACTCTGGGCTCTTGTAACTGCATTTGCTTTTGGCCCAGAATAGGCAAGAGCAAGGGAAAAGAACTCACCTTGCTGTTTCAGGTAATTGGGAGCCAATCAAACAGGCTGGGACCCTGCCAGAGCTTTTCACGGGGACCCTGCCCACACAGGGCTTGGTGCTCTCCTCTTCAGTCAGTGGGATGATCTCTATCACATGATTCCAAAGCACTTGAAATAACCTGTCTGGATCTCTTACAAGAAAAATCTTTCCCATATTTTTATACATTGAAATACCATAGAATAGTATTGCAAATCCTGCATCCTGGGGGAAAATGACGGGAATAGAGATTTTTCTTCACTGCCAGAATGAAATTCACTGACTCTTATGATATGTCCTGTTTTTCTCAGCACTGAATCTCCTGCAGATGAATGATTAGATAGAAATCTCAGCTACAGGATTCCACAGAAAAGCTTGAATTCCATGCTAGGGTTTAGGAAGCAGAAGGTGCGCTAAAAAAAAGTTAAAATATCACGCTTTCTTGGAATCTGACTCATGCTTTAGGGATGGTAGATTCTGGAAATGGTTAATTAGTAAAAACACTTGGGATATTCTCAGCTAGAAAATCTTCTGTGCCAGGATCACAAAGGGCTAGGGTTTAATCTAATACACAGCAGTAGTGGGAATTATCCTCCCTGTTATATTTCAATATCCAGTGAGCCATTGCTAGGGTGTATTTGGAATACCTCCATAGCCTTGCACTGATGAAGCACAAGGGGATTTACTTTCCTCTAAACCCTGTGGAAGGCACAACAGATTTCAATACATTTTGTTTATATACTAAGGGTCTTTTTTTTGAGCAAATGAGTACCCTCAATACTCACTGCTATTGTGTTCAGTTAACTGTGGTTCCTGTCTATAGAGAAATCACACAAGTGCTGAGCACTGGACCATTAGTTCTTGGGTGTCCTGCACCAGAATGTCCCTCCTCACCAAAGGGTTGTCCACCTGTTGTTGAGAGTGGTGGTTAAAGATCAAAAGAGGTACACTAAATCTTATTTCTATTTTCTCAGGAGAAGTTCTGTGAGAATAATCAACAATCTGCAAATGCAAGAGACTCATATAACAGGCTGAGTGACTCCCAAAGCTTTGGATCGATTAAAAATGTAACCAAACCAATAAAAAATGGGTAAAAGAATTCTACTCTTCTCTATATAATATCAGTTTAAAACCTAACTGGAGCAAGTGAAATAGGAAACAAAATCTTTGACAGTTCATTCCAGAGCTACCCTTATGAAACAGGAATCCTGTCATATATTTGCCTTGTCCGTGATAAATACACACAAAAAAGGGGAAGATTTTACAGCAGAAAATATCAATAATGTCTTAAGGGAGTCAGGCAAAATTGGTTTGTCTATTTACAAATCAATACATAAAACCCTCCATGAAGCTGATACTTATTTGACTTTGATGCCTGAGCATTACTGAGGGTGTCAAGGGCTGTTCTCTGTGCTGTGTAACGGCGCAGAGAGGCAAAGCTGTCCTGCTGTGTTGGGTTTCTGGTTTCCCAAGTGTGTCCTTGTGCCAGCACAAGCCAAGGGGCTCCATGGGGTCACAGGCTGTGGAGGTGTGCTGAGCATCACTCCTGATGGGAATCCCACAGGGATATTCTTCATCTGCCCTCCCTGCCCCTCCATGCTGCCCTGATCACTGCACTCTGAAGCGATGCCCTCCTGGCATCAGCATTTCCTGGAAGATCAGCAGGATTTTGTAGAAAGCTGTTTTCTCCTCTGCTGTGTTCCCTAGGGCCTGGAAACAAGTGGAAAAGGCTATGAAGGCTCAACTGGGACACGTGAGGTGGGTCAAGACATTTACACCAAAACACAGGGAAGATATTAGCTGTAAACTCTGCTTCCACATCCCCCAGCGGAGGCCAAGATCTGTCCCTGGAAAAGGGGTGCTTTTGTATCCATGCAAGACTTGGAAAAGATGCCCAGAAAGCCCAAGGGCATCCCTCCTGCAGTTATCAGGACTTGGAAATGTTTCCCAGAAAAGGAGTGAGGGAAGATGCAGAGGGAGAGATGATACCTTCCATTAATCAATGGAGCGGAGCAGTTGTGGAGCAGCAGAGGAACAGCAAAAGACAGGCAGCCCCTGTGCAGGGCTGAGACAGCGATGGCAAACCAGATAAGCACAGTCACTAAACACGGCCAAGCCCCCCAGCATCAATCTAAATGCTACAATTACGAAAATATTGCCCTTAACAATTTGAAAACGTCACTTGCAGGTTGTACAATTAACCCTAAGAAATCAGCAAGAGAAAAACTGATTGGGTAGAAAGTCTGTAAAATGGGGGTCAACACCTTTTCTGTTTTCTCCATCAGGATTTAAAAAGACATAAAACCAGGGATATTAAGGCCAGCAGCAAGAAATAAGGCTTTTTTTTTTTCTTCTCAGCCAGCAGTAAACAACACACATCTTTCAGAAAATGAGACATGTCCCAAGGAATTTGAAATGGATCATTGCCTTTTATGAAACATTAGATGTGTCTGGAAGTTAACACTGAAAATTAGAATGCAGAGAATAGACAGACCACAGAAAAACATCATTAAGTGCAACGTATTGACTTTCCTTTCACAGTGGGGATAAGAGCATTATTGTTTAGGTAAGTGAATGGGAATTCAAATAGGAGACCAAACCCATCTAGTTTTGGTTTGGTTTTGGTTTTTTTTACAAGATGAAATTTGCTGCAATGTCCTGTATTACTGTATTATGCATTACTGCCTGGAGGAAAGTTTCTCTCTAAACAAATAGATGAAAATATTTTGAGAGAGATCACAAAGGAGCTTACAGCAATGAGCAAAAACCAAATAGGCAATGTAAGCATGATTAATTTGTTTCTGCCCGCTCCTCCATTCAGAGAGGGATGAGCTGGGGAAAACATGGTTTATTTGCAAAAGGAACAGATTCCTATCACGAAGAGAATGGGGGCAAAACTGCTTTGAATTCTTTCTGTTGTCTTTTGTGCAACAAATTCTCTGACACAAAGATGTAAAACTTAAATCTCCCACATGCTGGAATGCTCTCACAGTGCTATTTCCAGCAGTGGGCTGTGCTCAGATGTCTTTGTTCTCCATGTCTCCCTTCCCCTCTTTGTGGGCTCTTTATTTATGGTCTTCTACCTGTTGGTTAACAAATTACTTTGCTACGTGAATGGGAAAGACTGGATCCCTGATAAAGGACTTCGATGAGCAGAGATAGGGCTGGTGGCTTGTTCCACAAGGTGCTTCCTAAGCAATTTGTGCCACAACAGGAGCAGGCCTTTTTTGAGTCTTAGATATTGCTGTGCACGGTGCCCAGGTTAGGGAGATGAGGTTGGAAGGTGAAGGCTGTCTCAACTCTGCCCTGCTGGCACAGCTGAGTGGGCAGTGGGTGGTGGGGAGAGGTCAGGGATTGACTGCAGTGATACAACTTCTCAACCTGGTTTTGCTGCTGAACTGGAGGTGTTAAGAACCATGCCCTGAATGGAGGAGCAGGAGCTCAGTGCTTTCAGGTGACCTACTTTCCACCCACCCCTGTTCTCATGAAGAAGAAGCTGTGGTGTCTGACTTGGACACACTTAGTGTGCAGTCTGGCTGTTGCAGGAGTTTTCCTGAATCCCACCCTCAGTTCTATTGTGCTGCTGTTCCTGGGTGAGCAATGGAGATGCTGCTGCTCCTTCTGCTGCCCAATGGGGCTGTCAGCTTCCAGGGCAGCAACAGCCCCATCTCCCTGTTCCTCAGGAGGGACCTGACCTCAGTGTCATTTTGGTCTCTTTTAGAGCTTTTTTAGTCTTTTTTGTCCCTGAGAATAAGTCCTGATTGTGTTGATGATAAGTCCAGCAAGGGCAGCTCCCAGATGAATGGGAAAACATGTAAACACCAATGATTTGGAGGAAGGCAATAGATTTTTCTCAAGGTTTGTGTGCTTTTATGAAGTGCTGAACACCAGTAAAAATTTTATTTTAAACTATATTTAACCTGTATGGGGTGAGATGAAAAGAGGTTGAATGTACCAGCCACAGGACTCTAGGTTATGGCATTTTTGTTCTTCAAATCACAATATAACCAGCTCTAAAGAAAACAGAAAGGCTGAAAACAGTTTTCTGGGGACAAAGTGCATTGCTTATTGCTTGGCTGTGGTTTAGAGGTTTGCTCCCTTTTCCTTCCTCCATTCATTGCTAAGTTATGTCTTCCCTCCTGGTAATTCACAATAAACACCTCAGGGATGGAGGGAATGATTGAAAAAACACAAAAACATTTGAAAGCCTTGACTCACTGCCAGCAAACCACCTTCCGCTGCAGTTAAATATCTGTTTGCATTTGAATATTTGATGAAATCTGGTTGAACTCAAATGAAACTGTTGCTGGGAGAGAAATAATGCTACAGCAATCTATAGTAATGATCTGAAGCGGTGCCATTTGCAGCAATGGCCCTGCTATGGCTGCTGCATTGTTAATGAGACCACAGAAGCACACAGAGCCCATTAATGACAGGGAAAAGACTGCAGGGAGCTGGGCACCCGCAGCTCCAGGAGGCCCTCAGCTCCCATCCTCTGTGCCAGATGTGGAAATTTCCACTCAGCCCCTGACACCCAGGGATTGCCACCCCCTCACACCTCCCAGCTGAGGAGCCCCTGGGAGCCCTCCCTAGCCCATTCCAGTGTGCAGAGACTGGGATTACTGAAAGCCTGGTCCTTCTGCAAAGGGCACACCGAGGAAGAAGGGGAAAGGCAGGATTTCCTCTCTCCTCTGATGGCTTCTGAAATGAGTTTGCCTGCAAACCACTAATCCCTTTGCTACTTAACAGTTTCACTCTCCCATCCTGCGATGGTTTTCCCTCCTGCTTTTCTCATACAGCTACCACAGTCAAGGATGGATCAGTTATAGACTCCCTCACAAAACATAAAACCCTAAACAGAATGAAAAACTCACTTGACTTAGTGAAAGATTCTAAGATTAAACCTGGAGCTAAAGCTGACCCAGAGGTCATCTCTGAACTCTGCAATGGCTAAAGATGTGCACCATTCACTTCTAAGCTGGGTGACGTGCTACAGAGGTCACAGAACCAGGGGAAAGCACAACTCGTGAGGTGACAAATGGTGCCAAAATTCTTCCTCAAAGAAAAGAGGAACCAAAGGAGAAAGGTAATCACATCTTTTGAGCAGCTGGCTTCATGCCAAGGGAAAAGGAGATGTTAGGCTGTCACCACTTCGTGCAGCACTGCTGAAGGGATATTGGCAGGGAGAAGAAAGCAGGCATTGCCTCACAAGCTCACCTTGATCTTCTGAGTAATTGCATTTCCATGAAGTGTCACTTCCTGCCAGCTCACAGGTGTTCCCATCTGTGTTTGCTGCCTGAGCACTCGATACCACCTCAAAGGGGGTGGTTGTGGAGGCCCTTTCACTGAGCTGTTGCCAGGCTGAAGGGAAAAATTCTAATTTTTCCCATCTTTTCTCTCTGCCTCCATTCCATGCACGGCACCGCCAGTTAAATTGCTGGGAAGAAGCTGGGACAGGGGGCTCTTCCCGTTTGGTTTTTGTTATTGGCACTGTAAATGGATGAGGGGAGGTTTCCACTCCAGCTTTCCCTGGATGCAGGAGAGGATTTAACCAGCCCAGCGACTGCCCAGAGGGAGATGCTCTTACCTCCCATGGCAAAGAGCTTGTACTGTACCTGGAGAGAGAGTCCACAAGTAGGTCACTTACAGATCTGCTCCTTGAGAGGCTTCCCTGTGTCTTCTTCTGAATCATCAGGCCCTGCCCCTCACCTGGCAGGGGATCCGAGATGAGACAGGTCCTGGTCTAAGCTGATCTGGGTATTTGGGCACTGGTTTCCGACAGCTGAGTCCTGCATCAGAAGCAAAGAATGGCATTTCTTTCAGCAGTGACCATTTAAACCCAAATTATTTATTCAGGGATTTTATTAATTTAAAGAAGAAATCGTTAGTGAATCAGATTCTGAGAAATAGCATTCACTCAGGACTTACAATACTGATGTTAGCCTTGTGCTGGCATGTGGAGTGTTTATTCAAGCTTGGCCCTTGAAAAGGGTCACCAAGCCCCTGTCCCGGGGTATTTCTGTTTGCTTTCAATTGCAAATGAACATTGTATAAGGACTTAATCTCCAGTTTGCCTTGTAGAAATTGATTTATCACTTAATAACACCCTTGCTGTGATGGGGCGAGAGCAGGCTGAGCCTGAGCAATGGCTCTATTGTGCTGTCAGTATAAATTAGGTCTAAAGATGTTACTGTTTAACCACAAGCTTTGGGGTTTCTGTGTTTTTTTACAAGTGCAATTTTCAGCTGACAAAAGGCTTCTTGCACAACAGATCCTTTCCTGTTTAGGGTTTCATCCCACACAGTTTTCACAGCCTTGCTGCCCTCTGAATCTCCTGC
This sequence comes from Falcunculus frontatus, assembly GCA_013398115.1. Lineage (NCBI taxonomy): Eukaryota > Metazoa > Chordata > Aves > Passeriformes > Falcunculus > Falcunculus frontatus. Next base: position 1,458,825 of record VZRV01010997.1, on the reverse strand, counting down.
AGGCAGCAGCATGCAGAGGAGAGGGGATCAAACTACAGGAAAGGCAGAGTCTGCTTTCTGTGCTGGAAATTGTAGTGTACAGCTATTGATGATAATTATAAGGAAAAGGCTCATTGATTTATACTCAACTTTCTGAAAAACTGAGGTTTCAATAGAACCAGGGAAAGGAAAAAGTAATAAACTGAGACATATGTTCTACTTTATCTGTTATTAGAGAGGATAGAGCTGGCTTCAGGTGTCTGAAAGAGTCATGTTAAGCTCCAAGACAGAGTTAAGTCTGAAGTAGGAGCTTTACTTCATAAGTACAGACTGGCTTATTTTGACTAGGCTCTCACCCCAAGCTGAGCAGCTGAAGTCTGGAATAAGAGTGCATCAGCTCAGTAGAGATGGCCTTGTCCTGAAACGAAAGTTCAGATGGAGCCAGGAGTTAAGAGCAGGGTGCAGGGACCACGTCTGGGTTTCATCATGTGGGAACAGCCTGAACGTGCTGTCAATCTCTTCCTCTGTAAGGAGACTAAAAAGATGATACAGTGAGTAATGCTCAGTCAGTAATATTGAAATGCCAGATATAGACAGATGGAGTGGCAGCAGCTCTATCTGAAGCTGAGAGTTCTTGATCTCCTGCCTGACTGCAGATGGAAGGATCCTGCTGCAGCTGCAGGTAGAGGTTGGACATCCGAGGGAACAGGGAGCGTCACAGCCTGGTGTTTTTGTGCAGAGGAGGTGAATTAATACGAGGGGTGGTTATGAATCAAGGAGGCCAGGTCTAGCTCAGGGGTTTTCCATATCTGAAGACTCCTGTCTCTTTTTGATTTTGCAGCTTGTTAGCATCAGTTTTGTCTTTTGCATTCAGCTTCTGAGAAGCTCCCATGAATTGTAGATTCCATAATCCCTGATTTCACCCAGTCCAGGATTTGAGTGTGGCATCAACCAGCCTGTAATTCCCTTGGCATAAACAGAAACCCTGTAAAAGAAAATTAACCAGGGCTTATGGGGTTAACTTACTATGGCATAAAGACTCATAGAAGAGAGGAAGATTTATTTATAAGTTAACATTTTTATATACACACATGCATGTATATATATATTCATTAACTTGCTAGAATGTATATTGGGAGCATTTAATACATTCTTCAACAGCTCAGAAATTTCTGTTCAGCTCACGAATTCATCACCACAGTGAGTGATAATGAGCCTTTTGCCGTAGGATGCAAATCCTACAGCATCCCTGAATCCCTGATGAAGGAGGGACTAGGAATCCAGGCTCTTCCCGATATTAAGGTTAGACAGAGAATGGAAAAATAAACTAACCCTTGTAATTTTTGCTGTGTCTATAATGAACCATATTAAATTTGAAAGAAGTATTTTAAACAGAAACTTAATTACTATTAATCAAAGAAGAACTAGTAGTAATCAAAGCCTTTCTAACATTTTGTTAAATCTTTCATACTCACACTCTCTTTGGTCTGTCAGGACAGGGAACAAAATGTTGGGGATATCTTTCAAATCAATTTCTTCTAGAAAACAAAAAAATTGAATTTGCATATTTATTTGCCATTATTTCACAGTACTTTTGGGATATCTTATTTCATTACTTAGTTAATTCGTTTGTAGTAACATCTTTTCTTTATTCTTATTCATGTCACGGTGATCTTGGAAATATTTTTCAAAATCACTTTGGTTGTCTCAGTCATGAGACAAAACTTCTGCACTCAGTGCATATTCTAACCTACTAATTAACACTTAACAAGCATCCAAGGTCTTTTATACAAATAACAACTAAAAATGGGAGGGTGGGGGTTTGTGTGTCAAAGTAACTTGCTTTGTATGGAGGAAAGAAGAGGGCAGAGAGAGCTGCCCAGAGAAGCAGCCTCTCAGCAGCACCATTTCTTGCTGTTACGACCACTGGTGACCAAGATCCTCCAAAATCACACCTCTCCTCCTATCTTATTCTTCAAACAATATGCAAACCTATTTTTTAAAGAGGGCTTTACTGATTTTTATGATCTTTCCTTCCTTTTCCATTTGTTTTGAAAGAAAAACACTATTTCTTAATCATAATTTAAAAATTACTTACATTGGACAGATACAGATTTGTGTCTCAATGAACAGTTTGGTATTCTGAACAAGGAAACACTGACCATATGCAATTATTTTTATCCCGTAGGTGCAAGAGATATTTTCTTTTTTGAAGTTCCCCATTTTCTTAAGAACACTTAACAGAAGATTTCCCTCCTTGCACTAATAGGACAGACATTCCAAATCTATCAAGCTGAAGGGGAAGCTGCGATCTTTCATTAACTGCTGAAGAATGCACCCCACCATCCAACTTCAAACATTCTGTCAAAAATATAATTAAGCCATCTTCTAAGTAAATGTAATGATGTCTTGTATTTTGCCAGATGCTTTCATCCCTGCAAAGAATATATTTCAGACCTCCTCCTGTCTCCCTTTATTAAAATAAAATTTAAAAAATGCCATAGCTACTTTAATAAGATATTTATTTATTTATTTATTTATTTATTTATTTATTTATTTTTAAAACGTTATTTCTGTATCTTGCTGGTTATCAATGAGATCATTTTAGTAAAGAATACATGGCTGGGTCACGTGCATGTATATATTCATGAACATGAATCGGGGCTGGAATTTCCTTCTCGAATCCTTGAAGTGCATCAGTCTCTTAGTGCCACCCTGCAACTTTGCAGAACAATTTTAGCCCAGGAACTGGGGGCTCCTTTGTTCAGCTGAAATTCAAAATGTGCTTCAAACCCTCCAAACAAAAGTATCCAAAACCCCTCCGAACCAGAACACTCTTTTTTTTTTTTTTCTTTTAATACTGGAGTCCTCCTGTTAGTTTTTTAAATGAACACATCTTTAGGGACAGGGCTGTAAGTGCTCAGTGGAGACACCTGAGTGGACAGGAGCTGGCAGCAGGAGCCCTGCCAGGCGTGGGCAGCCCTGGGAGCGTCACTGCAGCCATGCTCGGTGTTGGTGCCCAGCCCACACGCCCGTGGCATCTGTTCATCTCTTCATTTCAGCTCCTCTCTCCCTGCAATCCCCGGGAGAATGATGCCTTCATGCAGGCAGTGCTGGAAAAATCAATATAAAGTACGCCCCCTTCTATTTTATTTGTTTATTTACTTTTATCTTTTTTAAGGGAAGTTAAAAAAAAACACCTGTCTCTTGCTTGATTATCCCTTATGAGGGATTTTAAGGTAATCTTCCATCAGCTTTCCTTACCACCACAGGAAAAAATCTCCGTCTCTTGCATTCTTACTTCAGGCAACTGAAGCATGAAATGGGAAATCGCATCTGCAGTGGAGAGCAAATGTGCCACCTTATTTATTAATTTCATGATCAGCTGAAGACTTTGATTTATTGGACAAGCCCAGCCAGAGTGTTTTTGAATAAAAGCAAGAATAAAGACTAGCTCTGGAGAAGGTTGCTTTTGATTACTTACACAGAGATGCAATGAGAATTGTAGTTTAAAATCAAAAATAAAAACACAACAAAACACTACAAACCCAGAATCCCTTATGTTTTTTTCCCCTCCTGTGGGAAGTTTGAAGGGTTCTCCCTTTTTCTTTGCCAGGTCTTTCATCATGGCCTTGGTCACATCACATTCCAGCCCACGTCTCTACCTGCAGATTGTGGAGAGCTGTACCTTGGATCTGTTTGATTTAGCTAAATTTGGCTGCCAACACGATGGGTTGAGACCCTGGAGTCCTGGCTTCAAGGTGCCATTGGCAAAATGAGCAGAATTTAAAATATTTGCAAAGTGCTCACATAGTGCTGTGAGCTCTTGGGCACTGTGGAAGTGCCTGGTATTTTCTTTGCAAATGGGATTTGCATGTACTTGAGCATTTAAAATCTTGCAAGAAAAGGTGAAGCCACCACAGCCAGGCAGGAGACAGACTAAGAACCTCACACTTATTTCACTGCATTTGGGAAACAGAACACATGAGCACTATCTCTCAAAAATCTATATTTTCCTCTTTTCAAGAGCAAACACACACTGAACCAGTTTCATATAAATTACTTTAAACTTGCAAGAATAGTAATTAATCCAGGAGAATGGTGAAGGAGCTCCTTATGCAGTGCTGGAGCCTGAGGTGTCAGGTATAAAATCAGGAGAATAGTAAAAGTACAGAGATGGACCAGGCACGGATGTTGGCTCGGGTGGGTGCACGTCCCAGAATGATGTTCCTGCTTCATTTCCTCAGGGCTGCTAGTGGATTATCTACTGATGGATAGGTTTTCATTAAGAGTGGACATGTTTTCCAACATCTGATCTTCATCCAGATGTTAATTCAGAGAAATATTCCGGTCTGGTTTATGCAGGGGAGTTGGCTAAGATCATCTTGACAGTCCCTTGTGGCACTATAATCCGTAAGCTTTGCTAATAAATCACACCACTGCTCCAGCCTTCTCCACGGAATCACATATGCAAAGGATGTGATGAAGAGGATCAAATCTAGCCCTGATCTTTGTTCAAAGCTCTGCTTTTAAGAGGACATGCATATAATGAGTGATTCACCCTCCCTACTTGACCCCCCATTTAATCAACTAGTGGGAAATACAGACTGTCCTTATGGATGTGCACATATGCAGATCTCCTGTTTTATGCCTCTAAGGCAATTAAGCTCATAGGTATAAACCAATTATGCTGTAAAGTTTGCTTTTTCCTTAAGGGGAAGCCTGTGGCATTTAAAAATGCACATTTAGAATCTTAAAGCCTTTGTTTTTGGTGATGTTTAAGGGATGTGGGGCCGCAGGGTTGACTGAGTTAGATGGCTTTTCAGTCGGCATCAAAAAGAGCAGGAATGAGTCCCAGTTTGACAGCTTGGAGATAAACTGTAAATGTGAGACATAATTTATATGTATTTTAAAAATTCAACAACAACAGCAAATAATTCAAGGGACTCTAGCCAGCTGGTCTTCCTTCTAAAACTGGATACGGCAAGCGGGGAGTCTTTGCACAGCGATGATGACATGCAGAAGCCTTCTATATAAATTTACACATTTATCAAGTCTTTGTGGAATAATAAGCTACAAGCCAGCCTGGGGCAGTCTGCTGTAATTGTTATGATTTGTTTTCCAGATACAGTACAAATTCCTTGGTAATCTTTCCTGAATTTTAATAAGGGGAAGGGAAGACTTAATTAAAGAATCCTTTGTGCTCTTCTATGGCAACTGCCATCTGTGAGTGCTTCATTCTGGGTCTTATCTCCATCGTACAGCCCCCAGCTCTGCCTTTGTGCAGGGTGCTGGCAACTTAGACTCAAGGAGTGAAATACCCACACTGAGCAGGTTTTGGGAATCGTGAACCACTTTGGCATCTTCAGTGGAGAGGCAAGGACCCTTTGATCAGCCCTGCTGCATTAGAGGCTGCTTAATGGCATTTATCTCAAGACAAATTAAGGAATACCCACTTTACATATGAAAGAACCACAAAACTTTTTTTTTTTTTTTTAAGGGGTATGTGTAACATAATTGACTTCTACCAAGAGTAGTCTCTGTTGTCAATAGGGCCTTTTGTATCTTGACATAAATGGACTTTTATTTTTACAATGAAATAGGGAAATGTATCTATCCAGGGACTCTTAAAGGATATCCCAGAAGCTGTCAGGAAAGAGGTGAGCTTCTCAGATGCAGACCTGTAAAGGCAAAACTGATAATTTATTTGGAAATAAATTCTCCCCACCCACAGCAATAAGCAAATTTTATAATAGGCATTTTTAATTAAGGCCTGCTGCTCCAGCTTACAAGATCTTGAAAATCCAAATAATATGATGGATTTCTTCACAAGTATGACCCAGAAACTGGCTGGGATTTCAGAGCAGGATGTGTCTGACCGCAGGCAAAAAGAATTCCAGAAGCTAACTCTCCTTGACTTGACGCAGCAAGGGCAAACTCCAGAGGCATCTTATGGAGCCCTTGCTCCCTCCTTGCAAGTATATAGATTCTTATGTATCTTTTGCTGTAAGAAATTAAAATTTTGGCCAACATCTCATTCTTGCTGTTCTGTTAAATGATGCCTGCTATAGTTGTGAAGGCTTTACTGATTTCCTCTCCTTGTACCATTCCTACTCCCTTCTTTCCTATCCATCTACCCTACATGCCTGTGGGCTGAGAAGCTGCTTCGATATGGGACTCCTCAGCACTTCAATTGCAACTGCACTGTGAGTTCTTTCCTTCCATGTTAATCCCCCTCAGGAGCAGCCAGGATGCAATTATTAATCACTCACTGGAGAGTCAGGAATGTAATCTCTAGATAACATCCATCCAACTTAAGCCTGCCCTTAACATGAGTGTTGGAGAAATGTCTCGGGACTTTGTGTCTTCTGTTACACCTTGATATGATCACACAGGATTCCTCATGGGGGTGGAGAAAAGCACTGGCAGATCTGACAGCCAGGGTTTCATTTCTTCCTGTCTGACTGCACACGTGGTGTGATGCCATTGCTTTAGCTGATGGGTGTGTGAAAGCCTGAACTGTGGATGGAGGGGTTAATTTGTTAAAAGAAAAATTAATGCCCTAATGTCTTTTTCCTCTTCTCCTTTAATCCATTTGCATCAAAACTCTATCAAGAAAACTACTTTCCTCTACATCTGGAAAAATTCAGTTTGCATTTTATTTCTATTGCACTGTTGTGTCCTTCCAGCTCTGTTAGTGTAGATCAAAACAATCTAGGAGCATATGTTCCTATCAGATTTAATGTGTAGACTTTCTTAAATCTCTCAAAAGACCTTCCAGATCTAAGCCTACATTTAAGTAAGCAATTAATTATTGCATAGCTCTTCCAATGAAAACACAACTTGTTTTCAATTTAGACTGCAATTCCAGCTCTTTTGAAGTTTCCTGTCTGTTCATTCCAAGCTAGGGATTGTGCAAATTTGATCTCAGGCAGTACCTGTCAAATCATCAAAAGGCATTGGGGAGCCTCCACGTGTCAGGAAGAATCTCCAGTTCTTCACTCACCCCCGTGGAGTTCAGGGACCAGCAAATTCAGTCACACACATCAGTGTGAGCAAACCACTGAACTGAAACCTCTCTCTAAAACACTTAAAACACAGTATCTCACCTAAAAGGACACAGCCTTCCTATAAAAACAGGGGGAGAACATTTAATTAATCCTATGGCACTATGAAATGTCAGGCAAGAGGATGTCCTTGGGGAGGGAGAGGATTTGGGAGTGAAGTGTTTCTTGTCCTGGTTCATGAGTCAGGGACAAAAGTCAGGAGTGATTTTCTGAAGACAGGAGGTATCTGTGATTCAGCTGTCACGTTGTCGACTGCTCCTGGAGACCCAGTGCCCTGACAGGGCAGGGAAATACTTCCCAGCAGAGCTGGGGGCGAAATATGTCTTTCTACTGGAAAACTCCAGGCGGTACTACAGCTTGTCATGCAGTAAATCGAGTTCACCGTGCAGAGCATCACCTGCTGCCAACCCAACAGCAGGCACCAGAGCCAAGCACAGAAAGCCCCATAAATACACAGAAAGAGCAGGGGATTAACATAGGGCTTGTTGTGTTGGTTTTTGAAGGACGGTGTATAATTCATCACTTGGGGGCAATCACGAGAGGGATGTGTAAATTCCTCAGAGAGCACAGAGCTTATAAATAATAATGAACAGAATAAAATGCAAATGGCCTGGAAGGAATCAATAGTCATGAATGAAATCAGCCCTCAGATCCTAATTGAAATGAAAATGAGATGCATATTCAATATGTGCTTAATAGAATATACATAATATGAGCATCCTGAGCTAATGAACAAGATCTTTCCATCATGCAGATACACACAGGCAGGCCCCCCTCCTAGGAAGAGAATGCCGATAGATGCACCCAGCCTCACCATACCTCCATGAATTGCTATGTATATATACATATAGATTGAGGATAATGGAAACAATGAACTTTTAACCTCTGCTAGGTCTCAACCACAAACAGCCACAAAAAGAGCAGCTGTTGTTTCTGAATATCCATGAAACTGTGATAGGTATTTTGCATATTGCTCCAATATTAATTGAAGCTTTTGTTTGTGTTGGAAACAGCGTGTGCTGAGGCTTTATTCTCCTTTGTATTTCAGGCCATTTTGCAGTAGCTGATTAGGTGCCCACATGCTAATTGCTCTGGTTCCTTGGTAGCCCTTCCTAGGACCTCACTGACCCACACAGAAGAGTGGGAGCTGCTGGCCTTTGAATCTAATAACAAACAATTGAATCATTTCCTGCACAAGGCTGAGCTGGGGATCTCATGTTATCTCAAGAGAAAGCAGATGTGCACTTCTGTGGGGATGACTCGCCCCGATATGCTAAACACTGGCACACTTTCTTGCAGTAAAAAAGAGCTCCCTGTTTAAAACCAGATTTCTGGTGTTTGTGACTTGGAAGAACGAGCAGCAGAGACAGGAACATCAGTGTCATGTGCAGAGGGTCTTGGCTAGGGCTGCAAACATAGGCTGTCGTGGACACAGCACTGCTAGGACAGGAGCAGGAGATGGTTCACAGCCCTGGGACCCAAGGAATCCTGACAGCTGGGTAGGCATGAGCCACCATGGCTCATGTAGGATCACCTCCCTGACATCCTGCTGATCTTGTGTTGGAAAACACAAGTTAAAAGATGCCCAGCTCGCTGCTGAAAGGATGATTACCCTTTGCCATGCTGGGTGCTTCACCCAGCAAAACCCAATTAGACATTCTGCTCCTGGGATAAAACCCCAAAAGCCAAGAGTCCTAATTGGAATTCTGCCACAGTTCAACCTCTCTGCCTCCAATTCCTCATCTCCACCCCACATCTGTCCTGAGGGTTGAGTATTTAACATTGTAATGTTTTGAAAATGTTCTAAATGTTCTGTGCTAAATCCTATCTGAAAGTACCTAACTGTTAAGCAGATGGAGCTTATTTTATTGCTTTGCAAAGCAAATGTCGTCTGTATTGAATTTCTTGCCTCGTCTGCTAACAGAATTCTTCTCTCTGATTTTATTTTTCCATTTCTGTGGAGACAGGGTTGTTGGGGAGGGAGTCGAACACAATAATTTAAGGGCCAAAAATCTCTTTCTTGCTTTAGTATCCAGCATTAATGTTACTGCCTCATCGCTACTGAGCCAGAATCCCAACTGGATATCAGACTGATGAGGTCTTTATCCCAGACCCATTACTGCATGGAAACACATTCCTCTGAATCTGCATTCCATGACTGGATAGGGGCACCCACTGACAGGGAAAAAAGTGTGTTCTAAGCGTAGCAGAAAGCTGAAGTAAAATCATCCCTCCCTTAACACAGCACAACAGCTCTTCTGGCACAGTGAAGGCTTTGCTGAGGGCCACTCAGCTGAGCTAAGGGCCATTAAGCTGCTGTAGACATCTCACTGGGTTTTCCTCATGGGAAAAATGGCTGAAAATTATCACCAATGTAAACTACAAGGGTGCAGCTTGTGCTCGTGCCCCTTGCTGACAGCTTAGCACAGGAGAATGCCTGCAGGGAGCAGTGCAGTGCTCCTGGCTGGGCTGCCAGGGGGGATTGCTCTCTCCCATCACGCTCTGTCCCTCTGCCCTGTCTCAGCATTTCCATTCTCAGAAGTGAACACAGCAGCTTGGGAGGACCTCCGAACAAAAGATATTCTTGCTGCCATCTGAGTAATTCTTCTCGTTGTATTCCTTTCTCTTACAGCAGATGGTTGTCTGTAGTTGTTCCTTTGTCATTTTTCTCCTTATTTACTGGCTCCAGGCAGTGGAAAGCCAAGAAAAGGGAGAACATTGAGATGATGGACCTATGTTCATCACCTGGCTGGTACCCTGCCTCCCAGAACTGGTGCAGTGGGTTCCAGTCCTTCCTCCCTGGGATCCTACAGCCTCTGCACCTTCAGGAGTGTGGCTTTGAGTCATAAGCAATAAGCCTGGAAGGACTTGAATCTATTCTAGGTTGCTGCTGCCAGGTACAGCAGATGCTATCTGTTAGATTTTACTTTCCTGGAAATTCTTCTGATTCATAAAACATTCACAAAACATTGTGGACCCCTATTTTGTCGACTCTTTCTTTCCTGCTGTGTAGCTTTTGGCAGTGGAAATGTGTATGAACGACTACAGAGCTGGTCTTCTTTATTAATGTCTTGGTTGGCCAGAACATTGTTGGATAACCCACGGATAGTCCTGGGGAGACTTCAAGGCATCGGGAAGTGATTTTCCAGATGAGAAGTGGAAAGAAATAAGCAAAAAGCTTTTTTAAACTATACACAAAAATTCCCATGGATGCAAACAAACAAAATGGAGAAGAATGAATTCAATTAAAGAGCATTCAAGCTTAAGCCCTGTTTTAGGATTTTTTAAGTGATAACTCATGCAGCTACACTGCACTGGAGTTTCCTTGGATTTTTTTTCCTTGTATTTCTTTTTCCCAAGTAAGACAATGCCTCATATTAAAAGGATCAGAACACTCTGAAATAATTGTCGAGAAGTAATTCCTCTTGCTGTTCTCCCTGGGGAGCAGCACTCCAGGGCAGATGCTGGTCCCAAAGCAGCTGGAGACATCTCAGCTCTCAGGATGTGGCTCTCAGCACATCTTTTAGAGCTGGGATGAAGGAGAGGAGAACTACACGGATTGGTCTGGAGCACGTGTTGTTGGTGCTGACCCTGGCAGGGGCAAATGTGAGGCCAGGCTGAATGCTGGCAGCTGGGAGTGTCACAGCTGGCAGAGAAGCCACATTCCTGACATCCCTGTCTGGAGGGGACACATGGAAGTGCAGCTGAGCCCAGGCCTGACAATCTGACCCCACACCTCCCCTACCAAAGGGCCACTGCTGCCCTTTGAGGGTACCAAGAGCAAACTGAGGGATGTGAGAATGGCTTTGTGTGAGATACATTGAATAATCAGCTGAAATTTCCCTCCTTTTGGCATATCAAATATTCACATGTGATGTGCACTGCAAGATACATCTATTTCTAAATCCATCTCATGCTATTTAGAATAAGGGCAGGAGTCATTCGCGTTATACACAGAGGTCGATGGAAGGGGGATTCTGGGAGTGTCAGGGAAAATTCTTACAATAAAACCTGATCTAGAGTCAGTAAAACATTCATCATTGTCACCCCTTCCCCAGAAGTGGCCCTCATCTTCTATTTCTAGATTTTGTGTGAGGATTATCAACTTTTCTCTTCGCTACACCAATGTCACCCTCATCTTTTGGCAGACTTTTGTTGCAGTGACAATATCAAGATCAGTTTAGCATTTGTCATGCTGGTTTTGGATTTTTTTTAGGCATAAAAAAAAATTTATTTTAAACAGTAAAATTACCAGATGGAAGCTAATTTAATAAGTTGATAATATCTTTTCATTTTAATTAGAAGACTGCACATAGAGCTGTCTTCTTGAAATACAACCTGACACAACTGCAATCTTCCTAAACTGCCAGATCAGATTTTGTTTTCCAAGTAGGAACTTAAGAGTACTTTAATTTCTTTAAAAGTACATTGGAGAGGATAACATTTCATTTACAAGGGCATTCTTTGAGGAAGACTGACTCAGGCACTCCTAGACATGGAAAATGAAAAAGTTAAAACCAACTGAGTTGAAAAACAGTTATGACCATCAAATGAAATAAGCAAATAAAAGCTGTAAAGAAACAGCCCAGTTTTACCACCTACACCTTTGTTATTTTTCTAAAAGCCATGGGTAGAATGCTACTGCAATTCACAGTACAGAGCTTATTTTAATATTCTGCTCTGTCTACACGTATTCCACAGCTGGGAGAACTGGGCTTTATCTCAATATTGTCAAGGTCTTTCCTTCTCAAAAATAGTGTACAAAACCCAGACTGACTGGAACTGAATGCAGAATTCACAGGGAGAACAAATACCCACAAAATTTCAACAATGTCTGATGAAAATCAAGATACACTCTCTAGAAAGAAGATTATGTAGACCACCCCCCCAGTCATAAATGAATGTTCTATTTTTACATATACCTGCTTCCTAAGTCTGTTTCCAGTGAAGGAAATAATACATTATTTTTTAAATTCCATTTTTGTCCATGAGGCAATCTCAGAAACTTATTAATGGACAGGAAATGTTGGCCGATAGTAATATGGTTAAGAAGCACATTACTTTATAATCATTTTACCTGGGTTCAGATTAAGATTTTTAAGTCACAGAAGAAATGATTTCTCACTCTTTTCTTGTCAGAGATTGAGTACCTAGAACAATTCAGAGGGGAGATAATACTTGCCTTGTTTTATATAGGAGAAAGGTTGTGGTAGAACATTTCATAGGGAAGTTTTGGGTGAAGTTGCATCTGGTTTTTTGTGTGGCGGAGAGAAAGAAAGGTCTCCACCTCCAGATACATTTGAGTTATAGGGACAACAGTGATTTTATCAAGAGGAAGTGGGAGCTAGGGAAATATTCCTCGTTTCTAAATAAAAACATCAATTTTTTGCCCCACCTCCTAATGCATGGGATGTAGTCAATATGAAATATTGTTCTTCAGCTGCCTCAGTGTGCATGTCTGCCACACCAGCACTTTCTTGGCTTGATTTCATTTCAAAGCCCATGCAGACTCTATTCTCCCTCTGCTATAGTTCTGTAACTGATTGAGGTTTCAAGTAATATTTTGCTGTTTTCCCTCAAGAGTAAAAATCAGAGCTGGCTCCTGTGGGCAGTAGCTGATTTTCACATGAGCTAGAGGCAAACCTTAGGGTTCATTCCACACACACTCTTTTGTAAGTGTGTCTAGCTTGATTGAAACATTCAAAAAAGCATCACCTACACCTGTCATCAGCACAGCACTTATCTCAGAAAAAAGACTTGCAGATGAAAATGATCCTGGGAATAATTGCAAATCCAGGATGTGAAAAATCAAGTGTCCTCCTTTTAAATACCACAGAAACATATTGGCAAACCTTTACCATTAGGCTGGAAAATAAATATCCATCCACTCATGGTCAAATTTCAAATGAACATGATCTAACTAATCAATTTTTGTTTATTTAGCATGCTCTAACTACTCGAGTAAATCTAAATTAATGGCATGAGTAATTGGATTCATTTAAGACCTTGCATTTCCTTTCCTTATGCTCTGCTGCTCGCTGCTGCTTAAATGGGAGCAGCCAAACCATTTTCTTCTGTGAGACACAAAGAAAATACACTGGTCACTAGAATTTGGGTCCCAGGTGCCCTTTTCAGAATTATCCTCTCACACGTGGCATAGCCAATGGTTAAACCTGCCAGACAGCTTAGAGCTCCAGAACAATTCCAACCTGAGATTTCTAGCAAAGAAAAGATCGTGTATACGGAAGAGAAACTTCCATACCCAGCGTTATTCCCACTAGTGGGAGAGGGAAGAGCTTAGTTTGAGGTTAACAGCAAGACTTTGGAGGCCTTGGCATGTGGTATAAATGTCTTCTGGCACACAGCTGAGCCTCTGGGCTGTACCTCAGCCAAAGTGGGATGTGATGTGTTCTCCTGCCTCTGCTGTAATTCATGGAGTGAGGCATTGCTTACTGGGGATTGCACTGGAGCCCTGGTATGCATGGGATGGGTTTTATAGAGGTTGAAGTTGATAGTGGTTTGTGCCTCAGGGCCTGGGATCTCTTCTTTGGTAATCAAGTCTGCTCTCATGCAGGCCTCCTTCCTCCTCCCAACACATAAAACTCCTCATGTCTGTCCTGTCCCAGAAATCCATGAGCAGTGATGGTTCTACACATGGACAGTGCTTACCTGCTCCACTCTTTTCTGGGAATATGGTTCTGCAGAGTTGTTGGTAACACAGGGTGACTACAGCAGCTTTCTTTGCTGTATAGCAGGTAATTTGTGTCAGCCTTTGTCTTAGGAGCCTGGAGCTTCACATGCTCAAAGCAGGTTTGCTTGGCAGGAATTTAAAACATTTTTTATTTCTTGGAGGAGTTTTTCCACTTATAGTTTGCCAAAATGATGTCTAAGGAAAGAATCACTCCATTTTGACTACTCCTGTTTACACTGAAGTGGCCTTATAAGTCAGCCCATTCCTGTCAGTCTTTTTCTGCCACACTCATGGATGAGATCCTAAAACCCACCTTCCACCAGTGGCCTCCTCCCATGCCCTGCAGCCCTTGACACTCCTCTCATCCAGCAGCTTCTTCAAACAGCAACAGGGAGCCCTCCACAACCTGTTTTCTACAGCTACTCTGTCCCCTTTCTAAGCCAAAAGCCCACAGACTCCAGGCATTCAGCTTTATTCCAGAAACACAGAACATATCTTCTTGCCTTTTTCTGCTGCTGCTCTGACCAACCTGTTGTAATGCCTGTCTGGGCCTGCTCTTCCCTGCTGCTTCTCTCTCCTCCAAGTTCTCCAGCAGGTTTCAGTCCAGCCTGGAGTCATCTTCACTGCCATCCCTAGGAAAATTCCCTGGTGCACTGACAGGAGTTCATGACCAGGCCTAGCATGGTTTGCAGACTGCATCCAACCTCTGCTGCAGGAGGGAAAATGTCTGCCCAGAGAAGCTGACTCTAAATTCACAGTGGCATCACTTCCAGAGCCTTGACTGCAAAAATTAACTTCATTCTCCCTTGAGTCCTCACTGCCAATGCTCATGAACAGAACTGCTGAAAAGTGGGGTCCTTTCATTTCTGGAGCTGAGGAGGGAAACGAGGAGAGCTCCTCTGCAGCACCTGGGCATCATTTAACCCAGCCCAGGGGATTCTGGTGCCCCTGTAATTCAGTTATTCGATTAGTAACCAAGAACAACTGCATTCTTCTTTCATCCCATGGTAAAGAAGGTTGGTGCTGCTTGTTGCAGCTCTATTTATAGCTTCCCTACACTCCCCTGCTCCCTCTCACAGGCAAGCGAAGGAACAAGCTGGAGGCTGCTGCATGGAGAAAGGGCGTTCTTTGGGTAGGGGCTGGGATGTGGGGGTTTGATAATACTGTGTCACCACCCAAAGAATATCTCTTAGAGACTGTCTCTTCTCTCTTAAGAGGCTTTTTTGATAGATTAGGCCTTTTTATGGAAACAGAACACTTTCCACCTAAAATGTTGAGGGTTTTGCAAGGCAAAGTTGGATCCAAAAGGGAAAGAAAAAAAAAGTTACTTCTACCAGAGTATTTCTGGGAGAGAACGATCACCTGGGCCTTCTCAGCAGTTCTGTCCTCTCTGTGTTTTGGTTAAAATTGCTGAGCAGTGCTGCAGATTCCTGGAGCCTGGACCCCTTAGCCCTGATGAAAATGGTGTGAAGTACAAGGGTGGACAGGCAGGAGAGCAGGACAAGGCAAGGGGGTTTTGGACCAGGAGCAAACTGGGTTGTTAAAATGGCATCTTTTCTAACTAGCAGCAGAACTGCTGATTCTGGTTTAGATTATTGTTCCTTGCCTTCCATGAACACTAATAGGCTATAAATAAACCCACAAAACCTTACTGCCAGGGAAAACTAATTCCTGTTGCATTTACTGATGTTAAGGGCTTTCTTTTCACAGCAGATGAAATCACTGGAGTGTTTGCTATGATTTGGTGTATAGCAGCTTAAATCAGAGCTTTGCTTGGACCAGCTCCCAGTATTCCCTTTGTTGCTGGATCAGCGATCCTAGTGTGAATTTGCAAAGGGCCAAAGGAATTAAGTGCCCACACTGACTTATTTTGGTCATCAGTATGCCCACATTTGCCTTACAAATGCAAACTTTGAAAAAGTACACCCTGTTTTCAACAAGAAACCTACTGAACAGATTTCTAAACCAGGGAGATTGTTTTTTATTTGAGCTCTTACTTGAAATCTTCCTTTGGCTTTTGGCCCGTGCAGCGGGGGAGAGGTGCCAGTGCTGAGAACACCTGAAAATCAATTAAAGGCAGCAGCTGCTGAGGGACTGCTTCTTTATTGCCCTCCACTGAAAAGGTTCATGGAAAACTATTTGCTTTCCCATAGCTGCTGAAGAAAATGTTCGACAAGTTGTAGCTCTGTGCAGAGGTTTGTGCCTGCTCTAACCTCTCGCATCCTTTTGATATCTGTGAATCTATTGACAAATTATTTCCTATCTGCTTTTCACAGTTGCTAGATTCCTGGGATGAGAGAGTCTTTATTTCTCTGCAGAGCTGAACTGTAGTCAACTAGATTAGAAAATGTTACTTTCTGATAGATTTTTTTTTCCCTTTTAGCTGCCTACAGAATGCTATACCGAGGTGCACTGAGAAAAATAAATTCCACACCAGAGATATGATTTTTCTATTAACCTTCTCACCCCAAACTTCTTCAGAGACATTCATTTTTTCCCCCTGGATTTCTATAAAATTTTTCCATAAGAGCTGAAGAAGTTTGCAGAAATCAGCCATTCTTAAGAGAATTTCTCCATGCTCATATATTTGTACATTGCTTTTAAAATCAGATTCCTTGTAAATATACAACTGTATTATAGATGAGGCCTTGTGAGGCTCAATGGATACATTAAAGAGCCCTTCATTACCAGGCTTTGGTGAAACCCAGCTCTGTTGTGTCACTGGTACAAACTGCAGGAAAAGTCGTCCAGGAGCTGGTATCACTCATGGTTCTCTACAGAAATCTGGCATTTGACAAGAACTGGAATGGTAAAAGAAATGGTACTTTGGGGACTGGGGATTCAGCAGCCCATGTGGGGTGAGTCTGCAGCACTTCTTGGCCAAATTCACCAGCAAACGAGTCTGCCAGTAAAACACTAACTGGTGCAAGCAGGGATGTGAAGGCAGGCACAATTAATCAAACTTTGAAATATGGAAAAAATCCATTTCATATGCAGCTGAAGACAGCCCTGCAGAGGAGTTCATCCCCATTCCAAAGGGTGAGTTCCCACATTCTGATTGCAGGAGTACTTGAAGAACAATATGCAGAGAGCTGACATCAGAGAGGTATTTGCAATCAAATACAGCCTAATGCAACCCTGTCTCTTGGGGGTTTTGTTGGTCTTTTTTCCCTTCCCTGATATTTTCTCTTTCTCTCACTCTTCCTTTGTGGTTTATTGTGTCCTTTCAAGCATTAATTTCACCTCTGATAAGTAAAATTTCCTACTGACTGGGGTGCAACGGCAGTCAGGACAGGATTTACACTTCCAGTTTAGTAAAACCAGTGAGAATGATTTGTTAAATCAATGCAAGAAAAATGCAGGAGAGGAATTTCAAGGATCTCTGAGTTCATGGGCATGATTCCATAAGATGGAAGTAATAGCTTTGATTTCTTCTGATGTGAGCAGTGTTCTCATGACCCTCACGTGGTAACAGCGGTCCTACTTTCCTTCTTTATAATGGATTGATTATAAAGAAGCAGCGGAGAATTTGGGATTTTTATCCTGAAATCTGGAGAACTATTTATTTCAAGATAACTTATGGCTACACATAAATCTAATGATTCAAGACAGCTTTCTGTAAAGGGCCAACATGGTAATGACTCCCTTGAATTTTGGCTGTGAATGTGAGCAGGATGACTTATTTCTCTTCTGAAGGCATCCAACCAATTTATTAATCTTACTGCAACAGTTAGGTATCAATGCTTTGTGTTGTTAACTGTTATATTAGAAATTTGGGGATTCGGAAATGTCTCTAATTGTCAGTGGTTGCTGTGGAAAATGGACTAGACCATGATTTTTACCAAGGTAGATGTGTTTGATTTCACTCTGCTTTCCTTCTCCCTGGTGTGTTATTGATGGTGCTCTGTTGCACTCATTCTTTGGAGAAAAAAGGATTCACCAAAAAAACAGTTTTCACCCGTCCACATTTCATTGTGTTGTAATGCTGTTATTTTCCCCCTAAATTTTATTCATGCTTTGTCTAGTATGTGTGGGACTTTGAGGATAAGCACAGCAATAAGAAAAGGATACTCTGGAGACTTTTCATTCTTCCTTAGTTATACCAAAGAGCAGAACTCCATGTAGGGGCCGTAAGGAGACGTGTAAAATGGATCATGATTTGGCAGTCAGATGTCTTGATAGGTTTTCTTATTCCTGTGTTTTTTAAAAACTTATTCCTTTTAAATATATCCCCCACTCCATCCCATGGCAGCTCAGGATACACGGGCGGACAAACACAGACATCCTGCTGCTACCACGACAGCAAATGTTATATGGTTTTTATATACTTATTTGTTTGTGTGCACACATCTGTCCTGGCTTTAAGCCTAAATCCCACAAGTCAATGCCAGAAGCTGCAGTGATTTAAGACCATGGAGTTAGGCTGAATGTGGTGAAAGTTAAGCACGTGCTTAAACTTGCTTTTTGATGGGAACTTTCTTATCCAAGTAAAACTGGGAGGAAAAGTACAGTCAGAAAGCCAGGAGCAGTCAGATCGACCAGGAAAAATCAGCACAAGTTGTCACCCTCCATCACAGCTTCCCAGGCAAATCCTTGGAGCTGCTGTGTCCTCCAAGGAGTCTCCCAAGCCAGGGTTTTCCTTGGCCATCTCTAAGTAATACCCAACAGACAGTGTAAATACTTTTAAATTTTGCCCACAATCCAGAAGGCTTGCTGCATTATGTTTTTGTCCAAATAGATACAAATATTGCCCCTCATTATCCATAACCCCTGAAGTTTTGTGGGTTTTGATTTTTTTTCTTCAAATAATTAGGCCTGCTTTCTGTTGGCAGCCATCACATTTGCCTACACGAGGCCAAGTCTTTCCAAGTTTATTAGACTTATTATTTCCAAGAAATAGTTTTCATAACCAGAGGTGCCCATTAGTTCTCCAGCTATTTCCTGTCTTATCCCCAGCTTGTTGCCCATGCCAGATTCTCATGCAAGGGTGGTCTCATTTTACAGAAAGAGCCTCCTTCTCTCTAGAGGACACCAACTTCTCTGACCCCACACAGATCTAATGGTGACTTTAAAGCACAGAGCGTAGCAATTACCCCTGCACGTGTCACAAACCGGGTCCACAGAATATTTACTCTCTCTTTGCTTTTAATTTTGTCCTTATTCTGCATCCTATGAAGGTCTCTGTCATGCTGCCAGCATTTTGGTGCCTGTTACTTATTTTATTTACTGTTGAGAAATGAAAATATGTGTAAATCCATAAATAGCTAATACAAGAAATATTGCTTCTGTGACATAAGTCTGAGTCTTTCATGGCTCTTGCATCAAATGAATGATCCAATGGGTCAGGCGGCTTCAGCCTACCTCCCAGCACCCCATGACATTTAAATATAATGTAGCTCTTAGAGTTAGGGGGGAAGAGGGGAAGGGAAACTGTATGAGTTATGAAAATACAAATTAAACTACACTACCACTGCTTTACAACAGCCTGTGCCATATTAAACAGCTGATGTGTCCATTCCGAGACCTTGTCATATTACTTTTACATTTATGTAAACTTACTTCGGTTAAAAAGAGAGCAGGAAAAGAAAAATCAATTGAAACAGAAGACAGAGATTTAATTTAGCTGGGGGGAAATCAGATCAAGGAAGGCAAATGATGAAGATAAAAGTAACCTCTGTCCCAATGTAGAGAGAGAGTGGCTGTCTGATGTTCATTAGAATTAATTAACAGCATTCTGCTCCTCTGGGACCTAGGGGGCTGAGGAGGGTGGGATTTGTTCCTGCTCCAAGTATGAATTAGAAACACAGACCAAAGGAAAAGGGAGCCAGGGGTTCTTACTCTTTAAGACTACAGGGGGTTTGTAGATCTAGGTGAGGATGGACAGAAGTGACGTGATTTGAGCACAGCCCTTCCTCACCACAGCTGTGGTGGAAAAAGGCAGTGACTGATGGATTATTGCATTGACAGTGTACCTGGGAAAATGAGGTTTTTGTGATCCACGCTGTGTATGCAACTGTCTGCCTCTGCAAAACTCATAATGTCCACTGGCTGATTTGAATGAGATACCTGAATACTCTGAAAGATATTAAGTTCCCAGAAGGAAATAGGCCAGCAGGTAGAAAAGTGTCTGTACTGATGTTCAGGCTGATACTAGGACTGAACTCAAATTCCTTATGAGACCTTAGAGAATCAATATTAGACAGAGGTATTATCAACATCCCAGCACTGCCAAGCCCACCACAAACCTATATCCTCAAGTGCCACATCTACACATCTTCTCAATACCTGCAGGGTTGGTGACTTCACCACTTCCCTGGGCAGCCTGTTCCAGTGCTTGACAACCTTCAGTGAAGAAATTTTTCCTCAAATTCAATCTAAACTTCCCCTGGCACAACATGAAGCTATTTCTTCTTGTGCTGTCCCTTGTTACTTGGGAGGAGAGCCTGACCCCCACCTGGCTACACTCTCCATTTGGGGAGTTGCAGAGAGCAATCAGGTCACTCCAGAGCCTCCTTTTCTCCAGGCTGAACCCCCTCCCCAGCTCCCTCAGCTGCTCCTCATCAGACTCGTGCTCCAGTTCCTTCACCAGCTCCTTTTCTCTGGAGACACTCCAGGCCCTTAGTGTCCTCCTTGTAGTGAGGGGCCCAGAACCAACCCAAGGACTCGAAGTGCAGCCTCACCAGTGCCAAGTACAGAGGGACAATCACTGCTCTTGTCCTGCTGGCCGCACTGTGGCCGACACAAGCCAGGATGCTGTCAGCCTTTTTGGCCACCCGGGCACACTGCCAGCTCACATTCAGCTGCAATCCAGACGATTAAACCCAGGATAATCCAAATACCAGACACAAAATGGCAGGAAAGAGGTTTCATAAATTCATGTGGGTTTTTTTCCCCTCATCTCTCACCAAGAAGTCCTGCCAGGACTGCCTGTTCATGCCAGCCCTGAAGATCCTGTGCCTGCACTCAGCGTGTGCTAGAAGAGAAGAGGCAGCCAGTCTGGGAGTGAGAGCAAACCAACAGACCTGCTTCCAAGAGCACAGGAGGCAGCTGAGTGTGGAAGGACACAAACTTCGTTTGTTTGTTTTGGATTGAAAAGGAAGGCTCATTTTAAGCTTCACAGGATTTTTTGAGGGATGGAAGAAATCAGCCTTTACCAAATGCAGGGAAAAACTGACTTCGAAACCTGGAGGGGATCAGGGCTTAAACAAACAGAGTTGCTGAAATTAAACCATGCAAATGTACTTGACAGATTCCCTGTTCAGAAAATGGTGCCCAAGAACAAATAGTTCTTTGGCTGTTGAAATGTTACAGGATATTGGCAGCCTAAGGAAATGAAAATAACCCCCTGAATAAAGACGTTCTGCATCCCCTGAGGTGCTGTGCTCCTGCCCTGTGGTCGGGGGTGTGAGCACTCTCAAGATGGTGATGACTGAATGATTTATGAAGTCCCTTTTTCAAAGGATACCTTGATAGGTACATCTGTATAGCTGATCCCAGACAGCCATGGCATCAGTCTCTGTCTCTGAACATGATGTCTGTTCATTACATAAAAGCAGAGTGTGGGCCACTATAATCTTCATTTACTGCCTCTCCCAGCAGTTTAGAGAGGGGACAAATGTGAGCAAGGGACATGGACTGCTCAATTCAGCGTTCAAGAACAAAGCAAAGACCAAGGGGATGGGGACAAACCAGAAGATCGTGTTGGTGCCCTGCTTTGATCTGTCCCTCCAAATCTGCTGCAACCTCAAGCCTCCAGAGGTGATCCTTTCAGGTGAGCAGGCTGATTCCATCAGATTGGGAAGATATGATGTTGTTGGGAAAAAAGGCCTCTTCATTAGCATCGTTTGACCATGGAACAACATGCATAAGGAATTCCTTAGCTGGACACTGACTTGAAAAGCAGGAAATGGAGGGGAAGGAGCAAGCAGCCTCTTGGACTGCCCTCTGACAATCTGAAAATTCACCAGGCATTTCCACTATCAAGATACCCCAAAACACATGAGCAGTGTGAAGCATGAAAGTAAAGCAAGATCTGAATTTGATGGGTCAATCTCTTCAGTGATTTGATTGCACTAAATTCAATCTTCAGTTCTGAGAGGTGACACAGAGCTGAAAATTGAAGTTCAGCTACTGAAATTGAGTCTCAGGAAGGCAAGAAAGCAGCAAGGCATAAAGGGAAAAGAAAATAATTTCTTAAATAACTTCCCTTTTGATTCCTCTAGCTAAAGCCAGTGTTTGCCAAGAGATAATCCATGCATAACTCTGCCTCCTGTGCTTCAGAAAGGGAGTCGCTGGGGGCCACACTTGGAAACCCCAGCACCCAGCAGCCAAGTATGAACTGTATTGCTGAGGAATTTCTTTCATGACTAATCCTGCTGGCTGTTCTGGTAGGAGGGGGAGCCCTTCCCTCCTTGGGGGAAAGGAAACTCAGTCTAGGCCATGATTTGCACGCATCAGAGATCCTGAGGGCAATGGTCAGTGCATGGTAGTTTGATGCCACGGAGATGTTCACCTACCAGGAGCAGGTGCTCACTTACCACTGGGGCTGAAGAGGGAATGGATAGAAGATAAACAGCTCTCCCACCCCATATGTTGGCAGAGACCCCAGGCAAACTGGAGATCTCTACAGGCTGCTTTAATTTCCAGGGCTGTCACCTGTCTTGGAACAGTTGTGGTTCTCCAGGAGCCAAGACCATGGCTCTGTGTGGTCCTTGGAGCCAGTTCATGTCTCAGTGTGAGGAGTTCTGTCCTATGAAGATATAAAAGTTTGGTCTTTTCTGCGCTGAAAAATATTCAAACAAGAGAAAGTCTGAATTCAACCTTCTGCAGGAACTTTGGGATTTCCTCCCTTCCCAGCCTGGGGAAGCTCTTGCAGGCATGGTAGAGATTATCAGCAGTAGTTACAACAGTATTTATGCATTGTATTTTAAAACATTTTGCTTGAAGCGTTTTGCAAAGAACCGATATTACAATAATAAGCAACAATTTAGAAATGATCATCAAAGTGGAAAACCAAGATAGATGTAACATAAAGAGCCAAAGGGCATCATTAGAAGGAGGGGGAGGATTCCCTTTGGAATGCAGCCATGATGCAGAAAATGCCTATTGAGAGCTAACTTTCACCTGATCCTTCTTCCCTTTGAGAAAAATGTGCATTAGAATTTAATGTTGCAATTTCTATGTTAGAATTCATAAAGCAAACACAGCTATGAGCTTCTGCTTGTTTTGAGATCTCGTTCACCCTACTTCTCTCCTCTTAGATATTATACATCTTTAACAGGTTGTAAAGGAGAATACAGCTCTCCTCACTGCACCAGGGGTCAAAAATATCTTCTGCTCTTGCTTAAGTGAAATATGAGGATTTTCAAGGACTTGGGCCACAGCTGTGCTGTGTGTGACCACATAGTCCAATAGCAGTGACACAAGCAGAGAAGAGGAATAGCTTTAGAGTCTTATGGACACGATTCACCATGCTTCTTGTTACCATGTCTGTAGAGATTCTTACAGCAATCAAGGTTTTTCATTAAAGTCCATTTTTAAGACAACATTCATTTTCACTGGAGGGAAAAATTGTTAAAGACATATCTGTTTTCCTTAAATTCTGGGCACATTATAAAAAAAATTGGAGTCCTAAAGGAAAATATATTCATTTTCAGCTGGAAAATACTGGCCAAAGTGCCAAAATCTCAGCTTCATACAGAATACAAAAAAGAAATTAAAATGTTTAGTAAAATCTTTTCTTCTTCCTCTGGGTCATCTTTACCAGGTCACTGCTACAAACTACATTCTTTTTCTTCTCTTCCTTGACTGCTTCAGGACATCCCTTCCCAATTCTGGTCTTTCCCTGGAACTTCTCACCTCTGCGATTTTAACTCCACAGTCCCTCAATGCAGCAGGAGCCTGGCAAAGCCCCAGAGGCTGCTGGTTTGGGGCAGCAGCTCTGTCGTGCTGTCAGCTGAGAATCCTCCCACTAGTGCTGAACTCTTTCTGAGGCAGCTTTTACATCAGTTTGTATGTGAAGGTGCCCTTCACTCTGCTATTTACAGAGTTCAAGGATAAAATAGTTAATATTCTCATTTCAGACTTCTCTAAGCTTCGTCCAGTTAAGCTGAACTGGGTGTACAAACTGTTCAGCTTATGTGAAACTTCTGATAGAGCATCCAGTTTTGTTTTAAAGAATGTGGAAGATGGGACAACAGTGACACTAAATTAATTTGCTGCTTAAGCATTCCTCCTATTTAAATGTTTGTGTCTTGTGTTCAGATTGAAATGTTTTAGTATTTTAACACTTATTTTTAAAGTATTTTCCCCAGAACCACACACAAATCTAGTGGTTGTCTGTATTGTAAATCTTCCTTTGGGTCCTAGTATATTTTAAAATATCTGAGTTCTGCCAGCTGTGGCTTTTTTTCCTTTGGTCTTTTCATTCTCACAGAAGTTTTTTGCAGTTCTTGATGGGATGATTGATCACACCTCTTATTTCCCACATGTAGCACTGTGTGTGTATATATAGCATGCATATATATTTTCTATATGTTTATCTTCTGGCAGCTGGCTGCCACTAAGATACCCTTAGCTGAGGCTGTTGGGTGGTGCCTCTGGCCTCATCTGTTTGAGACAGCAGGAGCTCCTCGATTTTAGGACCCTATTTACCTCTACTGAACTGTGTCTGGTACTTCTGGGGATTGTGCTGGTCGTTGAGTAAATGCTGTAGATAATTTCAAAGTCATTGAGAAAATATCTTCTGGATGTACCACGATTGATCCTTTGTGAGGCAGAAAAGCACCTCTGAGTGCATCAAGGATTGTCTTTCCTCCTCATCCAAGTGGCTGAGCACATCTCTGCCTTGAAGAGCTCAGTGTGGGCGGCAGCTGGGCTGGCAGGCAGAGCCAGCCCCGTCACGGGGCACTGGAGAAGGCTGACCAACAAGCCACAGGTTCCCCAGTGCCACATTGTCAAAAGCAATGTTCCCATTTAGTCACTCGCACTCACTGTCTTTCAAGCCTCATTGAACTCCAACAGGGGTAAAAAAGTCTCTGCGATGAACGTGATCTTCGTCTGCAGGACAGAGACGTTTAGAGAATGTCACTGCCATCACTCTGGCTTGGGGTAAGGCTGAAATATCTCCTGTCAACCCCACGATGAAAACAGGACGGAGGAACACTGTTAACAACAGGCAGCTGTCAGCACTTCCAAAGCTCTCCTCTGAAATAAGGCTGCTGGGCTGTCTCTAAATCTTGCTGTGGGTGTGCATGGTGCTGTGAGCTGCGGGTCTCTGGGTATTAGGGGCTGTCTGGAGCAGTGAGGGGCCCTGCAGCTGCCAGACCCCAGCCAAGGGTGACAGCTGTAGAGGCATCATCACTGCCCACCTCCCACCGCTCCTGCTCCCAGCTACAGCCGCCTTCTCGGTTCAGTTTAGTTTATGTGTGACATAATTTCCCCATAAAGGAGGGCTGATTGTAAATCCAGATGGAAATGGATTTGCATGAAATGCACTTTAATTAATTAGCTAAATGTTTGCAAAGTGCTTTGAAGATGTAAAACTCCATACAAGTGTTCAACGGTTCTAATAATAAAATAACAATAATTAATTTCCCCAGGAAGCGTGTGTACAGCATGTGCTCAGAATATTCCTATCCAAGAACATTAAAAAAAATAACCCCACTTTACCTCTGACATTTTATTGAGGACTGAGTACTGCAATAAAATAAATTAATTCATTTATTCATCCATGGAGACTTCAGTTTGGCTCTAGTTTAAAAAAGAAAATAGCAGCCATAGTGCCCATTAGTCAATGTGACAGAACAGAAGTATAATTTAGAGCAGTTAAGCAAGACAGGGCTGTTTAACAACGAGGCATCTGATAAGGGGACCAAGTATCTCTGCTTTCAGCTTTCCCATAAAAGCAGTATGGCCCTGCAATAAGGTGGCCTGCAGTGACTCAAAATCTGGATGTTATTCTGAGTACATTAACTATGGAGGAAACAGGCAGAAACCTGATGTGTTATGGATGCTTTCACACATTGCTCCTGAATCGGAAACTCTGCTCCCTTCCCTTGGAAGAAGTGTTCATTTCAGTGCTTGCATTCCCTTGGATTGGATGTCTGCATACATTTGGTCAGATTTCTGCATGCAAGAGGTTAGTGAGAAAAAAAGGCCATTGCAAAAGCTCATGCAAATCTGCATTTTCCAGAGGATTTTCTCCTCCAGCAAGCACTTCCAGCATTTCAAGGTTGCCTTGAAGGCTCTGTTGTTTACAGCAAGCCTTCAGCTCAAGAGTCAGCCTTGCCCGTGCTGCGCTGCCAGGATGTGTTCACTAAGGGAAACTGGGCTACATTGTCCTCACTCTGAAGGAAGGAGTTGACAATGCAGCACTCCTCCTTCAGCTTCCTGACAGCTTTTCATTTGAAATCGCTCAGACTTGTTAATTTACCTGTGACATCCCACCAAATGCATCTGCTGGAGCAGGTCACTGCAGAGACTCAAGGGCGGGGCAGAGAAGATCCATGGATGGCCTGATTTCTCCCTGCATTTTTCATGCTTTATACAAGTGCAGAGATGAGTGGTGAAAGTTTGTGTCATTAATCAGTAGCTTATACCCAGAGCATTAGGGATTTTAAAGCTGAGGAGATAATGTGACAAATGAAAAAAATGATGTGAATTAGTGGAAAACTGACTTTTCCCCTCGATACTAATTCATTTCTATGGCAAGGGTGCACTTTCAGAGCGCAATCAAATTCATTAAGAGGTTTTGATGGATATGGAGAGACAGGAAAACACCGTTTATCACTCAGAAAAGCTTCACAAAGCACAAGAAAGGCCCCTTTATGGAGTCATAACTGCAGGATATGTCATCTGTCAGAGAGCCTGCATGACGGCTCTCCCTCCCCAAGTGGGGATGTGCAGATTGCAAGCGAGGCTTTAAAGTTCTCTCCAGAGCCTGAGTTCAGGAGTTTGTTTTTAGTGTATTTTAGAAATAAAATCAGAGAAGAGAAGTAGGAGAGTTGGGCTGCCTTTGCAGAGGGACTCTGACACCCAATTCAGCAAGGAATTCCGTGAGGTTCACCTGATCATCTGTCTCTCAGCAGAATTTTGTGACAAAAACCATCTGTTTTGTTCCCAGTAGTTATGTAGAGTATTGTATAACAAGAAGCACAAAAATGAGACACTCAAATGAAAACAATGTACTTTATCTCCATGTCTACAAACAAATGGAGTCAGAGCAAATTATTTTAGATGTATCTCTACCTTCTCACCAAAGCAGAGGAGATATTCACGCTCCACCAGAAGTAACAAGAAGCATTCAAAAGAATAGCTGAGGCCAGCCATTTTCCCTAAAGTAAATACTTAGCTGTTTGATAAAAACTGGAAAAATATCTGACAGTGATCAGCAGGAATTTTCTTGAAGAGGATGCCTGGAGTAAGTAGAAAGACCTGAAGGTTCTGAGCATGCAAAAATAATATAACTTTACCCTGACTCTGAATTCATCCTGCTTCTGGAGAGAAGCAATAGAGAATTCGAAATCTCCACACAACCTCAACGCCCTGACTGAATAAAAAGAACACGACGGACCCGATGAATTTGACTGTTATGTTATTGAAAAATTCCCACCTATGGAATAAGGGATTTAGCCCTTGGAAATCCAACTTGTATTTGCAGAGCTGTTTCCTGACCTTTTCTGTAAGCCAACGTAGTCACGAGCAGTAAGATCAAAGGCCTGATGAATGTCTGATGTGAAGAGAAAAGAAAAGGCTTCGGGCTCTTTCCCTTAGAGACTGATGAACACTCATTTCCGGTTAATTTAATAGGATATATGCTGAAAAAGGGACTCCTGTCTACAGTACATTGAACACAATCTCTTATATTTTCTCTGCTTAAGTGAATGGTCTGTTCTAGTGAGCCTCTGTCTCAGCAGACATTAAATATTATGTTTGTCAGATGAATGTACCTCTTCAGGAGCTCAGTTTGCAGGTGTTGAGTGCACCTCAGAAGGAAGATGTTGATTCGGGATGGATACAGAAACCTAGAAACCTGCCTGGTTTGGGACAAATGGAAGCGGTGACCCAAGCCTCCAGTGGGGTAAACCAGCCAAATTTAATTGATTTTGGTGTAGCAGCAGCGATTGTGGTCCCTGATGGTCCAAGATGGATGCTCCAGACCAGCTGACTGTGGAAAAATTAAAGCAAAGGGATGAAGAAGGGATGTGTTTTAAGGCAGCAACACCAGCATCAGGCTTAAAGCTGAGAAGTGAAATTTAATAATGCATTTCATGACATGTGAGCATTTTATTCCTGAGCCATCATTAAGGACTGCTTTTTGGCATAGTAACTGAGCCATGCACCTTGAAGGAGCAGGAATGATCCCGAGGGGAACAGCTCAGTGGGACCAGCTCTCCCTGTCAGCCCTCAGCACCGAGTCCTGCGCATTTCACAGGAGAGAGGAACACACAAATATGAGTCCTCACTGGTAGCTCCTAGCCCAAACCTCTCTATACAAAAGCAAAACTCAGCTGAATTTGACAAAGACATTTCCAAAAAGCTTTTTGGCTGGTTCCTACCTGTGAAGTAATAATCCATCTCTATAGAGAATGACTTTGGGAGGGACATAATGAAAGGGAGGAGGGAAAGAGTCGACATTATTTAAGGAAATCCGTTTAGTGAAGCTAAGCACATCATCTAGATCTTCATTTTGCATGTGTCAAGTAAGTATAAGAAGATTGTATTTGCAGTAGGCAAGAGACCATGCTCAAGCCCAGGTATCTACATTAATGTGACCAACTGCTTTAGTGTTTCCTTCACTGGGACATTATTATTATTATCTAACCCTTTCAGCTGTTAATTGCCTGTGCTTTGCAGGATGGTGAACAAGGTACAGGGAAGGGATGAAGTTCTTAGAGGGGAATGGGGCATTTTACTGCATTTTACTGCAGTAAGTAATTACAAATTTAATTATTTCATATACTCTCTGCCTTTGATGGTTATCATCAACATAAAAATGCTCTGCAAAAGCATAATTTCTCAGGCAGCAGCAAATAAAGAATCAAATGGTGATTGAAGCCATCAACTTTGTCATTTGTGTCCCTGCTTCTTTTGTCAAATCCCTTTGTGGAGCTCAAGTTAGTGTGGATCTCTTCCCTAAATCCACTGAGCAGAGTCAGGGCCACAAAGCAGATTGTTCTCTGTTCTTTTAGGAGCTAAATGAAGGCTGGAAGAAAAATAGAATCGCAGAATGTCCTGAGTTGGAAGGGATCCACAAGGAGCATTGCTAATCTATTTCATTGTGGCTGGGGTGGTCAGGGCTGTAAAATGGTTCAGTGCTTAACTGCACTTTTATAACCCTCTATAGGAGACAGAGTGATGCCAGAAAGCCTCTGCATTTACCACTGCAGAGGAAGTGGAAGGAGACATGCTCCTAAAAGTGCAGTTTACCAGGGGAAGCTGCAGCAGCTGTATCTGTGCTAGGAAAGAGCTCTTCCCTCAAGTTCAACCTAGGATTCACCCTCTCTTTTTCCTGGAACTCAGACAGTTCCATGTTGGATCAAATGCATGTGAGATGCTACCAGGCTGGTCTCTGACAGCTGGAACAGCTCCAAGGATGCTACAGACTGCTTCTGTTGTAGCAGATCTGAGCTGCATGAGGAGGAACTGAGAGTTTGCCACGATTACCCTCTGCAGATCAGGACTGAGAAGCTGCTCTGCAAATGTCCCTGCCTGTCCTGTTCACGGCTATCACTTCACTGTTTTCTTATCCTTCATTCTGTTTTCTCTTGATTTAGTCTTCAGTCATGAGCACTTTCATGCCACCTTTCTTCTCCTGGGATGGTGGTAGAATGTGGCCCTTGGTTTTAAATAGCCACCCTACCCCACAGGATACCTGCTGTGCCTCACAGACACTGTCCCCATTAACCAGCTGGGACAAAACTTTGACTCCAACCTGGAAAATGGAGGTGCCAGCAAAATGAGGAGCTGCAGTTCTTCTTCACTCTAAATCCTATTGTTGGTCTCAGTGGTCATTAATCAGTGTTTGAAACACTTTAGCTTTTCATCATCCATTAGACTAAACATCCGCTACTCATCTATTTTCCTTCTGCAGTATCATTGTCTTCACGAGTCAGAATTAATTGATTTCTTTGTATTGGATTGGGTTTCATAAGAAGACTAAATATTCCCAAGAGATGAAAACATGAACTGAGTGGTGTGTGTGTGCAAAATAGATTTCCATCTAGATAAGGGGGAAGTGAGAGTTCAATACAGAACTACTGTTATAATCCTGGAGACACAGGAAAACCACAAAATTGCCGTATGTGCAACATGGGAACAGTTTGCTCAGAGAAGCTGTGGCTGCCCCATCACTGGAATTGTTCAAAGTCAGGCTGGATGTCCATGCCCATGGCAGAGGGTTTGCACTAGACAATCTTTGAATGTCCTCTTCAACCCAAACCAGTCTGATTTTATGGGGCCTTTCATGTAGATACAGAAGTCTCTATTTTATAAATAAAGTGGAAATCCATGATGGAAGTTAAATTGTTTGAGAGACATCAAGCAATAGACAAACTACACAATCTTTAAGAAAATTGAGGAATTCTGGATGTCACTCTTATGGTCTCCCTTCTGAACCATGTTATCATCTGAATGTGTAAGAAAACAAAATCTGCAATAAAACAAGCTTCAATCATAAGTCAGTGAAGTTGAGGGGGCAGCAGGTCTCTCCATTTTTCCTCTCAAAATCAAAACTCAAAAGACAAGGAAAGTTCAATTTCTGTCCAGTAAAAAGCCATTATTGTGTCTGACAATGACAGGTTTTGCATACACAGACACACAATGTGCATGCACACGCATGCAAAGTTGTTCCATAATAATAGGTTTTCTGGCTCAGCCTCAAAGCTGACGTAAACGAGAAGACTGGGAGCTTCTCTTCTGCTATTTTATGGACTATGAATAAGATTGCACTTGTCCTGATGATCCTTCCATTTGGCCATCATTCATAACCATCAGACAGACTGCCCCTCACAAAGAACAGACACATCCATACCCAGGAGTCTGTCAACAGAGTCAACATGTCACTCTAAACATACCCACAGTGACCCAACATGTTTTTCTCCCTTCCTTCTTTAATTTAAAATAGTTTTTCTCTTTCCTTTCCCTTTTCACCTGCTCCCTGGATGGAAATTGCACTGCTAGGAAGGCAGGGACACCAGCTGCTCTGTAACTCTCTCCTATTTATCTCTCTTAGGTCCTGAATCAGTCAGGTGCTTTTGTTCATGCTGAACAATAAGCATCTGCTTGAATCCATCCTTGTTCAATGAAACATTCAAAACTCATTGTAAGCTCACTGATACCAAGCAGAGTTAAACACAGTTAATGCCATGCTTAAAATTCAGCCCAGTTGTGTAGTGCTTTGCCAAATCATTATTCGGCACTGGATAGCAATGCAGGCCTAAGTGACCTCCAAAAGCTGCTTATTACAATTGTTCATAGCATTTAGGGGAACATACCTTAAGGTGCAGTTAAGGAAATGCACCCACCTTCAGATCTTTGCCCCTCACAAGCAAAAGCTCAAAGAAGCTGAGAGAAGATTCAATTTGTTCTCTAAAGTTCACATAAACTCTGAGGAATAAATGCACAAAAATGCTGCTTTTAAAGTTTTGAGGTTAGCAATCGTTCACAGCTGCCGTAAAAGCCAGACAACTTCCATATATTTCATTTTAGCTGCCTAAAAATTAAATTTACATGTTACAAAATCTGAAGGCAACTTAGGGATATTTGCTTGTCGCTACCTACCTACAATTTCCAACACTTGAAAATTCATCATCTAATGAAATTATTTGAGTGGAAACCATTCAGTGCCTCAGTTATGCTCCTGACTTGTCATGACCAACTGAGATAACTCATCAGCAACACGAACAGTCTATGTGCACATCAACAGCAGCAGAAACAGCCCCTGGAGGATGTGCAGTGGGCTGGTTATGGGAGGGTCTGTGCCGGAATGAGGGAGGAGGGAGTGAGGAGTCCAAAGCTGTACCTACACCATCCATGTCCTCAAGAACATAAAGGCACTAAAACTGCCTGACTCTGGTCTACAGAAAATCTGTCTGCGCCATCTGTTCTCCAAGAGTTTGTTGACCAGTGCACAATTGGAGTGGCAATGCCTATTGGGAGTTGGCGAATGGGCAGATGAAGAGAGCGAGCTGAACAGCTCAGCCTCTGACTATTAAAAACTGGCTTTGGTTTGGCTGCCTGGCTCAACTGCCAATGGTTCAGCTATTAGAGAGCTCAAGATGCTTATCTATAAATAGGTTTAGGGCTTTTTGTCAAATTTCAACACTTTGGTTCTTTCTAACCCTCTATAAAATCTGCCTGATCTCTGGATCTGCTTGGAGCTCTGTGAAGATCAAACTAAGACAATGAGAGCCACAAAAAACCAATAGATTTAGTAATGGGAAGTATTTAAGCCTATCTTTTATTTTCTCTTAGATGCAGCCCCTAGTACTGATATCACTGGAAACATCTGAAAGTTCTTTCAAAGTACAAGGAATCTCTCAGGTCAGGTATTAAAGGGAAGAAGCATGACCTCGGCACCAGCCATGCCCTCTGCAGGCAGCATTCCTCAGTGTCCCACTTCTTCCTGCTCTTGAGGAAGCCTCATGCCTTGAAAGAGCTCCAACAGAGCACAATTCCTCTGCCTAGCAGTACACTCACTGTGAGCTCACCAGAGGTGACTTTGCACCATCTCCCCTGCTCAAAATACCTGCTGAGATGTTTATGTTTGGCTCTGCCTGTGTGTGAAACTTCTCCTCAGCCAGGACCCTGTAAAGAGCTTTGCTGCAAGGCATCGGTGAAGCCCCAAACTGGTGAAATGAGTGGTGAGACAGGAAGCACAACCTCCACAGGAGGGAAATCATGACAACACAGCTTGCAAAGAGTAGCAGACGCCACCATGCTCACCCACAGCTTGCCAAAGAGCTTGTTTGTTAGTTCCCTCCATTGCCTTTTTCCATGTACAAGATTGCTCACTGCATGGGGATAAACACACACATGCTCAAACCCAACCACAGTGTGCTCCTTCTGCCAGCTGGAAAAGGAGGGCTGGAGTGTTTCTTGTTTTCTCTGTTTCTTACCCCCACAGAAAAGTCTGGGATACCAAACAACAACCTGTATAAAGAAGATAGAGCAGTTTAAAATGGACAAAAATACCTGAAACAATCTCATCTGCTTTGCCCAGGAGGAGCTGCTATTTCACTTCAATGCATGCTGAAGTTGTGGATGTCTCCCTTAGTCTCAGCAGTGATTTTCGTTCCTTAATTAATCAATTACACATGTAACTGTGGTCCATTAGCAAGGCAGATGACTGTCTTCAGATGCTGATTACTGGTTTTGGAAGAGCCCAAAAATATTTCAGTAGGATGAATAAATTTCCTCTATGAGGTTTTAATGAGACCATTTAGCTTTTTTTTCCTTTTTTAAAAAACAAGAACTGAAATGGGCATCATAAAACAACTCCACCTACATGATGCACAGGGGAAAAACAACAGGCCCCAGTTTTAGACCCTGTCTGCACTTAATTGTACTTGGAAGAGTATATAATGGAGGACTAATGGTACCTATGTGTTTAGCTCACTTAGCAGTGCAGAGGGGATGATTTCCTATACACAGTGTAGCACTTTGGTTGGCTGTTTTATAACATAATGATTGGGACACATACATTAGTAATAGACTGCCATGACTAGCATGTCCTGAGTTATAAACCCCAGCCA
Organism: Falcunculus frontatus; assembly: GCA_013398115.1. Lineage (NCBI taxonomy): Eukaryota > Metazoa > Chordata > Aves > Passeriformes > Falcunculus > Falcunculus frontatus. The sequence continues at coordinate 1,425,334 of VZRV01010997.1, read as the reverse complement.
GTCATGATCATCATTATTAACAATAGCAGTAATCTGCATTTCTAAATCATGACCCCAAGAGCTACCAGAGTCTGTTTGTATAATATACACATTGCAGTAAGTCTAATTTCATCTGTGTATAAATATAGGGGCATTTTTTCAGTGTGGGGGCATATTGTCAAAGAAGCAAAAATTCACTTCTTAGAGCAACTCAGTCTACTGTGCTGCACACAAAAATACAGCCAGGATTTCAGTACTTAATTTTCTGACATCTTCCCCTAGTATGCACATTGTGTCTGTTCATTCCATTAATCCGTTATTGACAAGAAGAGCTCAGGACTTTGATTTTAAATCTCATCTGAGAGTCTGAAAGCCTCTTCTCTCCAGCAACTGCTTGCCCCTGGGTCACTGCTACTATTATATGCTGACTTACATTTACATATTCTGCTTGGAGGTTGCATTGTATTTGCTTTCTCCTGTTTTTCTTCCTGACACTGAAGATAAAAACAGCGATCAACATGGCACATCAGCAAGGGCTCACAGCTGGCCCCATCCCTGTTACCTTCAGCCTTTCTCCATGTTTCACTGATTATTTTCCAAACTGAGAGGCTTAAGCTGTGAAATTCCTGAAAAATTAGTTCTGAGCTCAAGTGCTAAAAATATACATTTCATGTAATGCTGGAAAGAAGACAGGGTGATCCCCACTCTACGTTTGCCAAAACATCTCTGAAATCCAAATAAATTAAACTTCTTATTCAATCAGTGTTGCCAAGTGGATGGGTACAAGCAGCTCCAGTAGTGAGCAAGTAAATTGGCCACATTCTGGGATTTATTCTGGTAGGCTTTCTATTAATAAGGGAGGTATTGGAGTCTTTTATTCCTTCTGGACCAGTGTCCTACACCCCCCCGGACACATCTTCAGTACTCCTGGTGCTGCCCCAAGCTTTGGAGTCAACTGGGCTTCCACTCCCCTTTCCTTTAAGGATATTTAGATAAAACTCAGGAGTCAGAAGTCAGGAATACATGGGTAAAACATCCCCAAAGCTGGGATAAAGGCAGTAAGAAGCAATTTGCATTGTAAAGAAGTTTTATAAGTATGCAGCCTATTAATAACTGCTTCCACTTGTGACAAATGTCACTGGGCTGATTTGAGCTGCTTTGGAGGCGGAACAGATACAATTATCTATCACCCCGGAAGATACTTTTAACAAATTATTCACATTTGAAGGGTGTTTGGATGGTGTTTTCTTTTGTTTTGTTTTCCCGATGAGGAATTTCAATCCAAAAGTCCTTTTTTTTAAAGGCTTCAGACTCAGGGTCACCTCTGCAGGGCACTTGCGTCTCCCCAAGCCATCAGCCCCGTTGCACAAACTTGAAAGCAAAACATGAAAAGAATTAGAAAAAAATGGAAAAGACTTGGGCATTTACATTGCTTCAGAGCTGTGATGGCCAAGGAAAAGCTTGCTGTGGCACCTGGAAAGACGGAAGTCTGTGAGCCTTCTTCAGAGCAAAGTTTGGCCATTACCTGGGCCTTATCATAGTTTGACACTTCTGAGCAATCTTCCATAGAAGAAGTGCTCTTACTGAGCCCAAGGCATTGGGAGGAGGAAACAAACTCCCACACAGGCAGAAAAATTGCTGTAATTCACCTGGTGAATTTGCTCTGAGCAAAAAGCCCATGAAACAGATCCCATTACCCTGTCCTTGAGCTGGGAACGAGGAGAACAGAATTGGTCACTTCTCTGGATGTGACTGTACTTGGGAACTGTCAGTCCTCGAGGCAGCACGAATCATGAAAGACAGACAGCAAAGTCAACAGTGAACATTTCAGCTCCCTCCATCTGTCCCTGCAGATGCCCTGGAGAGCCCCATCTCCTGCCACTTCCCAGGGGCTGACTCTCCACATCCCCAGTCATGTCCCGCAGCAAGATGAGATCTTGCTGAAATCGGTGAACTTGGTTCTTTGCAGGACTTGGCTTCCACCAGAAACAGTCTCTCAAGGCGTTGTGACAAGTATCAGACCTCACACCTATCCCAGTCCAAGCAGGCACTGACCACAGGCTTAGGCCACGTGAATGGTTCTGTGCCCAGTTACAAAGGCACCAGCTCTTCACCATCACCCAGTCCTCCCCACCTCTCAGGCAGTTTAAGAAACAGTAATGGCATAGTTACCTTCATATTTTCTGTTTTGTTACCTCCAGTACAAATATCAATTACACAGTCTGACAAGGAGAAAATGAAATTGCAAAGTGTTAGGCTGCAGGTATTTAGTTCAATGATTGGGGCTGTCTTTAAAACACTGTAATGACACCATCCTCGATGGATAAGAGAGAGATGGGGTATTGTGTGCATTCCTACACCTTGAATTTAAATTAAAATTTGCTGTGATTTAAGATGTTATCTCCTTTGCAGGTCTGTACTTTCCTTGGAGAAAATAATTATTCTCAGTTAATAATGTGAGTTGCTAGGCTAGTGATTAGTATATTTGCAACAGGGTAAATTTGCTTCCTATTGACAAAGACTCAGGTGTATTATTTACGGCCTGATAATTTCAATCTGGAATTAATCTTTGACTTGAAAGGACACCTATTCTCTAAAGCTCATCATCCCCTTGCCCTTCTTTTGCTTATGCCTTCAGTTTCAAAGGTACATTTTTCTTCATGATTTGCAGAAGTCATTACCGAATGCTTGGAAGTCCATCAGCCAGGTTACCTTGATAATTTCTTTTATGAATAGTAATATCAACAGTGTCTATAAATAAAGGTAAATCATGCCCAGAGGAAAACAAAGTAGTCACTTGTGGGTTGTGCTTGCAGAAATTGGTAGTAAGAAGGTAGCAAGGACATAAAATAAGTAGGCAGCATTATCCCCTGTCTCATTTTGAAATCGAATTAATCAGACCACCACCCAAGGACTTTATTCATAAATGTAATGCCAAAGCAACTGGCTCTTGTTACAGAGTCAAAGGGGAGCACAAGAACTAATATCTCAGGGCTCTGACCTCTGAGCAGCTCAGGACAGAAAATTTTAGTGCTTTATCCCTCAATCAGCTCAAGGGCAGACATCAAACCAGACCAGGATCCCCACGGGGCAAACAGAAAGATCTAGATTGTCCTCCACATTGGCTTTAATGCTTTGTGCACTTATTCAAGAGGCCAACTGAGAGCAGGGTCATTGCACTGGAAATCTCTGTGGCACAAACATTTCACCTTGAGCTCATTCCTTGTCATGTACGAGGAAGCCCTGGCTGAGTAATGCCTGGTGATTAGCTCAGTCCTCACTCCTTCCCTGCCATTATCTCACAGACTGGAGGAATTCACTCAATGATTATGTTGCTGATAAGGGAATTCCCAGGACTACAGTGACTGAACATTTTGGATTTACATAATCTTGCTTAAAAATCAGCATTTCATTTGCATCGTGTCACCACATTCCAACTGCATCAAGCAGGGGAGGATACTTGGGGAAGTCATACCTGAAGAGAAAATAAAAACCAGAGAGAAAAGGAGACAGAAGGCGATTTCCCCAGATTTTGCTGTGCCGTGAGACACCTCAGAGATCTAGTTCAGAAAGTCTCCTTCTGAAGTGAGAAGGAACTGTCAGCTTTCCAGTGAGCCACACCACCACCCTAATTTTCATTCAGAGAACCTGCCACCCACACCTCCATGAGCCTGGGGCTTGCACACACAGCAGAGATCCAGGCTGAGGCCTCTGCCTTTGCACCGTGACCAGTGTGGTACAGGGAGAGGGCTGGATGGGGCTCTGAGCAACTTGCCCTGTTTAAGATGAGATAATGGTCAGAAAAGGGTTTGGGTTTAGGAGTTTTGTTTGGTTGGTTTTTAACATTTCCCTGCTTAATTTTCCCATCTGGATTTCCTCTTCTTTATGAAATCCTGTCTCGCCTATCAAGGCAATATTTCATCCCCAGTGGACATGGGAAGGTTGCAATAATCATGTTTATGATTTAGGGTTACACTTCAGCCTTGAACTCTTCTGTGGTTGATGTGGCATTCACCCAGGGTTGCCTCTTTTTTTTTCTCTTTAACCAGCGTTTCTTCCTGCAAGTTTTATACTGAATCTTGACCTGAGGAGGCAGGGAAACTGTTATTTGGAGTTGAATGTGTGGCATTTAAAAGGAAAAGCTGCTTTAACTGACCTGGAGGAAGGGCATTCTGCAGTACCAGAGACAAATGTTGGCACAGTAGCAGAGCTTCAGGACATCGAATAATAACTGGCATCCCAAACCCAAAACTTCAGAAAATCTGCCAGAGAAGGTCTCTCAAGCCCCTAATGTACAGGTGACCCCACACAGAGCAAGAGATCTGCCCCACAGACCAACACAAAGGTGACACTACTCCTTTCCTCTTCCAGGTGGGATGCAAAAGGGGACAAAGTAACTTAGCAGGGTCCCACAGCTGTGCCGAGCCAGGGCTGCTCTGAACTCTTTATGGTCTCTTTGGATAGGGTCAAAAGAGGGCTGTAAATAGTTGTTCTGAAATATTTATAGGCCTAAGGGCTCAGTACGAGGCTGGTTTCTGCAGAGCAGTTTGTTGTTCAGGGGTCTAAGGGAAAGAACAGGGTTGCTGGGAAGATTTCAAAGCTCTTATCCTTATCCTAAATAAGAAAAGATAAAAGAGCTGAGTTTATCATTCAAAGATGTATTTTGAAGGGCTGAGTACAATATTCTTTTCCCACTCTGAAGCAGGAGATGTCAAGGCTAAGAAAGGGCTCCCTCTGGAGAAATCTTACTGACTTCTTCTGAAACCCCAGGACTGGAGTGGATCCTGCTCCTGTCCTGCCCATGGCACTTCACTGCTGGACAGGCTGCAGCCCTGGGAAGTTACATCCTCCCTGGAGTGTGTCTTTACTTTTCCAGGGTAACAAAAGTGAGGAATGAACCACTTGAGAGCTGGCTTTGGTCTCCTCACAATTAGCTCTGTTTGTATTTACTGAATAGCTCTTCTGTTTATTTCGTAGAGTGAAGAAAAAGCTTTCCAGGGAATTCTAAACTCATGGTTCTCAGAGAGAAATCATCAACACAAAATCCATGGTGGACCTCAGCTGTATCCAGCTGTGGTGGGAGCGAGCTCCTAAGGCTGGGGTAAAGCCCTGCTTAAGAGGATCACAAGCCTCAGGCTGGGCTCTGTGTGTTCTGGAAACTGTGGGCAGGACGGCTGCAATGTTGGTTTTAGCTGGTTAATTCCCAGCAGGATCAGGATTCTGATCTGAATCACCCATATAGGGAAAGCATCAAGGGTCTATGACCTCAGGTTGTTTTGAGGTGATAAGCAGAGCATTTAGAAATACCTGTGTTGTCCCCTGACTTACATTCCTTACATACAGAGATATGGGCTCACCAAACCACTCTGTGGTGAGACTCCTCCTTTTAATAGCCCAGATTTTAACAGCAGTTTCTACCTGTGCTTGAGGCTGGAGAAGGAGGAACTCATGAGGCAATGTTGGTGACATCTCACCATGATTAGCTGGGCTGGAGACCTTATCTACAAAGCCCATTCCCTACAGCATGTCCTCAGGCTGCCCCAGGAGGCACCGCTTGTGCAGCCCTGCTCAGAGCCCTGCGGGTCAGGCACTGCCCAGCCCACAGCTTTTCTCCTCTAACTGCAGTCTCACCACATTATGACAAGAAATCTACATCTCCCCTGGAAAACACTCAGGATTTGCAGGCTGAGAAAGCTTGAAAACCATTGCACTAGCCTACTGAAGCAGAAATTCTTATTTTCTCCCCCATAAGTACATTTGCTTTGCTTCAGGTTTGCACAACTCACATTCCAAAAGGTTTGGCGTTACTCAGGGCTGTTTGTTCCCTAAACTTTCTAATAATTGCTTTTTTTTTTTAACCCCCTCTTCCCTGACTGCACTGGGGGTCAGAGCCCTGTGAGCTGTGTCTGATGGCACTGCTGCAGCACCTTGTCTCTGTCCGATGGGGGTCCTGGGCACAGCCTCCAGCAGTCACGGGCGAGCAGGGACCAGTCAATGTTGTGGGCAATTGCTGCCATCTCCTGGTCTTTCAAGCCTCAAAAAAGCTTGGGCATCATCAGTAAGGTGCAATCGTAGTTTCACATATAAATGCATGTGTACATATATGTGTATGTATATATACACACATATTTTTATAGGTGAAAAAAGAAGTGCTGAACAATAAATTTAAATCTGACTTTTAGTATTTTTGAATAGTACTTTATGGGTTAGTGCAGTAATAACTCTGCACACTTAGAATGTTAAAAATTTTATATAATCCCCTAACTATTTGCATTATCATGAGCCAAGGCAGCTGAAAGATCTTCAGCTAATTCTCCTTGCTCACTGAGAATCGTAAGAAAAATCTTTTGATAGTTTTTTATGATTTATAATAATCTGCTTACACAAAACTTGTCTGAAAAGGACAAACTCATTTAATATCAGCCCCAAAATCATACCAGTGTTTGTGCATTGGCAGGGTGCTCAGTTTCCAGCAATTTCTGCCCCAAGCTGGAAAAACAGGGCTCCATTTCCAATCCACAAGGGCCTGGCCAAGTTGTTGCTCTTCCCTTGTCTTTCCAACAAATGTGAACTCAAATTGCCAAGTTTGGTCTCTAATTTAAAAGTCCCCAAACGTGGATGTGAGATACAGGAGCACTGGTAAAATGATTTGCCATCTTACCATAATCTGACTCAAATAATATTCCTAATATGAAGTCACTTCACAATTCACAAGCATCACTCAGACCTATTGCTGGGTTTTGTGGCTGCTGGAAATGCCATCATCTCCCGGCTTCTTCCTCCTCCAGGTAACCTTCTGTGACAGCTTGGATGAACCTGCACATCCAGGGAATCTGGGTCATTTATTAGTAGCTATGAGAATCTGTGCCAGAAAATCCACATAGCAAAAATGAGATGGTCATGGCAGAAACATCAATATGGAAAAGCAGGAACACAGACTTGCAAAGGTTTTCTTACCAACCAGTCCATCCTAGGCCATCTCAGGCAGCTGTGTCACATAATCCTGCTTTTAAATTCTCTGCGCCCTACTTTAAAATTAGTCAGGGGTTTTTATGCACTGTTTTTATCAGCAACCCTGTTTGAACATTCAAATATGGGATTTTTCTGCTTACTGAGACATCAGCCTTATGCAGAATGTCAACTAGCCTGGAGTGAGGACGACTCGAAAGCACCTCCAAGGCTTTCAGTGCAAATCTCTGACCTTTATCTAAAAACTCACTTTGTAGAAAATGCTTTCTGATGGTGTTTGCTGATGCACGTTTTCCTACAGGCAGAACTCACAGAAGGCTGGCTCCATATCTCTGCACTCTGCAGTTGGACACGAGCATTGCAAAATCCACAGCTGGCAGCTCCCACCTGAGACCAATCCTTACTGATTCACACCTGAGACCAGTCCTTACTGATTCACACCTGAGACCAGTCCTTACCAATCCCAAACTGCCGCTGGCTCTGGTTCACCTGGGGGGACCCCAGCTCAGACAGGTCTTATGGGACCCAGCTGAACCTGAGCTGAGGGAAAATGCTGATTTAGTCCCCTGATGATGGAAGTACCTTCACAGTTTCTTTATTACATTTCCAATCTCTCTGGCTCTTTATCTCTCACTTTAATATTACCTTTAGCATGTTGCAGTGGACATGATGAGAAGACTAATCACTTATTTACCCAACCACCTTTCAGCACTTAAATTTCTTAACAACAAGCGAGAGTTGACTCAAATCAAAACCCTTCAGTGGGTCTAGGACAAGTGAGATCACTGCATTTTCTGTTATACATAAAGAAATTCACGCATAAACCCCACAGTCTGGCAGCCATCCTCCACTGCTTGTGCCATGAGCTCTTTCCCATGCAGTTGCTGCTGTCTATATCACTGCTCTGAAAGCATGGCCTGGACAGTTAGATATATACAAAGAACTTCAAATAAAAAGAAAGAGCTCACATCCTCAGAAATACACCTAAGAAGGGAGTGTGTTGTGGTAAAATGGTGTGCCAAGCCTCAAAAGTGCTTCTTTGGGGATCTATTCTTGTTGCAAAGCAGAGTTTACCTTTTTGGTCTTGCACAGCATTTAAAGATTTTTCAGGCTTCCTACTACCAGAAAATTTTTCAGGGTAAAGATTTTCTCATGTCCTGCGTTTGGAAGTCCACGGTGTGAAAGGATTGTGAGAGAAGGGAGACTTAATTGAGTTGGGATTGTTTGAGAGAGGAAGAATGAACAAGTGGCCAACATCAGAGAAAGCCCTCACAGTGTCAAGGTACAAAGTTACTCAGTACAACCCTTGTAAAAGGCTCAAAATGTACATTAAACACAAACACGACAAGACCATTCTTTTTCTTCCAGCCTTTTAATGTGACAGAGAGAACAAAAACAAAGTCCATTGGAACAGCTGCAATTTCCCGTGACGACCAGACACAGATCCAATAAAAAAAATAAAAGAAGGTTTTAAATGAAGAAAAGGAACCAAGGGACTGGAATTGGCTATTTCACACACAGAGTCGACAGAACATCTAAATGAAACTTTCCATTAAAGCACGACACCAGGTGTTATTTACAGTGGGACTTGCAGTGTGTGTACATTTATACAGCACTAGTATCACATACAGCAAAGAAATTTATTTCATTTTGTTTCCTTCACAGTTCCCAGACTTGATTCTTCCTAAAAACAGCATTTGCTAATATAAGGGTGAGAAACTGAGGGAGAAACTCGATGCAAAACAAAATGCATAGGGTTCAAATCTACATAAACCTAAAAATACCGTCTCAGGTTTTGTGTGTCCTTTGGAAAGTCAAAGGACAAAAGCAGGGAGTATAAATGGACCTAGGGCCTCCTTAAGAGCATCAGAGTATACTCTGCTGTTGGAGGTCTCAAAGCAGGACCTGGAAGGGACCTGGACATCTGCAGAAAGCTCAGCTCCATGCAGTCCTGCTCTGTGCCCTTGTGTGGACCCAGCCTTGGGGCTGGACCACTCCAGGCTCAGGGAACTTCCCTCAGTGCCTCTCCAGTATCACCGAAGGACATCAGGATGCCGGAGCACTCCCCAGTGTGCAGAACCTCTGGCACTGGATGTGGGTTTTCCAAGACTGACCCTCTTCATAGTCCAGAAGATCCGTACACCACCATTTGTAAGTCCCATAGCATTTTCAAGGAATTTCAAAGAGTGGTGTTCATATGGGCAAGGAGGGGATCACCCCACTCATCACAAGCTGCAGCCACCACCACTAGGGCATAGCAGAGCCAAAGGCAGTAACAGGAGCTGTCCTGCACAACTGGAGTAAATAAATCACTATACAACAACCCGTTAAATCAACAGGGAATACAGGGAGGCAGAACTCTTATTGTAATACCACTGGTCTTTAATAATAGTATCAACAGTGCTTGGTGTTCCTATAAATATCTGAGTCTGCATGCTCAGAAACTCAGCCGTGGACTCCTCCCATTAGAGTGCTGTAGAGCTGAAGACACAAAGTCACAGCAGGCCAGTTTGGGCTCCCTAGACTCACCTTTCCCATGCCACAATGTCTCCGGCTAAGTGGCTGTACTGATGTGCCGTGCATGCACGAGGGGATCCAGCTGTCCTCTAGAAGAGATCTTTGGGATTTAAGGCAAGTCCCCTGTCTTGGTCCTCCGTGTCCCTGTTGCAGTAAAGTTCATGATTCCGTGGAAATAGTGCTGTGCAGAGATCATCAGGGGACCCGTGGTCAGCAGTTCTCTCCGTGGATGGTCCAGTGTATCCAAGACAGAGACAGTTCACCGTGACAGATGTGGGCAGGGGAACTGATGGAGGAGATGTGCTGGCCCTTGCACAGCGGGTACAATGCTGATTTTACAGCAGAAATTAAGCTGAGCCATCAGAGGAGGTGCCTGAGGAAAAATCTTCCCCTGCTTGGGGCTCAAGGATCCGTGGCTGAGGCTCAGCCTAGCAGCTGGCCAAGGCTTGAAACTGAGCCCAAATCAAACCACAGCCAATGCAGAGGGGTCTGCACCCAGCAGCTGTTTTGCTCTGGAGAGCAGCAGTGTGACGCCTACGCTGATTTACACCATGGCAAGGACAGCAAACAAACACATCAGGACTATTGACTAAGCCTGTCCCTGATGACCTGGGTGGGGGATGTGAGCCCAGGTGTCACAAAGGCCATGCCTGAGCTGGAGCTGTTGCCCTGGGTCTCTCTGTCCCTGAAGAAGCAGGGCTATCCAGGGCAAGTCATCTTCAGCTCAGCACAGGGCCTGGGCAAGGTCAATGCATCGCCTCTGCTTTCAGCTGAGAATGATGGGAATACATTTAATCCAGTCCAAGGTGTCTCAGCTAGGTGATGTGAGTTCTCCTTAGCTTTTCCTTTTGTCCTTCTCTGCTCCTTGCTGTCCTTTATCTCAGGCCCTCGTGTGCCAGCTGTGGTGTGTTTGCCCTCTCCTGTTAGGTCACAAACACCCTGGTCAAGCCAGGGGAAGGAGCCTTGTCCCAAAATGTGCAATATCCCTTAGCCCTCAAGTGACTGATCCATGGATTTAGGGGTGCAAAGAATTTCCAGGTGACACTGACAGTGAGATCCCATTGCTCTTTACCTTGTCCCAGCTAGCCTGTGAGGTGAGGTTTAGCAGCCTGTGAAAGAGCCGTTCTGTGAGGAAGAAAGGTTTCTAAGATTGGATAATATTTCCTAATATTACCTTGCTATTTCTATCTCCTTGAGACTTCAGTTTCTTCCTTCTCTGAAAATTAACAGAGAAGTTTTGCAAAATAAATGATGTCATTAATGTCACTGCAAAATGTCAGTGGAGAACACAAATAGTGAGGTTTCCTGTGAGCATGGGGTGATATGTAAATAAAATGCTATGCAAAATAAATATTTGAACAAATAGGTTCTGGCTCCTCAGAGCAGCACAAGAGAATAGTCCAGGAAATGAAACAAAATTTCTCCTCCCTGCCCAGTTGCAACGTGGTAATTGGCAAGCACAGCCCAACAAAATGGATGAAACCAAAAGGTCATGGTGGCCTTTTGTGTTAAAATACATACGTAAACTGCTCCGCATCATGGAAAAGGACCAGATATTCTTAGAGAAAAACCCCACTTTCTGGGCTGTGATTCTGAACAGAAGCTGTGAACTGCTGCCAAAGGACATAATTGCACTCACCCTTACCTTAGAGAGGGAACCTTGCTGTTTTGAAGACAAATAAATAAAATGAATAATTTTTTAAATGCCCTAAGCTACCCATAAAATGAAGAAATGAGGCATAATAAGCTCGGTTATTACAGCAGCTTGTGATTTTATCAATTTCATAAACCTCAGAATAAAGGTCAAAAATCTCAAAGAGCCTGTTTTAGCTTAGCTGATCCATGAGTGTTTACCCCTGATTGACACAACGATAAAAGTGATGCTCATTAGAGTCTTTTGCCTCATTGGTAAGGGTTTGCTGTTTGTGATCTAACCCCGCTGTGTGTCCTTCAGCTGCCCCTGCAGCAGCACCACGCTGACTCCCAGAGCTGCAGCCTGGGCTGGCCCTGGTGCCAGCCAGCCTGAGTGCAAGGGACTGTCCCTGTGCAGCCAAGGCAGAGGTGTGAGACATCAGTCCTGCAGGATTTCAGCCTAGCCCTGCTTGGTTTTCTTAAAAAAAAAAAAAAAAAAAAAGAAATCCAACACCAAAAGAAGCAGAACGAAACAAAAACCAACAAAGATGACCCAACAAAAGGTAAATGGGAAGATCATCAGCAAAAGCACAAAAGAACTTTTTATGTCACAAAATATCCTGGTTTGACAAATTCCCTGTACTGTGTGATGGTTTCAGATCAATTCTGGTCTATTGCTGAGCTTGTTGAAAGGATATAATTAGTGTTATCACATCCATTGTGAGCACTGGTGTGTTATTGAGCAGGTTGCTTTTCATTCTGGTTTCCCAAGAAAACACACCCCAAAATGCACAACTCACTTTGCCTCTAGGTGCAACAGGACTTAACTCGTATGATAAAAAGGGCACACTAGTTTCAGAAACGCTCTCCACAGGATATCAAACTACAGCGTACCACTTAATGGGGAATTTAATGTTCTGTACAGTGAAAGCTTGCTGTGTGCATTCCCTGTGTAACGAGTTAAATGGCTTTGAGTAACTGTGCTTACAGTGTTTCAATGAGACCCAAGTATATTAGAAAATCAAGCATCATATTCTTCAAATAATATGGCTAAAATGCTGGTAAATTCACAATTACCATACTCTAGGTATTAGGCAAAAAGTCCCCTATTTACACTGGATAATATGTACACATTTGGTTTGTGGAATGCTCCAATATCGTATCAATTTTTCCTCTGTGAAAGTTGTAGGAAAAAAAACCCTCTTAATCATTATAGAAATATATATTCCCAGCCACTAATACATTTAAATATTTGGTATCTTGATGTAAAGAACGAAGTGTCACTAAGTTAGTCATTACTCCTGATAATCTTGAATTACTGGGATTTGTTTTAAGTGTCACTCTTAAAATCCTCTTAAGGGTGCAGAAATTAAAAATCCTAAATTTTAATAGCTGATCTCTTCAATGGGTGTATGTACTTTTGAAAGTAGGTGTAAATACATATATATATATATATATATAATTATTTAGATATTTCTCTTCCACAGCAAGAAGGTGCCTAGTGATTCCCTGTGCCCAAGTGAACACAGTAAAGGGCTTTGAAGCTCTGAGTCTTCTGAGAGAGCTGAGCACCCACCCTCACATCCTCGAGAAATCAGGATTCTCACTCTTCCAGGAGGTTGGAGGGCCACTGGCCACATCTACAGCTCTTACCCCTGTTGCTGGAGCTCACCTACAGCAGGTTTGTTACCTGCCTCCCCCTGGATGCTCTGCTGGATGTCTGAGCACAGCTGATGTGGATGGCCAAAGAGTGCTGGGTGGGGCAGGCGGGGTCTCACAGCTGGGCAGAGGCAGGAGGGGTCGGGGTCTGTCCCCCCGTGTCACACCCACATGGGCACACGTGCATGGAGCCACTGTCTGGGTCTGGTGTCCTTGCAGCTGGATGGACAGGGACAGGGGCTCCCAGCGTGGGCAGGGTGGAACCCAAGCTCTGCAAGGGGTGTGAGGGGGCTGCATGCACCAGTCGTGGCTCTAAAAGGGTCAGGAACAGTGGTTTTGTTTATATCCCTGCGGGTTCTTCTTTCCCTCTGCCGTCTCTCTTTGAGGTATCGACAGAACGGTATAGGACGAACATTTTGGGTCCTTCAGACGTGGCTCTTTTTTGTTCTACATCTGTTCCCCCCCCCAAAGCCCCCTGGCCTGTGTTGCTCACATCAGGACTTGTTCTCGAGTCTCTGGCAGGCGCAAAGCGAGCAGGCCACCTCCAACCAGAGCGGAGGAGGCCAGAAGGATGGGAACCACCTTGGTTATCCCTACGAAGGAGGAAAAGATGGAGTTCCCCAGGATGGCACCAAACTTGCAAAGCCCATTGAGGATGCCAAAGGCTGTTGCCCTGTGGGGAGGAAAAGCAGAAAGCAATGGTTAGGAGGGAGGTTCTGGCACAATTACAGAAGGTTTGGATGGGTAATTTTGTGAATGCTCTTATGTTGCCCAGGCTATGCTTCTAGCAAGTAACACTGGGCAGAATAAATAAATAGATAAATAGATGCAACTGATTTGCATGTCTGTGTGAATGAGGAGGATGTCTGCGTGTACTCATTTCTCCTTTTCATCTCACCTTCTCCCTAGCCCCAGAGTGGCCCACTCTGTCTGCCTTTGCCCTCCCCAAGGACAGCAGGACAAAATCTGCTCTAGATCTCCTTAAAAGCCCTTCCAAGAGCTGCCTGGAGTGGGTTGTCACCAGAGAAGCAACCACAGCTCTCTTCTAAATCCTGTTTCACCCAGCAGCTGAAAGCACACTGCTTTCAATGCACAGCCCTTCTCCTTAATTTCTGGCTTCCCCCAAAAGCCTGAAAAAGGCAAAAAGGGACTTACAATGATGTTGTAAGGAAAGATTTAATCTACAGGACATTGTCCCAAAGTCTCCTCTGCTTCCCCATGTCCCAAATCCCTCAGTGCACATGGTTGTCTCCAGGTTTTGGAGGGGAAGGCTGCCCCAGTGATGAGCCATGACGAGGTGCTGGGGGATGTGGTGTGAAAGGCCTGACTTCTATGCACATCCATGGAAATGACAGAGCACATTCTCATTTGGTGTCCCTGCCAATGGCGTGGGGTTTAGAACTAACTGATCTTTAAGGTCCATTCCAACCCAAACCATTCCATGAGAACACAATTCTGTGATTCTTTGATTTATCAGCCCAAAATTTCCATATGTCCACGTGATCCTTGTGTTCAACCCGCCGTACATGCAGAATTCTGCTTGCAAATGTCTGAGCTGATCCAGGATTACACAGCCCTGAGGGACTGGTGATAATAAAATAAATATAAATATACAGCTCCCCCATCTACACATCTCCAGGGCGGCTTTTTCCATCGGGAACTGAGAAGACAAAGTCAGAGGGTGAGACTGAAAAGAGAAATACTCTGAGCACCTTTTGTCTGTGGGGTAGAGCTCCACGGTGATGACATCCAGGGCATTCCAGGCGGCGATGCTGGCCCCGCAGAAGAGGCACTGCCAGCCTATCATCGCCGACTCGCTGTTCCCGAAGAACAGGAAGAAGCAGCACACGGCTGAGATCAGCATCGAGCCGCCTGCGGGGAGAAACCAACACAAAACCCTGGCATCACCTGCCGCTGCCCACAGCTGAGCAAACACATTTGTTGATAAAGATGGCTTTCAAGTGATGGCATTTCATCCCAATAAGAATTAAATCTGTGAGGATCCGAAAACACCTTGGTGCTGCCTATCTGTCATTCTCTGATGCTGGAAACCAGCCTGGAAATGTTCTTGATGACCACCTGATCTTGCTGATAGTCCTGCTCTACACAGACTGTGAAGACAGGCTTTTCCAGGCAAATTTCCAGCATCTCAGACTTCCAGATGAACCCAGGAAGAGAAGAGGCAAGTAAACATGAAAGTCAGTGAGAAGAAAGCATCATTATGAAGGTTTTTCAACTTGAATTTCAAGTGATAAGCTTGTGCATTTCATATCGTATTGAAGTCACTTGACACATTTCTAGTCCCAATTAAGATAATTTACAGTCACTTGTGTGAAGCACTTGAGGTCTCTTTTAATTACAAGAACATCATTAGATTTCATGGCACATTTGCACAGGAGCCATAATTTTATGAACATCATCGAGGGAGAAAGTGAGAGCATTCATGCTCAGTTAGGCACAGTTCAGATTCAGAAATATTAATAGCTGCATCACTGCTTTCTACCCCATTGAGAATTTTCACCTGAAAGATGAAATTTGTGAAAAATCAAACTATTTTTTCACCAGAATGTTCTGTTATCACTGAAATATCTCCATTTATTACCAGAAAAGCAAACAATTTCCTCTGTTGTTTGGTGGTTTTGGAGTCAATTTGGTACCATCCAATAATTTGGATGCTGAAGTGGAACTAAAATGCTGAAGTGGAACTTTGGACATTATGCTGCCACAGCAGTGACCTGCCTATGAAAAGCTGCTGTGCAGGACTCCATGTCCACTTCTCCTCCGTGGTACGAGGCCAAACTACATCCCCACAGTGTGATCTGGGTATTCTCCCTGCTGCCAAAGTACAGCCCAGCATTGGTCATGGTGAGGGCACCAAGAGATCTGCTGTTTTGTACAAGAGAAGGTTTGGCAGGACGTGATAAAAACGAACTGAAGCCCCAGCGAGGCACATAACACAAAAGAGAAATTCGGTTTTCCTGTTAAGCTGACCAGAAATAATATGTTCAACAGAGTGATACAGGTGGGATGCCAGAAGGCTCTTTCAGTTGGAAATTCCATAGTGAAACGTTTCAGCATGTCGTTACTAATTTTTGTCCCGTACTCTTCATTTTGCAGGAGAAATAAGCATTTAGGGCTCCAGCTGTCATCTCAATTCCAGATGAAAATGCTGAAATGCCGACATGTTTGCAGGATGGACAATCTGATTCTCATTCAGCTTCCCCTAATTTATTTCTGTTTTGTTTGGGTCTTTTCCAAATTCACCACATGAATGCTCATTTTCCCTCAGTTTACATTCCTGACACATCAGTGGGGTCATCTTGCTCTACTTTAACCTGTCTGAAGGTGAGGCTGAGCTAAACTTTCCCTCTGTTCTCAGAGGAGAGAGAGGTGAGCTCAAGAGGGGGATTCATCCCTTACCCCTAAGCCACACCCCTGATTTTGTCAGCTTCCTTTGACTGTCCCTCAGGGCATGATTCCCATGGTACCTGGAGAGCAAGGTCTGAACCCTGGAGGCAGCAACACCAGAAATTCCCGAAGTATTCATAAAGCTGATAAGGTGATAACTCGATAACTTCTTCTCATGGTGCTAAAGGGTGGCACTTTGCTTGGCTGTGACATGGTCATTTAATTTACCATATGGTCTCTGAAGCTGTTTGTGCAACCATTTGAAAATCAGATAAAAACCAAAAGAGGGAATTCCTGCACTGTCAAGCTGCCAAATCAAATAATCTTTGTGAAAATTCATTGCTACAAGCAAAATGTTCATTTTTTTATACAGAGGCTTTGGACTTCAGCAGCAGCAGTACCAAGAGATCGTTTTTTAGCTCTGACCCTGATGTGCTGAGCACTGGAAAAATGTGCAGGATTTGACACAAAAGGCAAAATTTGAAAACAATGGATGTTACAGACACCCAGAAAAGCTGGGTGAGGAAGCAGGGAGTAGGTCACTCACCCACTGCCATGGAGTAGATCACCTGCCTCACCCTCTAGTCTTCATCCTTCTGCTCCTTTTAAGGGGATGACTCATTCCCACCAGAGCCATGCCAGAGTGCAGGCACAGCAAGCCCTTCACAGCGACCAGGGCTCTTTGCAGGGCTGTGCTCCCACCATGTCCTGCCCCATCACCCATCGTCCCCACTCACCGATCATCTTTATCCTCCCAATTTTGTCCATGAGCAGCGCAGAGATGATGTTGCCTGGCAGCACGGACAGGCTGCCCAGGAAGCTGACCAGGTAGATGAGAAAATCATTGTCCTCCTCAAAGTCGATGTGGCAGCCTTCCTTCTCCTTCATGAACGTGCTGTTGATGAGCCTGCAGTTGATGAATTTGTGTTCGTAGAGATCTGCGAGGGAAAGAGGCAAAGGCTTGACCCTGCTTGGCTGAATCCCCCCCCCATACAGCAGCAACAGCAGCCAGGATCGAACCAAAACAAAGGCCCAAGAGAAGTTTCTCATCCAATGGAAACGGCCAGGGAGTATTATTTCAGTGGAAATTCATTAGCGTGGCCAATTCTAGCTGAGTCCATGGCTCCTGGTGGGTGCAATCTCTTGCATACACTTCTTTTATTTGTGGAGTCACCTGGACTGGTATCATCCCCATGCCACAAGGGCAGGGCAATGCAGGGTTTGATTTTTGTAGCATTATGGTTTGTTCTTTATTAGAGTAGAAATTAAAAGCTTTCTCAGTATAAATTAATGACTATTTTACTCCTTATGATCTGCAACCATCAGTGGTTTGAAATTATATTTTAAGCCAATTTTACTGAACAGAGCTGTAAAGTGCTGACAATTTTGCCATTACTTTAACCTCTCAGGGCCTGAGCACAGAAATTTGCATTTCCCACACAGCACCCAGAGACACCAGAAGCCATGGGATTAAAACCTCTGATGGAGCAACTGGAGGTCTCCTTCCAAATGCATCATCCTCTTTTTCTCCAGCATCACTTTCATTACCCAGCACACACTAAAACACACAGATCCCTACCATCCTTTCTCTCAGAAAGTAGATAAATAGTTCTAATAAAATAGTTCTCTGATAAAATAGTTCCTAATTATGGAGATGACACCATAGCAGGAATCCCATTACCGGTGTTATAAAAGACAGTAGAGATGATGGTGCAGTTTTCAAAGAAGGTCTCACTGGATCTCACATCTTCAAAGTAGCAATCCTCAAATAATGAATCCTCAAATCTCACTTCCTTGAATTTCATGCCAATAAACCTGTGGGGCAGGAAAGAGAACTTCATTCTGTGCTTTAAAATATTTTCTACACTGTGTAGTGTGCAGTGGCTGTTTCAAGAGACAGAGCACTAATGGGAATTTCTAGGGTCATTTACAGAAAAGGTGTTGATTGAATGCATAACTGTTCCTCCAACTCCTGTATTTTAGTAGGAGAAAAGGGTTTGAAAAGTTTTTTTAAAAGAAGACATGGATCTTTTAGGATTTTGGCAGCTTTTCTATTCCTCAAAATAATCGTATCTGAGAAAAATGTGCTTCTAAAGCTGAGGGGACAGAAATCCTCTCATGTTCAGTCATAGCCTGTCTGAAGGAGACAGAATTTCACTCAATGCAGGGCATTTCCTTCATGAGCTGACCTTTCTGCCTTCCTTATTCTCCCCCTTCCTCCATCATAAACAAAACCAGACATTATCAGGAGCCTATTGAGCCATTTGGTGAAAGGTTTCTGACAGTTGTTTAAACTCAAAGTGATTTTTTAAGTGAAAATGCAGTAGGTTTTCTGGAGAGAGTGGGGAGATTATCCGAGTTCTGCTTGTAACCATCTCTGTTCGAGGTTTATTGCTTATCATGTAATGAAAACAGATTTCACTAAAAAATAATAAACTCTGTCAGGTGATTGATTTTTCCCCTGATGGGAAGTGTGACACGTCTGACCTGGCTGCCTGAAGGATGACACAATATTGATTTACCTGTGAGATTTTGCAGGAACACTGAGAAGATGTATTAGGTAATGCACGGGCATGTTTAGAAGATGTAAGGAGCTATTAAGAACAAGCATTATTGCTCTAGTTAAAGAGGCCATGACTGTCACCAGATGAAAAAAACTTTCTAACACATACTCTGCAGCTTAATTGAATCGAGCACTTTTAACACACTGTAATGTGATGGTTGTTTACACTTTTAAATGAGCACTGCAGGGCTTCTTGACTGAGCCTACTAACAGAAATTATGAATGCCCAAAATACCACAAGAAGACTATTCAAGTGTTTTGCTCCACGTAGAGGGTCTCACAGGTTACAGCAAAACGTAAGCTGTTCTGCATTTGCTCAGTGATGTATTTGCCTGTGATGTATTTAGTTCCAAAGGCTGTTAAAAGCCTTTTCCCCCCCTGCAGTTTGCTTTCCTAACACCCAGCTTTAAAAGAGTCAGATAGCAAAGGCCTGGTGATCCATGGAGTTTTAGCTCACAGCTAAGGGCTGGAGGGAAAACACAGCTGTAAACCATACTGAGAAAAGGTCTGGGCATTACTGGAGTTTAGCTTGATCAGGTTTTGGGTATTTGAAATGGAGAGAGCCAAGGCAGGAGAACAGTGATTTACATCAGAGTTTTATGTCTTCACCCAGCAAGGTGCTGACTATCTTTAATTCTCAATGAAGTTAGTGAAAGTTCAGCACCTCCTCTAGGCATGAGGAGTCCCCAATGCCTAAATTTGACCAACATCCACTTCTCACCACTTTCTTTTGGGGAACAGGAGCTGTGGGGCCAGGTTTGCATCATCAAGGACAGGTCCTTGCAGCTGGGAAGGTCTACGGAAGGACATGAGGACACACGTTGGGGTACCCCACCAAATTCTATCAAATATATAACAAGGAATTGGAGACACATAGTTTCTGAGGGGATTGGAACAACCTGGCTGGGTAATGAGATGTGGTTTCAGCTGTGAAGATAAAAAAACTGTGAGTGTTTTGTGTAACACTCAACATCCAGTGGGACCTCCCCACACGGTGCAAGGCAGCTGGAGCAACATCCTGTTAGGTTTACCTGGGGCAGTGAGGTCTCCACAGAAATTACATAGGTGTATTTTTCCTTTTTATTGGAATTTTGAAAAGTAGTAATGGAATGCTTAGGGTTTACACTACTGTGGAACATAGAGTGATTGGGGACCAGGATGAATACAGAAAGAAGAACACCAAGCTCAGCCCAAATGGGAGAAAAAAAGGAAGGAAAGCAATGATGTTCTGCTGGAGCAACTTCACTGACTTTGAAACACTGAAAGAGGAGGGGACACACTCATCTGTGCGGAGATAGTGACTGCAGTGGGAGAAGCACCTCAGTATGGCCATGGCACAGCGTGCACTAATGGGCTGCAGGATGGAGGCTGGGGTAATTCATATGGAGGGCTTCAAGAGAAATAGCTTTTTATTTTGGAAATACAGCAGCAGGGAAATTAGCAGTGGCTGCTCAAGCCCAGTAGATGTCAGTGTGGGCTAAGGCAAAAGAAGTCACCTCTGCATCCAGGGCTGCCCAGCACAGCCAGGTGGACACTCGTTACCCTGATCCCAGCACAGGGCTGCTGGACTCCTCACAGGCATCCCCTGGGTTCTGAAGAAGTCAGTGACTGAGGCAGAGTATGTGGAAAAATGGGATTAAAATGATATTTTGTCTGTCAAAAATTGCCTTTGGGATTTGAGAGATTTAGATTGAGTGTCCAAAAGAACAGCAGAGAGGTTCAAGTTGATGGAAAACGGAAAAGAAAGAAAGAACTTTCTAGAAATTTATTTCCATTTGAATACATCAAAGCAAATTCTGTTCACTTACTTGTCATTCCTGTATTCCCCATTTCTATGGATCTGGTTTTCCAGGGTGAAATTAAAGGTGAAATGGGACACTTCTTCCTCATCAAAGATCTTCACTCGGGATTCATACGCCTCGTCTTGGAGATACCGGATCATGTCAGGGAACCAGACAATAAGGCCATAGTAACTGGAGCAGGATTGGGAGACACGTCAGGGATACAAGATTCTTCCAAAGATCTACTTCACAACTTGTAAACTTGTTAAACTCCAAATGTGAATGCATGTCTGACACAAATTCTTGCTCAGTACTGACACAGGACTGAGCAAAATGTTTCTCCACTCTAAGCACCCTTCTGATCTCAGAATCGTGTTGGTCCATTCCCCTCCACTTGAAGCAGGACAATTCATTTCAGTTCCCCTCGGCTGGGGAATAAAGAAATGTGCTAACTTTGCTGCCCAAGAGATTAGCAGAGCAGAAACAAATCTGGCTGATTTCTGCAAGTGTGCAGTTCAAGTGAG
The DNA here is from genome assembly GCA_013398115.1 of Falcunculus frontatus. NCBI lineage: Eukaryota > Metazoa > Chordata > Aves > Passeriformes > Falcunculus > Falcunculus frontatus. The sequence continues at coordinate 1,404,302 of VZRV01010997.1, read as the reverse complement.
AATTAGACAAAATTTATCTGTAGTTTACATTTAGGCTTGCCTGAGTGGTTTTGATCTCAACTAAGGAACAGATGAGAATCTGGTAGGATTGTGTCTATTTTTGTGCGTGTGTGTGTGTGGACAAGTTCAAATGAAAGACCTGAAAGTGAGAGAGACAATATATTACTGTGCTACTGACCACTTTTCAAGTCCTGATTTGTTCAAAGCACCCTGTACCTCACATAAAGCAATGAGATTGAACAATATTTGTGGGAGAGCAAGGCTTAGTTCACAAAGACTCTTTAAAATAAGACCAGGATTAATTTTGTAATAGTTTATTTACACGTGTAAATAACTATTCAGACTCTGAATAGTCCTTCAGTTTCCTGAAAAATATAAAGAAGTATCTTCCTTACCTTAAGGCCATTGTAAACCAAACCACAGCCAGCATCAGTGTGTTCATCCTGTACTGGGCTGTTAAACAATATAGCACGTTGTCCCAGACCTACAAATCCACAAGAAGGAATTAGCTGCCAGGACACCCCAGCAGACACTCGACAGCTTAATTTCTGAGTGCATCATAAACCTAATGTCAGAAAAATGGGTTCATTAGGGGAAGGTCAGACGTATGACTTATATTCAGTGTTTTTTCAAAATTATATTTAACGAGTCAATGGCTTACAAAAAACCACTTATTCAGCTCTGTGCCAGGGTACTTGATCTGAGCTGTAATGAGCTGGAGTGCTTGACTAGGGCTGGGTATGATGCAGTGTCTCTCTCAGGTTATAGCAGTAAATGTGGATATGAGATTGCTCTCAGATCCTCTGACAACTTTATCTCTTCAAAATTACGTATGGTGTCAGGAGTGCTTTCAAACCGAGCTCCAAAGCTCTCTGAAGAGCAAAAGCCCAAACACAGCTGGCACTTTAGGAGGTTTAAGATGAAATCAGGTAGGGATGAAGCCAAGCAGGAGGCAGACCGAGATCTGCTATTGACTCACTGTAGAAAATACTGCTAAGAACACGAGGGGATGTAACTCCTCAAGCTCTTAACTTGCCACACAACTACAGTGATAGTATAGCACCTGCACTGCCATTAGTTAAGAAGAACTTCCCTTTACTTTCAGCTCATTCTTCAAGACTAGTTGTTCTAGCGAGGTTTTCCACAGTCCTACATGGGCATTAGGTGAGCAGCATAGCAGATGTGAAAGGTTAAATTAACCTAGCAGACAATATAACACTCTTAGAAACTCGGTCTTAGCTGGAACAAAGAGCAAACCCTTGCTGCCTCCACTGCAGGGGGTAATTTCACTTAGGCCTGGGCAGAGAGAATCAGTGTTTATCTGCTCAGGAGGAGAGCCAAGTACTTGGGGCTGGTCCTGGAAGCTCTGCACTGCTGGATGATGCTCACAGGAGCATTTTGGGGCCTAGCTGGCAGCGTGGCAGCTTGCAGGTACACACATCTGCACAGAAAGTGCAGTCAGATTACAGCCCTTTGCAAAAACCAGCAGATTTTCTGAGGTGAGGATCAGGGTTTAAAGGCACAATGACCTGAAGCAATGAGGCACTGAAGCCCAAAGCTCAAAAGCCCCTGTGTGAAGTTTTTTCTTCTCTTTACCTGTTTTAAAGTAGTCGTGATTCTGACCAGCCACCGCTGGTACCAGGTCCCTGTTGAGCTCTGGATTTCAATAAATTCATCGACTTGCTTTGGAGTTTTGATATAGGAAACCTGGAGGAAGAAAAAAAATAGAAAAAAATTGGATTGAAATTTCTTGGGTGGTTTTAAATTCCACTGTCTTCCGGGCAATGTTTCCACCTAATAACCCTTATTATTTTTTCCTTGAAAGTTAGCATTAGCAACTGAGCTAATTGATTTAATTACAGCAAGAAACTATTAACAGAAATAAGCCTTCCTTTTTTCTTTTCCTCCATCCCTTCATCCTCTCTCTCTCTCTTCTTCCATGAAATATTTTAAGTGCATCGTGTCCACTTTGATCTTTCATTTATTGGCTAATAGGCCTGTATACTACGTTATTCGTCTATCTTTAGAATTCCACTACAAATTAGGACTAGGCAATTATAGTAAAAATTATCTCCAAGATCAGCCACTTGTACCCAAACTGTGCCCTCAGGATCTCTTTCTTCTAAGACAACTAGCTCTCATTCCACATCTTTTAAATACCACTGTCAGAACTTCTATGACAAATGAATGTGTAGATGGGAATCTTTGCAGCTGAAAATGCATCCTGCCATCAAGTGAGCCCACACCATTAAAATCAGTTTGCTTCACCAAAACAGTCTGATTTTTCAGTCCTGAATACCTGAACTGCACTGCTCAGGAAAACTTACAAATGGGTCTCAGCAAATATTTGCTTAGTAACTCTAATTAAAGGACATATTCGAGGAAAACAGAACTGTTTGCAAACACAGGGAGGAGGCGAAAATTTGCTGAATAAATTTCTGAGTGTGAACGAGAGCCTTGGCTCAGCTGCGGAGTTTCTGCTTTCCTCTTCCTGGCGCCAATTAAATGTCAGATCTGGGAACTGTCCCTGTACCAGCTGACTCACCACAAACCGACAACTTCTGGCCTATCAGAAAACCACAAAACCTGACAGTTTGTGCCACACCAGGAGCGCAGCTCAGCCGCCTGTGCCAGCGGGTGTCAGTACATCTCGGCTCAGCCGGCGTGGCGCAGCTCGAGGTGCGACACCGAGCTCAGCTCCTCCACCGCAGTCATGACTCTGCTGCATGGAGTAACGAGCACCAATGGAGCCTGTACAGCTGCTCCTTCATTCTCCTACTCAGCTCAGACTCTCATAGTGCCCTACTTTGTGAGATATATATATATATATATATTTATATTTGAGCTTCGTTTCCAGCTCAGCATTACAGCAAAGCCAGCGATGGATTTAAAGACAACATCTCTCTCACCTTTGCTATCAGGGCTTGCATCACTCAAATGGTTGGTAGCCTGAAAATAACACGTGCTGTTTAAGTTCCTACATGAACCTGCACACAATTGTCATGCTCAGATATGAAATTTTAATTTTCTTGAAGGATCACTCCGAGGGGCACATTTTCCTGACAACCCTTCTGAACATGGAGCCTTGCTCTCCTTCTTGATCACAAATACATGTTTCATACACAAGTGTATCTCCTTTTTTCCCCATCCTTTAAAAGCATGTGTGCTCTCATCTTTAAAAGCATAAATCAAGAGTTCTTCCCTGGCTGGCTCACCAGGATTTTACAACTGAATTACAGTAATTTGCAGCTAACCCCAGCATAAACCTTTTCTCTGATTTTACTATTAATGACTCGGCTGGTGTGACCTTTTTCACGACAAGCAGCAGACCATTGAGTAATAGCCACTCATCCCACTTTCCCTTGGAGAGATTAAAGACTGGGTATGAGGAAGGTGGAGTTTGGAAAGCTCATTAGAAAGTACGTGAAGTTTAATCAGACTTTGATTAGAAGCCAGAATGGAGAAAGGGGTGACTCAGGTCTCCCACATGGCCAATATGTCTCTTATTTTGTTTTAGTCTCTTAGAGCAAACCAATTAAGCATGTATATAATTAAAATCACTGGTCTAAAGGATATGGAGTAACATCAGGAATGAAGAGTACTCACTGCAATTGACAGACTTGACTAATTCTTGAAAAAAGAGACTGGCATCTTAAGTTTAAATGCACAAAATGTTTCTCACAGTCCTTTTTCTGATTGCTGGGGGAGACATTACATTGAAAGAGTGTTGAGGAGGAATGAAGTGGTCTTGTGCTGCACTAAGGAAGGCAAGTCCAGCTTTTCTTAAGTGATGGCTTTGCTCAACTCACCGTAAAAACCCTCTCTGGCTCGCCCTTGGCCCTCATGTTGGTGTCATGAACTTGCTTGAGGATCATCCAGGCTTCATCATGTTTACCAATCTGAAAACATCAAAGAAAAGGAAAGCAAGCATTCAAGCTCCCAGCTCTGTAATTTATCAAAGCTCAGACAGAAAGCAATTCTAGAGATCCAGCATTGTGGAGAAGCACACAGACAGCACGGGCTGCATGAAACCTGAAGAGCTGAAAGCATGGTTGGTATTCACAGAGCGCAGCATCTCTGTGCTGAAGAAAGGAGTTGTCCTAAAACTGCCTGAGGCAGAAAAGGGGTCAGAGACAGAGCTTTAAAAACAGATGAAAGAAAAGGAGATGGATGAGGAGAACTGGACTCTCAACCCAACTCTGCTAAGGACTTGCAGGCTTAACTTGAACTAGATATTGCTGCATTTCCCACCTCTGAAGTGGAAATACAGAATACTTGCTTAAGATTTCTAAGGTTTAAGTATTTTACTCAGTGAAATGTACTTTGTCCTTTGCTCTACCACTAGGATTTAGTAGTTCCATCCCCAAACTCTGCGAGGTATTTTCAAAGTGCCTTTGTTGGACATATGAAATTCCCATCTCTCACTACCTTCCATCTGTACCCCATCTGGCAGTGACACACTAATCGTCAGTGATTGACCCCACAGTCTGTAATCTTTGGGGTTTAAGCCATCTGTAGAGTTGGTGTAGACACTTAGGAGTGGCTTTGCCTCTGAGCTTGTGCTCTGTGTGTTTGATGGGACAAAGAAAGACAGACAGTGACACATTAGGGACCTGCCATCCTCTGCTGATATCAGACTGCTACATTTGAGATGAATCATCTTACCTCCAGCAAAAACCGTGGGCTTTCAGGCATGAATTTCAGGGCCACCAGGGAGGCGATGCAGGGCAGAGCACACACGAGTACAAAGACTCTCCAGCTGTGGAAGTGGTACTTGGTTCCCATACTGAACCCCCAGCCTGGAAACAGCAAGAGCCAACAAGTGAAAATACTGGCCAGGCATTCTGAGTTTTCTTCTGACATGAGGACAGGTTGAAAGTTTGCTATTCTTAGTACTGATGGCTCGATAGCGTCCTCAGTGGATAGCAGGGAGTTCATGTTCATTACAGAAACTGGAACATGCTCAGGTTCTGCCTTTTAAAAAACTTCTTTTATCTTTGAGTTTAGAGATCACCCAGCGATAGGAACAGCTCTGTGCAGCTGTAGGGAAGTAAGGCTGCAAAATGGTACAGGAATAAGGGCCATAGTTGATTGCTTCTCAGTGATGTTACTGAAAGTTTACAAAGGTTAAATCTCTGATCTGAGAGGCACATTAGAGACGGCTTCTTTCCATCTTCTACATCACATACGTATTTCACATTTCATGGAAGTGAACAAGAAAAGCAAGTTTACTTTTTTCCAGACCTACAAAACCTGAGCTGGGGTTAAAACTTAGAAATATCAAAATCCTAATCCTGCATTTGAGGTACCCCGTTTCCTGCTTTTTTTCCTGGTGTTTGACCAAGTCTGGTATTCCCCTGCTAAGAACTGGAAAGTACAACCTCATTCTCTTACATTGCTCCATTTACTCTCCCTAGGCTCAAACCTCATAACGACTGTTCAACTCATTTTTTTCTATAAACATTTTTTTATTCACATAATAAGGAAATCATCAAGCAATGGGTTTTGCAGAGGTCTCATCTGAGCCAGTCATGGTGTTCTAATGATTTCACAAAGTTCCAAAATAGTAGGTGGAACACTGGAAATCAAAAAAGAAGCTATGAAAAGACAACATCAAAAAGTCATCTGAAAAATAATTGTAATGTAAATATCTAAGGGCTTTTTAAAGCAAATTTTGTTACAGATAATAGAATTATTTCTACCTGACACCCCTGCAGTAAGTTTGCCTATTTCTTCCAACAGTCTCTGTCATATCAATCAAAAGCATGAATATTTCTTTTTACTGAATGTGCTTTAAATGTGCTAAAAATGGATTGATAGGTAAATGTTAGTGGTTTCCTTCATGTGTTTTGTGGACTGTCCTACTTTCCTCAAACAGGATTTTGCAAACAGCTGCTGTCACTGAATACTGGGGGAATTAATCTTTTCCAGTAGATATTTGCTTCTGGTGTTTTCCTAGGTTATATACACGAGTTACAAGGAACACGTGACATGCAGACTTTTGCTCCTCAGAGCACAAGTACAATTCAGTCTACAGCCATCTACGTTTTCATTCCCACTTCCAGCTGAGGGCAGAGAACCCATTCCACTCCTGCACCCGTTTAGGTGAAGTCAGAAGTGACTTGAGCCCATCACTTGCTGAGCAGATATGTCACCAGGTACACAGCCCCGACAGTGTGGACGCTCGGCTAAGGGAAAGCACATGTGCTGTCCTCACTGCTATCATTCACAGCATCCAGTAATTCCCTGATTAAAGTTGCTTATTTTTGATAACTGGATCAATTTTTGCAATATAATCTCAGTCAATTTTCCCCCGAATGGGCTGACATTTAGATTAAGAGCTCAGGCTCCAGCAGTGTAATTCAAGGGATGTATTTGAGGCTTTGGATGGAAAGCAGCCCCATCCAGTCCTATCTGCAGCCTTAGTATCCATCAGTCAGTCACGCAGACATTTATGAGACCTTCTGTGAGCACTTCAGGTGTCTATTATTTTCAGTGGTGTTTATGCTGGGGTGTGTAAGAACTGTCCCTACCTGTGCAGGGCTTTGGGGTGGTGTAGTGGTGCAGGAATGTGGTGGTTTAGAAAGTCAAAAGCACAAATTACCGTAATGTGGGATGATGCTCCAAGCCATTGCTGAAGCATAAATGCCACCAATCATCCAGAACATGCAAAGCCAGCTCAGGTGTTCCCCCCTCTTCTCACGAGACAGGAATTCAGAGAAATAGGCAAACACGATGGGGAGGGTGCCCCCAATACTGAGGAGAAAAAACAGCACATGGGAAAAATGAGAGTCTTCTTCAATATCTTTGTGGTTAGGATTGCATTTTTAATGAGGGAAGGTCACACTCACAGATGGGCTGCTCAGAAGTGAGACTTGGAAGAAAAATGCAAATCTCTCTTTGGCTGGACTGCTCTTAGACATCAAAGATGAACAAGATCCTTCTCATGCTCTAAAAGCTGAATTTCCTGTACAGTTTGTACAAAGACAGAGTAATACCCTGCTCTTCACTTAAACGTCTTCTCTTATTTCATGATCACTCATTTTAGGGAGAAGAAAATATAGGCAGGCAATGAGAACTGCTGAGGGTCTCATTGGAGGCCTTGGAGGTGGGCATTTTTCAGTCTCACCCACATTTCTGCACAATTTGGGCAACACCAGAAGACCATCATTGACCAAACTCTCCCACCATTACAGCTCTAGGGGTCAAGAGTGAGGTAACACAGCCACACGTCCTAAATGGCAATGCCATCCCGGCTGGGTACCAGGGATGCATCTCCTGAGCAGCCTTCCTTGCCCCACCCCACACACCCAGCTGTGCTGGGGCTCCTCCAGGACAGGGGACAGATTCAGCAGGTACCCACCCGAGGCCTGAGATAAGGCGGCAGAAGAGGAAGAATCCGTATCCCTGGACGAAGGAGGAGAGGAACGCAAAGGCAGCATTGATTGCAAGTGATATGATGAGGCATTGCTTTCTTCCCAGTTTATCAGCGAGGCCTCCCAGCAAGACAGCTCCCACCATCATTCCTAAGTAGACTATTAAGCCTGGAAGTGAGAGAGACAGTCAGCTTGTTAACAGGGTGAAGATAGTATGCGACGTAGGAGCAGATTTTGAAGTGCCCATATGGCAGCTGATGTTGTCCTGGCACACTGTGCAGTAAAGTAGAGATACTCCTATCCACCCCAAATCTCAGATGCCATAAACTCTGTCCTTTGGCAGGACAGTAATTTTCCCATCTCGTGCCTGAGATTTTGCATCACTTCAGGCAATATGGACATACCCTCATTTGACCAGACCCACATCTTTCCTCCCCAACCTCGCTGCTCACATATCCCCTGCACGTAAGCAATGGCCAGGCCTAAGCAGCTTAGGATGCACGTGTCCCAGCTATGTGCCACCAACAATACAACAGAAATCTGATGTCTTAACTCCTCTGACCCCCCTGAGTGCAGAGGGATGGAGGATGTGTAGGGAGAGGCTCTGTCAGGCTGCTGTTTATGCTCAGAAAGCTGTGAGAGAGACTGACGAAGCATGGCTAAATCTCTTTGCAGTGTTTTCGTCTCTTTCACTCCCTGCTTTTCCCAGCTGTATCTGAAAGGATCAGTCTGTTACCCAGACTCACCTTGTGTAGTTCAGCTACTTCCCCCGTTACTGAGCCAAGATCTGGCATCTAACTAAAGGACAGCTTACTCAAGAGTGCAGCCTTGATCTGAAAATTTGAGGAGAAGGGAGAAGCTAAGGCTTGTCTGGACAGTTTGCTCTATAGAGTTACCTCTCTGACATTGTAAAGAAAGACAGATTCTTCTTTTTAACCAGACTTCACTAGATCTTCTACTATGAGGTCCTCAAAAGACAGTGTCAACGACTCATTTAGTGCCAGGCTGAAGAGGAGAGAATGGGTTTCCACTCCAGACAGTCTCCCTATGCCCTGCTCAGTTCATACCCTCTACTCTCCTGGAGAACATGCGGTTGTCCTTGGCTCTTCTACTGCCACTGCTGCAGAAGGGCCTCAGATTTTATTGCCTTTTCCTTTATGCAGGTAACAGTGTAAATAGCACTAGTTAATAATGCTCAAAAGTTCAGGAATACATTTTTTCATTTATTTTATCTACTTTCCAGATGTAGTTCAGAAGAAATTGGTTGCAACCACAGTTTTTCCGAGGGAGCACAGAGGTACAAGAGGCTGCTCCCAAGAATACCTCCTGCATCGTATCAAACCCCATTGACAGGATTATAGTCTGTGTCTATAGGCTGCACAGTCCTGCTGTGGAGATCCTGATGGGGCCTGACCATGACTGGATGTGATCCAGATGAGCTGAGCTATTTCAGGATGGAGAACATCTGCTTGCTGGAAAGCAGAACTTGCAGTGCAGGGAGTTCTTGAAGGAAAAGAATGATGCTTGAGGATGTTTGGGGACTGGGGACATGTCAGGTTCAAGATCCAGCTGAGCATGGGTTGAAGGAAAGCAGCAGTGCTCCCTTCATCCCTGGCCCTGAGTGAAGACATCAGATGCTGAGCAAGTAAATAAACTGCCTTAATAGGAAACATTCCTATTCACTGACTGAGGAAATACAGCTAAAAGAAACATTTTTCAGGCATGGTTGACTCTTTGGAGGTTCATTCCTCACCTTGAACCAAGCTTGGCTTCTCTTGAGAGCCAATGCCTTCCCCAGGATCTGTTCTGTCAAACACATCACTTGGAAAACAAGGTGGCGATGAATGTTTTTGTAATTCATTAATGTTTAAACAAAACAACCAGTCTGGTGGCTGAAGGCAGCTCTGTGCCATCCAGCAAAGCCAGCTAAGGGCTAATGCAGAGTTATCTGGCAGCTGATCCTGTCTTCCTTTTGATTACAAATGCCTGCACTTGATTTAAAATGCATTACTAAATTAAAAGCTATGCAGCAGAGATCCATTGCAGCATCTGAAGGACACTTGTCTCATATTGATCAGATGTGGAAAAGTTTGGATTTCCTAAATCTCCCTATTCCACAGGAGGGGCACCTCTCTGAGAGTGATTCTTTTCTATCCACGTGATGTCTGATGGGCAGAATTTTTGTGTCAAAGGCAAAAAAATCTGTTCTTATCTATTAAAAGGCTTTGTACCGGAACTGTGGAGCAGGATTTTGCCAATTGCACCTCCACCATGAGCATGTGACTCTGTGCTACCAATCCTTGCACTCCCTGCCCTACCCTGATCTGAGCTGTCCCTGTGAGGTGATCTGAAGGTGTGTAAAGGTTTCAGGTACTGATCTGAATAGAAGGTGCAGACACATCTCAGAGTCTGGGATCTCTATTTCTATTAACTTTGACCTCCAGCTTGTTCGCTGGAGTGCAAATTACAAGGGTGAGCCAAAGCAGAAACAGTTTCAGTTCAAAACCTTTCTGAAGGAAGGACCTTAATGCAGTGCTGGATGGCTTAATGCTTTTACCCTGGCTCCTGAGCCACATTTAATGGAGCAACTCTGATGGCAGCCAGAGGAAGGAAGTGATGATGAGCCCTGTATCTACTCAGCAGTGCATCACAGCCACCCATCTGACAGCGAGCCCTGCCAGCATGCCAGACCCTGATGAGGGAGGAAAAATGATCTGCCAAACTTAATTTTTTTTATCTTTTTTTTTTTTTCCGGAGAAAATCCCTGGATGGCAGATGTTCATCCAAATCCTCTTAGTAACAGAAAACATCCCAGGTCAGGAGGAGGTGGAGGAGATTGTTACTGTCTTCTAGCTGGAGTTTTACTGCAGTGACTGGTGAGGGGCAGCCTGTTCTCTGGCCAGGAGAAGAGTGGGCTCACTGTGGGATGTGGCAGTGCTTGAAACTCAACATCAAGAAGTGGAGCTGCTCTTGTAAGCAAACCCCTGCAGATTCTGACTAAGGAGCCCAAACTCGTGGTGGAAGATTGTATCTGTGCAACACAACATCCATCAAGCAGTGAGCAACATAAATCACAGCAGAGCTGGTAATGACACAAAATCACCCAGAGGATGTTGCTTTAATTAGTTATTGTATATGATAAATCAATTGATGCATGGTCCCCCAGAAATTTAAAACAATAAAAATCTGTAGTAAAGTAAATAGCAGGGGCAACCAGAGACTGTCTACTTGGGCAGGTTCTGAGGGGAAGGATCCTGATTATGAAAATATATGCTTCAGAGTTGAAACAAACTCAACAGAACACTTCATTATCATGGAGAGGTCTTTTTTTGGTGAAGACTGCATGTTCTGGCCAATGTAATTAAAATTTTGGGGTAGCTGCTATAGAACACTCTGTCAGCTGACGGATCTTGGGACCCAGGGTGCAGAACAACGTCTGCTTTGCAGATTGCTGTGTCCTGGGTTGACAACAAGGTGGCAGGGACCCAGGGAGGAATGGAATAGTGACTCAAACAGCCTCTTTGCAGGGAGACAATCTTCCAGAGAACACAGGGATGGTTGCTACCTCTGAAGAAGATCCAGCGCATATCAAGGAAACTCAAATTTTAAGGGAAGTTGGACCAAGAAAAGTGATCACAAAATTGTGTTTCTCTTGCTGGGTTAGTTATGTCAATCAAATATTGTACAGCAGAACATTACAATGGTCTGCACCAGAATCTTGACTTCTAAACTTGGCTTCAAACCACACAGACTTAGACTGTGCTAGGGGGGATCAGCTTCCCAATTGACACATAAGGTGCTCAGATGAAATGTTAAGGGCAGCTCTGAATAAGCCATTATTTGCAGACTATTCCACAAGTCCTGGAGTATAATGAATGCCTGTGGAAAAGTCTGCAACAGCCTCCCATAAAAGTGGTGGAAAACCAAAGAGCTGAAATTCTATGAATAAATTTTGGGTTATGATTCATCCACTGCTGAAGTTATAAGGAAAATATGTGACCACTGACTGGGCTTATTCCCATTAGAAAAGAGGTAACATATTTAGCATTTTCACACTAAAAAATTTATTAGCCTTTACTGAAGTTATGTGCTCTGTGTTAGACAGGAATTTGAAGTTAAAAACTGAAGTTCTAGGAATAAGGAAAGGAATATAACGCAGATACAGCATATGGCTCTGTGTGTGCTAAATTGTATTTTTACTTCTTCACTATAGTTAAAAGTAGACTTCTAAGGGTTTCAGAAAAAACCCAGAAAATTCAAGGTTTACCCAAATCTGCATCATGAGCATGAATTCTTCTCATTGTTAGTTAATGGGATTAAAGTTCTTTAAAAAGAGGCACATCTAAAAATAATCCCCTTTAAGACAGGACAAAGATTTGTGGAATAAATAGAAAATTTGAGCAGAAAAAACCCAAACAGCTCACTGAGAAGAATTAATCCCAGAATCCTTGGGGCTGTCCGGGAGGTGAGGAGGCTGCCTGAGCCCGGGGTTGCCTCTGGTTTGCATGGAGCCAGTAACCACAGGAATGGAAAAGCTCCTACCTGCCTTCAAATCCCAGGCCACTACCAGTACAACCCTACGGTAAAAAAAGAGGCTCTTGAAGAGGGAAAGCATCCAGACAACAGAAAATTATTAGAACCTGATATATCTTGCAGTTCAAGTTGTAATAAAAACAAAATTCAAATACTATTACTGGTGTAGAATCTGTTAGGGATGCACCTTACGGACACAAACAAAATGTTTTGAGTCAGGTCTGGACAATTTGGGAGATAGATATGCCAAGGCACAGGATCCAATTGTAAGTAATTGAAAGAGAGGAATAAAGTAGTGATACTCCTGACTCTCTCGTGCCACAGCGATGTCCCAGAACAGGGGAGGGTCTCTACAGAGGATGAGCTGAGGGCTGGTGGCCTTTTTTCCTTTCTTCCTGCAATTTTCAATCTGCTCTTCCTTGTAGGCCTATTAGTGCTTTCTCCATGAATCAACTCGACCTTTTAAATGGAAGTCAAGAAAGGCTGGTCCCATTGCACTCTCCTTGTTGATCAATACAAGCAGTGAGACTCCTTCCACAGCCAGTGGCTCTGGCACTGAGAAGGGAATCTCCCAGGGGAAAGCCAGCTTTCCATTTTGGGAGATCTGTGTGTGGATATTGGGCAAATCCGGCTGCTGGGATGGAGGGGGATGTGCAGCTGGAGCCGGGGTGGGTGGGTGAGCCCGTGGGGCTGTGGCACAGCACGGGTGAGGCAATGCACAGCCGGGCTCGGCGCTGCCAGCGGGGCGTGGGTGGTGTTTACGCTCAGCCGGCTTCACATCTCCCCACGGGACTTGTCCAGCACCACAATATTCGTGAGACCATCTGGTTCTCCCCACCCAACCCCTCTGCTAAAGCAAAGATTTCAACAGAGGAGGCCAAACAAATCCTTTGCTGTCCAACAAAAACCTCCTCACGCTGGAATGCGTCAGATGAAATTCCCACAGTGTTTACACAGCCATTCATCCCCATATCCGATCTACACAATATGTAGGGTGTTCTCAAATCACAAACACATCTTTTTTTTTTCCCCCTACTGCTCGAGGTGATGATGCTCCTTGGGCTGCAACTTGGGCTGAGCGTTTCTGCCCAAGAGTCAATCTGCAGCCAGGAATCCATGCCTGAGTTGGGTAGGTCTCATCACGGTGTAGTGGCTGCTGTTTTGGGGATCCATGGCCATGGAGGAGCAAAAGAGGCAGCAAATAACCATGGCAGAGCAAGGGAGCCGTGGCTGGGCTTGTCCATGCTCAGGCGGAGGAAAAAAAAGAAGTGGAGAAAAGCCATTGAGCTCTGCAGAAGGGATTAGGATTTACTGTCATATCAGGTGAATTCAGGTCAATGAGAAGCTGCAACCAGATTTTATCTCAGCTGATAATAAAACATCCTCTTCACACAACTAAAAGCAGGGATGTTACACATCCTATTTAACCTGACTCACACCGCCAAGCTTGAATTGCTACATAAAAGCATAACTACTTATAGGATCTTTTTTTCTAGTTTTTTTCATCCAACATTGTGAGGTTAAGAGTCTGTGATATGATATTCTCCTTAAAAAAAAATATTATTAAATCATAAAAAGGAAAAGGGAGCCTGAAAAAGCAATTTTATTCTCAGCCTTGGTGTAGCTGTTTTACAGTTACGGGCAAAGGCCTTAAAAATTTCCTTGTCTCAGTTTAATGAACTGTGAAATGACGATAACACAACTGCAGCTCTGGGATCTGGGGGGGCTGATGCTTTAACTGTGCCTCGAGTTTTTTATATGCAGGATAAAAAAGAAGTTTAAAACATTACTATGTCATTTTCTTTTATACTTGTTGTGTACTTACTGCTCTGTGCTTGCAAACATAATACTTAGTCCTCTAGGAAGTGATTTATAGCATGTAAAGATATATATTTATAAGATATTTCTCCAAATAATGATACTGTGTGCCTTTCAGCAAATACAAAAATACAAATTTTATGACTCTTTTGATTATCCTTAGCAAATAAAAAAAATTATGTTTCCAATAGGATATATCATAATGACAAAGAATATTCTGTTTCAGTAAATTTAAGAACTGAATTATTGATTACTGCTGATGAAAGCTCAGCAAAGCAGATCTATCAAATGAATACGTAAAAATAATGTTGTTTCATGCTACCAAACTTATTCTTAACAACTTGTATTTTAAGTTGATTAAATCAAACTGCTAAAATATGTATACTGTTGTTTCTTTTTTTGTTGGGTTTTATTTTTGTAATACCCCTGAAATCATCTTTAAAATAACATTTCTTATAACTGAAAAACTCCAAATACATGTTTTGTCCCACTAGGGATATTTAGGGCTAAAATAGCTGTTAATTTGCATCTGATGGTGAGATGTTTATTTTCAGAACGAAATGTAAACGTTTTCTAAGATATGTCATATCCATTTCACACATTTCATGAAACACTGTGGGCATCTGTTTATTTGCAATTTTTGCATAATTTGGCCGTGCTTTGCTTGATATTTTCCCATGACTGCTTTCCAAGGGAGGAAAAATATGCAATATGCAGAGTGTTTAACGCAAAATGTCCTTTTAACAGAAGCTGAACTTCATAAATTGGTCTTTAGGAGGCATCTGCTTTATCTCTCTTATTTGTCCCTTCCTATTTCTGCTGGAGTTTGATTACTCACCTGACTTCTTTCCCAGTCTTTCCCTCCTGGCCTCTCTTGTTATGGCTGAGACCTTGTGTGTTTAAATGTTAGCAGCTGCCTGGAAGTGACCTTAACTGCACCTGGGAAAACCTGGTTATGTTTCCTTAGCAAAAATATGGGGAGATAATCGGTTCCTTGGGAATAAACACGAGCTTATCTGTAGATGTTTATTGGCACATGGGGATAAGGCAAGGGGCAGCAGTGGATAATATGCGTGGATAATATCCCTGCTTCCCTAAAACCTTGTGATAACTTGAGAGAAAGCCATGCCTGCTCTAATCACCCCCCTGTTCATCCTGTGCAGACACACTTGTGCAAGGCTGTTATTGCACATTAGAAACTGAGGTGAAGGTTCTTTGATTGCCACCAAATCAACCCCTAAGTGTAACTGAACCGTGATGAATGTGCACTGCCACAGACCACTGAGGGAATGAATCCACAGAGGGACATGAGCTTGTCTTGGAGGCTCTGAGCTTTGTGGGAGATACCTTTTTTCCTGGTTGCAGGTGGATGGGAGCTGAAGCTATTCTAAGAACTATTCTGATAATTATGTTCTTGTCTCCATCACCAGCACTTCCTCAGCCTTCCCCTTGAGAAGCTGATGTCTGCTGTCCTTTTGCCACAGCTACTCAGAGAAGAGGTGAAACCTTCTTGCTGTGCTGGAGGCAGGGCTGCACCCACACCTCATGTCCCTGCACTGCCCTGCTGCCTGTCAAACCTCCAATACCCTCTTCCCTGCTGCTGCCACCCTTCATTTAGCAGAAAGGTCTCCTTCCCCTCTCCAGACCCAGAGATCTGCACTGTTCCCTTCCTATGCCCTCCAGCAGCCCCCTACCCACCCCAGGCTCGTCACACTCTCTCTTCTTGATGCCTTGGGTACTCATTACTCACATCAGAGCACAGCTGTGCAATGTAAGGCTTTTCAAGACATGCTTAATTCATTTTCACAAAGAATCATCTCACAAACCTCAGATCCAGCAGCAGAGAAATGCCCAGCAGACAAGAAAGGGTGTTTAACAAGTAAGATGGGCTGAATCAGAGACCTGCCCCATGTACACCACCAGCCAGTAACAACTGAATGCTACCATAAATACCCATTCTCCTCCCTGTCCCAAACTAAGATGAACCAGCTTTTCTTGTTTTTAGGAAAATTCTTTTTTTCCCCCCTCATAATGAAGTCATGAAATAGTGTGAATACAAGCTTTGACAGCAGATCCCCCAAACAAACAAGCTAAGGACAGGAGAAATTGTTCTGCAAAATCAGGTTCTCACAAGCTGTGTTTGAAAGTGGGCAGGAAAGGCAGCAAGAAGAGTTCTCTTCCCCTCATTAGCAGTCCCAGATTAGCTCTGTTAGTGCGCAGGAGGCTGGAGCTGGGATTGGATACAGACCCAAATGTCTCCTTGCTTATTCAGACCTTATCAGAACACCCTGAACTTTCAGCCTTGCAAACACTGAGCTGGAAAAAGCAGAACGTGCTCTCTGGGGAGATTTCGTGTTCATTTTTACCTGTGGTTGGGCCAGAAATACTTCAAAGATAGATTTCCTTGTGACATTTGAAATTTTCTCATTCAGGTGCCTGCCAGAGCTCGAGCACTACAGAGGTAGATATTTATGGGGTCAGAGTTTCAGAAAATCTCAGCTTTCATAGAGTCACCAAAATAAATGACCTGCTTTTCAAAAAAAGGTCTCATCACTGAAAAGACACAAAGCCTCGTGTCCCACAGGATGCTGGTGAATTCCAAAGTCCCTTTGAAATCAGGATCTAATTGTGAGAGGTTTGCTTTTAGATATCTGTCCAGAGATATTTCGAGCTAGAATTTTTAAGGGGTTTGTGAAGCAAAAAAGGTTACTAAACTCTTTAAGGCACAAAATTAAGAACAAACCTGGCTAACTATAGAAAGAAACATCCCGATCCTCAAGTTCAAAGCAAAAAAGGAGAAACAGAAAAGTGAATATGACCTCAATACACCAAGAGGAGAGGTTTATATAGGGATAATTGCCTTTGTCACATGAAAATAATCTGAATAGAATGTAGTCAAGGGCTGGGGTCTAGTCCCAAATCTGCATTTACCTTGCATCAGGCACAGCTTCTGGGCCAGCATAACCAGTATGACCTACAGTCCCTGACGATTCCCCTCAATCCCAGTATGTGTCCATCAAGACACACTCTCTCCCTCCTCAAGCAGTTATTCCAAGAGCTACTTTATTTCCCTTCCAGATGCTCTGTCCTATTGCGTGGCTGGCTCTCACTACAGGCTGTGCTGGACCCTGTCCTGATTCTTGGAGATCTGGGAGGCTTTGCTGTCTTTGGCTGATGGAATTTGGCTTGCCTATTGTTCAAGGGAAAAAATTGTTCATCCAAACCTTTCCTCCCAGTCTCACTTCCAATAACTAAGCCTTGTATTTTGACCTCAGGGAGATGTTGATAGTGATGCAAAAGGGATGTTGCCAGTAGCCTCAGCTTTAATCTGCGTGCTGCACTTCAAAATTGCATTCCACAGACCTCAAAAGAAACCTCCATTGACTACATCTGATCCAGGACATACGAGCAAACTGAGAAGTCAGCAGGCAGAAGGAACTGACTGCACAGCTGATTTGCCCGTTGGGACTATGGGCTGAAGAAAAGGGAAACCTGGAGTTTCTAACAGCTTTGAATTTTGAGTCACTAGGTCCATCTTTAAATTTTCACTTATTTATCCTTGAACACCCCTTTGAGTTTTGCCCTGTGGACCTGCAGACTGTGGGCTGCCTTGCCCAAATCCAGCCATCAGTGACCAGCACTGGGGCCACAGCACATTCTGGTAAAATTCTGCTGCTTTTGGGGAGCTGCCTCTCATCAGCATGTGAACCCCTCCTGAGTCAGATCCACCCAGCCATGACTATGCATGACATACAACACAAGAAGAAAGTCATCAGAAGATGCTGAAATCAGCAGGTCGCTAGGAAAAGGTGTCCCAGCTGCTGCTCACTGCATTAGAAGAGCTGTTTGCCAGTGGCACTTACCCAGCATCCCTTTGTTGGAACTGGACAAGCACATATCCTTCTCAGCACTGGGAAGAACAAATCCAACCACAAACACCTCCACCCCATCTGCCATCAGTGCCAACCCTAAAACAAAGAAGAGAGTCCACTGGAAGCGTCCGTGGCCACACTCCTCAATGATGTTCTCATACTGGTGGGCAAGTTGCTCCTCGTCCTCCATCCTCTCGGCCATAAGGTCAGCACGGTCTCTGTACTCATCATCCACAGCAGGGGCTCGCTTCTTCTGCTTTTCCTTAATGTCATCCGGGTGTGGGATCCCTTGGTACTCCCCCTCATAGACCTCATCATCCTCATCGTGGCCTTCTGTAACATCACTCTGGGCATCCTCTTCCTGCGTGGGCTCATCCCCGCCCCGGTAGTAGCCATCATTGGGCGCGTTGTAGTTGCCATCCTGGTACCTGTAGTCATCTGAGACCTGGTTTGTGTTTCTATATCCATCATCCATTCTGAACGGAGAATTCTAAATGCTGTAGGTCACTGTGTAGATATTCTAAAATGGGTATCGATTTGTGCAATTTCTGGTGTTGGTTACTTGAACATATCTCCTCTCCGCTCTCTGGAACTGATGGGATGCACAGCTTCCCAGCTCAGAAGGAGAATTATATATAAAGGTTCTCTTTGACAGAGTCTCATGCAGCTTTTGGTAATGCTTCACTTTTCAGCTGTCATTTGTGACTTGCTGGCTTCTGTGCTTTGGGTGAGAAAAGCTGCTGTCTGGAGAACAGCGAGGGAACAGCAAATTGCACAGCCGGGGAGCTAGGAGGATTTGACAGGTTTTTCCTGATTCATTGTGGTGCTGAAGGTCATGTCCTGAGAAAGGGGAAACAATAGCAATGAGACAGCAGTGAGCTTGAAAGCACACATGCACCGAGTTTAATGCCCAGCATTTTGAATACATGCTTTTTCCTCTGAAAAAATATGGCAACAGAGGAATGTTTTTGCATCATCAAAACCCAAAGCCTCAGAAAAATCAGAGCATTAAAATGTACCAAGTTCAGTGGAAACCCGAAGTAGAACGTAAAGTACCATGTGGTCCTGATTTCTGTCATTCCTGGAAGTCTTGCCTCCCATATGTGGTTCTGCTTTCCTCAGAGAGTAGAACAGCACTGGGCTGGGTTGCTGGAACAGAGCTCTCAGGTTGCTAAATATGTTTCCGTCCATCTCCTCAGAGCACACTCCTCCCTGGTCCCTAACATCATAATGAGACAGCATATGATCTTGCTTTTCTTTTTCATCCAGATCCCAAAATTAATTTTATTTATCGGCTTCTTTTTCTCCCTAGTGTCTCTCCATCTGTATGCCAGATGTATAACTGGCACGCAGCGTCTGCCAAGATAAAGTCACCAAAAGTCACGCCAAGATAAAGTCACCAAAAGTCACACCAAGCTCTGTTCTCCCCATATCTAAACATCAACAGGGGATAATTTTCACAGAGAGCAAAAAACCAAAGCTAATACAGAATCGCTGCTGTCTGCAGGGAAAACCAAGGAAAGTCAAGACACATCTAAACACATACTCCTTCTGGACACCTGATTTCCATTATTTTCCAGGCCGTTTCCAGCCACCTGGCTCTCCAGCATTCCCCTGCCTCACACAGCTGTAGACACAGAGTTTGGAAGGAGAAGCACATGGGAAAGGGAGTGGAGTCACGCCAGAGCAGCCAGCACAGCGTAGGCATGCACAGAACGTGGACTTTGCTTTAAGCTTTGAGCTACTTGCCTAAATAAAGTGCAAATGAGCTATGGATTGACATGGGCAGGCACAAGCCTGTGGATATGTGGGCGTTGTTACCTACACAGTCAGTTGACCTATAGAAGCGCACGCAAACGCACACACTGTAAATAACTGTGCTATATGCAGCTAAAATGACTTCAGAGAAGACATTCAGTAGCTCTCTCTATAATAAAATGCTCAGGAGGCCATCACTCCTGCTGCAAATCCTGTGATTTTCTGGCAGCCCAAATGCTCAGGGTAAGGAAGGAGCAGAGGCTTGACTTCTCTGCATAGATTAATGGCCATGCCTTGCGTGTTCTGTTCATGGAGCTGCTCCAAGGAACTTCATAAAAGCTTCCTCTGCATTTCTGCTTATCTACCTATATATTTGTGGCCCATAATTACAACACAGCCTCTGCAGAGCCTGCCAGAACCTCTTCCTTTTCTCTGCCCCTCTGCTATTTGTCACTTCATTCAACGTGTTTCCTCTTCCCTTTCTTTATGCCGAATCACACCATACATCTTGCATCAAGTGTAAAAGGCAACAGGCTGTTCTTCCGGGGCTCAAAAGGGGTGAACAATAAAGTAATAGAAAAAAAAAATAGAAAAAAGTCCTGAAGGCATTCTGATCAGTTTATAATGTACATGAGTCTACAGTGCAGAGAGCAGTAAAGAGAAGTATTTGCATTGGCACCAGAGCTGCTAATGTGCAGGGGAGTTAATTCATCTGACAGCCATCAGAAGCACTTAAGTGAGTTCTATAGCTCTTGTTTCAATGCTGGAATGTTACTTTTAATGGTTAAAAAAAATCCAAAAGTACTTTAGAGTCTCAGAACCTCCCAGTCCTGAAGTAACTTTCTTGATTACACAAAGATTTGTGTCATGACTGAACATCATGTTCTCCAAGGCAGTAAAATGCAGTTCCACAGAGACATATTTTCTTTTGAAAAGTAGGGGAAAGAGCCTTTTATTTAAAGAGAAAAAACAAAAGAACAATATGTGCAAAGGAACATTAGGCCTTGCTTTGGAAGTCTTTAAGAATCATCTGCTGGCAGGTCATGCTTCAAAGTGACCTCAAATGTTGGAGCAGGAAGCGCAGTGACCTCACTGTGTTTGTACCTTTCTGGTTGCTACAGAACTGGATTGAAAACTCATTTTAGGAAACGAAGCAACAATAACACTAATGATCAATAGCAGAAGCAATCAGACTCCGAGTCTCCACAGACCCTATCTCTCTTTTCAAAAGGTGAAAGTACGTTCTTAAAGACCACGTGCTGGAAATCTTTTTGTTCTCTATTTAAAAGCTGCTGAGGCTTAAAGCTGGGCTCTTTGCCTCCCACAACAACAGGATCAAAGATCACAGACTTAGAAAAGACCTATTGAAGCATCCATGCTCTTTCACTGACACACAAAGATTGGCATTTACCAGATGGAATCACATCTTGGGCAGCCTAAGAAATAATGACAGGAGCTGATGAGTCTCACAGACCGGTGACAGTCACCTGTGTGGGGAAGAACATGTAATTCAGAGAAAAGGTCATGACAAAAAGTAGTGCCTGGGTTCCCATTCAGTTTGTAGGATGGATCACCCTAGGAGAAGGGGCAGTGCAGAGAGGCAGGCTGTAACTTCAGAATGCTACACTTGTCATATTTCACACCACTTGTTTTCTTTCGTTGCCACATATGCACAGGCTGATTCACTCCAGACCTGATTCTTTAACACCCTTTCACTCAAGCTGAGCTGCACTCACTCATTAACAGCCCCGTTTAGCATTTAGATGCGAAATCATGATGTGTCATAAAGATGGCAGGCTTGGATTGCTATAATTACCCTTCACAGTGATGCATGAGAGCTTGAGACAAATATACACATCACACCAAGCCTATTGTAGCAGGGTGGGTGTCAGTCTCTTCTCCCATCTAACAAGCAGCAGCATAACAGGAAACGGCCTCAAGTTGTGCCAGGGAAGTTTCAGACAGGATATTAGGAAAATTACATCTTCAAAAGGGTTGTCAAGCATTGGAACAGGCTGCCCCGGGGCAGTGGTGGAGTCACCATCCCTGGAGGTATTTAGAAGACATGTAGATGTGGCACCTGGGGACATGGTTTAGTGGTGGGCTTGGCACCGCTGGGTCAGTTGTTGGACTTGGTGATCTTGGAGTTCTTTTCCAATCTAAATGACTCTAGTTACAACCCTCAGCCCTTTTGAACTGCCAGTTCCCTTTCTGAGGCACACAAATGAGGTTTAAACACACAACAAACGTCAGACTCCATAAGGCAGAGTCTGCAGGGGCAGGAAGGCAGAGGCAGGAAAACCTCATTCAGGGTCTTCCCAGAACAGCCCATTAAACTGAGTGTTGGACACAGAAACCTGGAATATATTGGAATTCAGATCCTTTCCTCATTTCTTTAAAGTACACTATCCACCTTGCAGTTTTCTTGTACTCTTCAGCTTTTAGTTAGCTCAGATGTTGCATACTTAGCCAGGAATTCAGTCATTTGAGCTCTGCAACTTAAAACAGTAACCTAAAGTCTTGGATATCCTCATAATAGAAATGGTATCTACTGTAGGAAAAGGGATGTTTAAAAAAACCAGATTAACACCTATATTTGCATCTCTGAGAGAGTGTTTAGGTAAGTCTGGCATACTGAGGTGATAAACTGGGAGCTGGAGGGTAGCAGAGCTCAGAGGGGATGCAGAGAAGGGTGAGTTTCTTGTGCCTGGTACTAAATGAAGAGAACCCAGGGCTTGTCAGAGAGCTGAGCTCTAGCAGAGAACAGAAATCATGTCGAATTAGTGAGCAGGCCAGATACGAGAAGGGTTTTCTTGTGAAATATTGCACCTTGGGGCATGATGGAGTTTCTGGAAAAGCAAAGAGAGTGAGGTTGTTGCTTTGTGGGAACACAAGCCGTGGGTGCACACACACAAATGCACAGTGCACATCCGTGATGTGGATCCAGCAGGGAGAGAGCCAAGGCTGGGAGCTGCCACCCAGGGCCTTTCTCTCTGCATGCTCAGAAAGGGTCAGCACTCAAAATCAACAGCAGGAGGGAGAGGTTATTTGAACACCAAGGAGAAGGAGCAGGACAGGGACACTACAAAAATGCTTTCAATGGATCTTTAGCATTCACCAGAATAATCCCCATAAAACAGATGGCAGAGCAGTTTAATACTCTGCCTGAAGGACGACTCCTCCTGCAAAACATCCTCACCCCCAGAGCTGCTTTCTGCTGACAGCAATGGGAAGGTGCCCAGATCCTACAGTGACCATAAGGACATTCTGCAGTCACAAACCTGACTGTAAAAAAAATCCTGACAAGAAATTTTCCTCACTGAAAGGAGAAAGATGATTATGTAGATAGGTTTCTGTGAAGTTCCAATCTCAGAGTCTTAATGAGGTTGCAATTAATGGATCTGTTTGTACACACAGGGGGACAGATTTTTGAGGTGTCTAACAACCCACAGCTCCCAGGGGAGCAGCATCCTGGATTTCAGCAGCCAGCAATGACACCAATATTATCAGACAGGCTGAGTACTGTAGCAGTGAGTGATTGCTCTGCTGCTAGGTGGAAGTGCTGCAGGCTGAGCATCCTGGGCTCTGTCCCTTGGCTTCTTGGCATCTCTGTGCCCCTCCAGACTGCACATCAGGACAGCACAACCTTCCTCTGGTGGGAATTGCAGATCCCTTGCAGCTGTGGTTATATGGGTATATGAATAGATGGCAACTTGTGTCCCCAAAAGCTTAAACCTTAAACAAACCAGAATTTGTGGAAAAGAGGTCTCTGTTTTCCCAGATTCCCAGCTAAGGAGCTGTCAGGAAAAGTGCTCCTAGGTCTCTGTCAGGTTTTCAGTGAAGTCTTGCATTTTTTTTTTTTTTAACTAAGAAAAATGGTATTTTACCTCAGGAGAACTTTGAAGATTTCCCTCTTTCCAACTAGTATAAATAATAATTTTTTTAAATCTAAAAAATTTGACAGCAACCCCATAATTCACAACAAAAATACTTTCAAATCAGGTCCATTATAAATTCTTCTTCTTATACTCTACAAAGTTGCCCTTTTCATCAGCATCAAAAAAAAAAGGAAGTGCATGGAAATTTGTTTCAAACTGAAACAAAATATTTCATTTAAGAAATGCCACCCTGCCAGCTGCTTGATCCATTTTTTATTAGAAGCATTCATCAAAACTGATTTTTTCCCCCTAAATAATTCAGGTTTGGAAAAATGGCATGTTTTTACCAACAAAAATTGTAACAGGAACTCTGATTATGCTCTCATGAATGTAAATTATCTCAGGTGCACCTTTAAGAGGACAATATAGAGAAATACAATATAGGAAATGTAATCCTGCTATTTATAAGCACATGGCTAAAAGTATCTGACCTCTGTGAGGCAGAAAAGGGCTTTCCTTCAACAGGGTTCTGATTATTGCTGGGGAGTTTTGGGGGGATTTTTTGCTAACATTGAAATTGCTGCTGCAGCCACACAATTCAACATCCAGAAGAGAGCTGAGCAATATCATCATTCTCCTGGACAGATGGCAAGGCTGGGCTCCTGGCAAGGATCCTGCAGAGGGAAAAGCAGCAGGATCTGAAGATAATTTATGTGTGAGGGAAGGTAGAAAAAGGAAATGAGGGGGCTTCAAATGCAAAAAGGTAGAAACCAAGTGAAATTGTTAGTCAAGGAGCGAGAACAGGGATTAATGGTCCAAGCTATGCTCAGAATAAAGGAGGAAATGGCCAGGGAAAGATGGAAGCCCTGACATATTATTGATCCACAAACTGTGGAAAAAAAATGCTTTGTAATAACAGTAGCTCCTGCCTTCATATCCAAGGATTATAAATGCATCTGCTGCCATCTCTGTTAGAGCTCAGGCCTAAGCCTTATTAATGCTTGCTTGACTTTTTGCATCTCTCTTTCACTGCCAAAATAACAGGAGAAAAGCCTCAGAGCATGGCACCCTGAAACACTTTCAGAAGAAGTTGGCTGTGGAGAACATCACTCAGTTAAAAAAACCCAAACCCAACTGAACCCAAATATTGACCATTATTTTAGGGGGTGATTGTAACAAAATAAATCTCATCTCATGCATGTCTTCAGCAGCCACTTTCCTTACTGTGCCTTTCCATTAAATATCCCTATCAATGGTGGTGAAGAGCAGTGGGTCCCTGGGGAATTTCCGGGAGGATTTTCTCAGATCTGAACACTGGCCAGTGATTCAGTGTCATTTAATCAGCTGAAGACCTGGTCTCTTTTTTTTGAAATACAGATCAGCCTTTGGGATGCAAGTTTCTACAGGATTTTAGACAGGTAAAGGAACACTATATGTATCACTAGGGAAAAAATTCCATCTGAGTCCTCTCCAGTCTCACAAGATTGGAAGTAAAATTTGTCTTTGCAATTAATGTCCGAAAGAAACCATGGTCATCAAGCATTCTGGAAGGAGGACTATATCACAGTCCCATGTTGAAAACCCATTGCAACTGGAGCAATATCAGATCCAGTATAATTTCTGAGGTCTCTTTTCTTCTCTTATTCAGAAAAATCGAGGAGGGTATAGGAGTTTTCTGGTTCTCTTACTCAGTGACATGGTAGCTGGAAGCAAAAAGGAGCTGCTTTGCCATCAAAGACAACAAGATCACATGGAAGGGCATGTCAATGTATGTTTTTCAGGTGTAAAATCACGTGTTAATGGCTGCAACAGTCAACTGTGGCTGCAAACACAGGAGGCTAACTGGGTGTAGGCAACAAGAGATTTAAAAATCAAACTCTGTAGCAGAGCCTACCTTTAAAAGGAATTTACTTTGAACTGTGGAAAAAGAGGTGTCTTTTGTCGTAGCTTCAGAGGAGAGCACTGTATAAAGTGAGAAAACTGGTTCCTCCTGAAACCTTTTTTATTATTAAGAAATTATTTGATAGATATGTAGCACAGGTTCAAAAACTCTCCACGGAGCTTGTTAAGCAAGCTATCTGTGCCACAGATTCTGTGAAGAAGAGCAAGATATTTGAAAGTCATTGACTTGAAATCATCTGGTTCAAAGAACTGACTTTCAGCAGTACAGATGGCACCTGCTGATTGCTCCCCCACAGCACAGGTAGGACATGTAGGGTAAAAGTCCTTTGTGCAGTGTGAAAAACATTGATTTGCTCAGAGATGCTGCTGGGGTCGGTGGGAGAGGACCCATTTATTCATTGTTCCCACACTGTAGGTTGGAAAAGATGGTGCCGATGCAGTCCTGACACATCAAGAAATGCAGGGAAACCAGAGCTGGAGTGATTTAGTGTGTTACCAGCGGACCTGATTAATTATTTAGAGAAAGCATTTTAGTTCAAAATTCTCTGCTACAAAGTCAATTGAACTGAAGTTCTCCTACCGTCTCTGGATAATCTCTATTGATCTGTGGTGGGTTTTACACATTTCTGGGCAGGTGCATGCTGTGTGTGTTTGTTCCATTGGGAGAAAATACTTACTGCATTATTTGATCCTACAGTCCTGCGTTGCACAATGTTCTGTGAGGAGGAACTATTGTGTCTGAAGCTGAAGCATTTTCAGTAGCCCTTGGATTTGGAAGTAGAGATGGACGTGGCATGAACACAAATAGTTCAGTTGTGTTTGACTGAACTGACCTGATTTATGCTGAGTAAGAATCTGGCTGCACTGCTCCAATGCCTTTACATTTTTTCATTCTCACCCATGGCACTGGGGGAGATTTCTGGTTTCCAGCACATTGCACACTCAAATGCCATTGCCTTATGTGGTGGTGGTGGTGACTCTCACAGCAAAGTGGCTGTGGGCTGAATTCAGCTTGTAATTCACCATGTTATGTTATGAACTAAGGGAGAGAAGACTTAGATTATATCTTAAAGTCTGATACTCTGTTGGTGCAGATGCTTTAAAGGTCATCTCTAAGACAGTATGTGCTACGGCAAGCTGGCACAGCAAACATGCAGCAGATGAGACAGGGAACAAGCATCAGTCAAGCAGAATAAACAGCTTTTCTGAAGTTAGGGGCGCAGACTAGCAACTTGGGTGTTCATGAGATAGATACAGAGAGGAACGTTTAACAGTAGGAGTTGGAAAGCAACGGCTTAGCAACACGTATCTATATAAGGAGGGACAGACTACACATTAGGATTCCAGAGAAAGGCCATGAAAGGTCGATTCGACAAGCTGAATACGGATAATGAGTTGAGACAGATGGTGTAAGAGTATGGTAGCCAATAAATAATGAACAGACTTGCTTCAAGGAGCAAACGCGGGGAGAAGTCACAGCCGAGGGCTTAGTCAGAAGGGAGGTGGTGAAGGGGAAAAGAACAAAACCATGGAGGATGGAGGAGAATCACAGCAGGAGGGCTGGTGGGAGAGAAGTGTCTGCTTTTATGTGCCAGAGTTTTGTGGAAATGACAATTTACCCAAAGAAAACTTAGAAATGCATATGCCTGAACTGGAATTTGGCCATCTCACTGAGATCAACAGTTTTTTAGCTGAGAAATTACTCATGGTCTCTAAACGTCTTCCAGATGTCTGTTTCCTTTTCTCCTCTCCCATTATCACTGTACCTAAGCAGCATACAGTGGTCACAGGTCCCATCAAAAGCTGGGAAAAGTTCTCAGGTTTGTTTTGCACATCATGACTTAAGGCAGAGAGGGGCTAAAAATTCATCTTAGCATTGACATGGAAATGCTGTGTGCTGTCCCCCATGTTCCAGGGGTCCCTGTGGATCAGCAAGGTAAGGATTTATTCCCATCTTCAAACCCAGCTATCCTTCACATGATGACCAAGATAAAGGCGAGCTTTGCTGCCCCACAAACACTTTCCTTAATGTGGAGCTGAGGCACAAACCCCAGCCTGGACACCAAGTAATACTTAGAGGTGTCCCAGCCTAGATGGAAATAAAGGAGCTTTTCCAAAATCACCTGGGGGAGCCATACCAGTGCCAAATAACCAGCATATGTTTCTGCTATTTCCTTGTCTTTTTAAATATCATAACGAGCTAGAATCTTTGAGGCTTTACTGCTTATTAATAAAGCAGCCTCTCTATCAGCATTGCACCTGGCAGCATAAACCAATAGGAAATTGGATGTTTATTCAGAAACAACAGTGCCCTGGTGCCCTTTCATGAATTTCAGCATTTCTACGTGTGTTTGCCCTTGGACAGCTTATGAGGTTTAACCTTACTGGGCTTGGAGGCCCTGACAAGCTCCCAGAGAGGAGTGTAAGCAATAACCTTGGAAATAAACTGCTTGCAATTCAGCAGATTCTGCCTGTGTCAGACAGCAAACATCCCTGATTAACTATAAACTACTTAGCTTATTGGCAAAGACCTGCCTCTGGCTACAAAGGGGATTTTTATTTCATCACACTTGCAACCTGAGTTATTAAATAATGAGCCGCTTAATTAACTAATTCATTAATACACGGCTGTGATGAATAGATTTGCTCCAGCGACAGAGTCATGAAAGCAGAAAAACCCTGAGCGATTTCTAAGTACTGCTTTCTTTCAGGAGGGATTTTATTTGAGCAAGTACCCTTATTAAATACCTCTTTCCTTCTTTTTCCTGCCTCTACCTAACAGAGCAGTCTTGAGGTCTGCTGTGTCTGTTTTCCCCCAGCACTCCCTGCTCTGGTCTTTTCCTCCTCTCTGCCTTGATCCCCCTTCCCTTTTGTACTTGTGCAGCCAAAGTGTCTTCAGGGTGTTGTGCCACAAAATGACCCTTTGCCCAGTGCATCCCAGTGCAGTGGCCAGGATGTCTCATCATCCCCAGTCTCAGATGGGAGGTGACTGTGGTGTTTCAGGTACTGATAAAAACCCATCAGTTATTTCCCACCATCACCTTCCCATTGCTGGGGGACCAACCAGCCTTTCCACAAATGGAGACAAAATAATTCACTGCACCTCACAGCAGCCTTTGCAGGGTTGTTATCTCCTGTTTTCCATGGTGTTGGAGTGTGTTGAGAAAGAGCTCTATCAGAGACATTTCCACAGGCTGGAAACCACTCCTGCCATCAGGAGCAGCTCTTTCCCAGCCCAGGATGCTCAGGCATCAGTCTCTCGAGACAGCTGCTTGCCAGCTCCAGTGAAGTGTACAAATGCACTGGCCATGCCAGAATTCTCCCTCGTTCCAAGAAATCCCCCATAGCCTGTCACAGACACAGCCAACCTCATGCTTCCATCATGCCCTTTAATAAGCTTGATCTCTGGGTTTCCCTTCAGGGTTGCCCAATGATCAAGGCTAAAGGGGCACAGTTATTATGAGATCAGATAAAAGGGGTGGTTCTCAAACTAAATCCAGCCTCTTTCTTTTCTGCATAAGACCTCCAATACAGTTGTATTGTGGCCTCAAGGGCTTTCAAAATTGCAAATGCACTATTCATTATGCACCTTGCCTATGGAGAAATACAAGTGCAAGCAGAAGCAATTTTAAAGAGACTCCTTTCAAGGTTAAGTGGGAGGGAAAATACTGGAGCAATTGCTTTTGCTCCATTCATGTTCACGGCATTTTGATTAGTTTAACCTTTTTTTCTTTTTAATATGAAATGCTACTGAGGAGACCTGAACCCTGTAGTAACCATGATCATTCAACAGATTCCATTGTCGAGCTATCACATTCACTACGTGCCCCACATATATCACTGCAGCACAAACAAAACCTACCCACAAAGTGATGTCTTCTTCTGTAAGGAGGCAATTCACAAAGCCTGTCTTAGCTGTACCTTAAATATCCCAGATTCTCAGATCTTTGAACAACCTGCTTTTGAAACCAGCATCTTGAAGAAAGTCATAAAATATTGCCATAGGGCCTGGAATATGTTGATGTCGACTTACCAGCAACCTTATATATAGCAACTCTACATTTACACTTTTGTTTTATACTCCTGAAGGATTTCGACTCAAAAGAGCACCCAGCAGTATTTTTGCACCTGCAGAAGAGGAGAATGGATAATTTGAGCACATGTAATCAGTCCCTTAACATTATGGCAAGTTGGATTGCCTGGCAGAGGTTTTTCCTAAGCCTCCCTCATTCCTTTCTTGTTCCTGCAGGAGCCTTTAGGACAGGTCTTTGCAAGAGCAGCTCATTTACACACGGCCTTAAGCTTGGCCAGTATCCTGACAACCCGAAGTCATGTGGCTTTCAGCTGTGCCATGGGGCATTTGCTGTCTCACAGTCTTCTGAAATGATATTTGT
The DNA here is from genome assembly GCA_013398115.1 of Falcunculus frontatus. NCBI lineage: Eukaryota > Metazoa > Chordata > Aves > Passeriformes > Falcunculus > Falcunculus frontatus. The sequence goes on along the minus strand of VZRV01010997.1, from coordinate 1,374,771 downwards.
GCCTCTGTGGAATAGAGAAGGAAAGGAGGAAAAAACTGAAACAAGGAGAAAATGCTGCAGGAGCCAAAGAATGAGAGAAAGCAACAGCAGAGCATGAGATACAGGAAAGGAGGCCTGACAAGGCAGGGGATGGTGAAGGTCAGAAAGGTAGGGGGGAAAAAAGGCATAACACTACCAGTCTCAGAAAGTAATGTTGCCTTGAGCCAGTAAAAAGAAGAAAAAAAAAAGCCTAAAAAAACCCCAATTAGTCTCAGCAGTTCATAGCAGCGAAAAGGTTCTACATTTCCTTCTCAAACACACTAAAAAATTCCTGCATTCAGGTTGGACATTAATGATGAAAAAGCTTCATCTCCCTGAATTAACAGCCACAATACATCATCAGGCTGTAACACTATACGCCATGTGTACGCAGAGAGAAAATCCTCAGCATCACCTGTCGAGGCAGAAGAAGGATTTAGCTGTTATTTATTGCTCAGTGTGACTCATGCCTGTGGGTAGGGGCGCGACAGTACAGATGGGAGTTAAAATCAGACTGCCGTCAGGGGAATTTATGCCAGGAGAGTTGAATTCAGGCAACTTCTGCTTATGTTTTACCTGGAATTTCTCTATAAATTTGAAAAGAGTAAAAAAGCATTTTGAAAAATACGTGCCTGTGCAGACATTTGTCAGGACTCGGGCAAGTTTGATTAGAGGAAAGATGGTTTAGTGACTTGGGCAATATCAAGAACTCTGTACATTTTCTCTAATGCCACAAATGTCTCGATTAACCTAAGGCAAGACATTTAGTTACCCTTAGGTTCTTTGCCTGCAAAATAGCTGTAATAACTTGTTTTCTCCACTGTCAGAGATTGTGTAGGGAAAACACAGGCATAACTGAAAAGAGAGTCTTGTAACCACTGATGGAGAGCTCCAAAGTTTGCCTTTCTGGACTTCACATTGTCCTTGACAAGACCACTGTGATGCTGAAATTACCTTCCCAAGGACAGAGTCTCCTGTGAATGACTTCCAGTGTGCTGCTTCTAATCAGAATCAATAATACTTCCAGAGTGTTTCACAGCTCTCCTTCTGTTCCTCTCATTTCAGCCCTAGCCAAAGAAGACATGTAAGGACTCTAAGAGTCATCAGACTCCCTAAAAACGAGAAGGCAGCTGAGAGAAATCCTTAAACTCGAGCATTCCCATACAAAGGAGATGTTCTGGCTTTCAGAGGCAGAGGGCAGGTACCTTTTGATTGTCCCCATTGTCCCTGGTCCAAGTGTGCTCCTTCCTGCAGATACTGAAGTAAGGGGCATCCCTCTACCTGCTCTCAAAACCCAGACTCTTTGACCCAGCTCAAGGAGTTTTACAGCAGAAATGCCAGCTGCAGACTCCCTGGAAGGGAGTTTAGTGAAGGAATATGGCTTTCAGCAAAATTCAGGCAGCAAGAAACTTCATCATCTTCCTTCCTGCTGGGAGTCTGGGACTTGCCTCATGTACCCATTGGCTGGTCACCACTTGCCCTGAGCCTGCTTGCAAAATCCAGTTTGGTATCCAGACACGACACCCTTTCCCTCAGCCCTCTACACACCTCAGCTGGAACACAGCTCTTGGTGTCAGCAGGAGAATTGAGGGACTGAGGTGGACAGCTGCACGTGGCCCCTTCTGAGGATTTCATCTGTCAGTGTGTTACTGCCCAGTTCCAGTCCTCATCCTGACACACTGGGACCAAACCTCACCAGGCTCCTCGGGGACGTTTTGGCTGCCCGTCCTTTTGACTGTCATTCTGATAGTCCAGAGCTCCAGGAGAGCTGCCCATGCTCTGTGTGCTGCAGAGCCAGGCACAATGGGCCTCAAAGAGCTGCTCTTGAAAAGCATGTCAGGGACTGGCTGCCAGGATTTGGGCTTCAAGTGCCAACCCTCCCCACATCAGTGTTCCTCCAGCTGGCCTGCGATGAGCAGATGCATGGGATCAGGGAGCACGGGCTTTCCTCTAGCTCCTGCTTTCCCAGGACTCGCAGGGGAGCTCCTGAATTTGGCAGCATCTGCAGGCGGTGCAGCCTGAAATGTGTTGTCACACTTACTCCTACTGCTGATGCTGTTCCTCCCCACCGAGCTGCAGAGACCGTGTCCTGCACCCCAGCACAGAGCTCTGCTCTCACTCCTCCCTTCAGCCCCAAGTCAGCTGGCAATGCTCCTGCAAGGCTCCTTGTCAGGACTGAGTGGAGTCCCCCACTGGCAGATGGCTCTGGTGGCCAAGTGGCTGCCAGATTAGCACACACCCAAGACCTGTGCTGGGAGGAAGGGAAGGCATGAAAAGGCAGCAGCTTCTAAAAGGTCTCCATGCAGTATCTGCCTTCCTTACCCCCAGTGCACGCTCTGTTTCCAAGCAAGTTTTGGGACATGGGAAATATCTCTTGCAATGGGGAAGAAAAGAAAATAAAATCAGTCTCTTTATCCTCAAAATGTAAATGAGATGGACTTGCAGTCTCATAATAGGAGACAAGGGGATATTTAAGAAATCTGAAAGGCAAGAGATTAAAATCTTGCACGAGGAGATTCCTACTTACACACTAACCTGCAGGGGTCCTGGGAGTAAAAGGCAAGGTCTTGGCAGCATTAAAAAGAAGGGATTGGATGTATTTGAGGGAAAGAAGGTGGATTTCATCTGAGTTTCTTTTTTGACAACATTTTTTTTCTACTGGGATAAATAAGTTCTTCAAGACATGAGGCAAATATCAAGAGAACTTCACTCTGGTATAAGCTGATCTGCAACTGTCCACCAAGAAGTTTTCTTGGACATATTTGCTGGTGCCACCTGTCAGAGAGGGGATTCCAAACTACATGTTTCCCTGGGCTGTCAATCCTGGGTAGCAGTAATAGGAAGGCTGTGGAATGTCTTCCCCTTCACCTGCTGCACTGGGACTACTGACACAGAAATGACACCAGAAGATAAAGTGATATCTCAGCAAATGGCTTCTGCTCCCCACGGGGAAGAGAGAATTACAGTCTATCACACACCTGGAGTAAAGCTAAGATAAAATAAATTTAAGACTTTTGCTAGAAGCAGGAATCCTGGATGATATATGGGAGAAGGCAGGAAGAAGTGGAGTGTGAGAGCAGGTGTCCTCCAGATGACAAGCCTGGGGGAATTAGCTGGCAAATTTCAAGGGGATAACAAATACTTCAAGGCAGATCACGCTAGTACCTCTTCAGGGGAAAAAGGATAGAATATCCCAGGTGAAGAAAGTGGCAAGGAGGTGATGATCAGAAGTTATTTATCAAAGTGTAACCTCACAATCCCTTGTCAGGGAGCCAGAGAATGGCTGGCAGAGAGCAGGTGGATATCAAGCCTTTCAGCTAACACAGACTGCATAGGCAAAAAGCTGCTTTCTGATGGCACTTTAGTGATGAACGTAAAGTCTGGTGGCTACAAAATCTTTCTGGTTGCCCAGGAATAGGCAGTCAGAGCACAGAAACCCTTGGTGCCAAGCCTGCAGGAAAAAATCCTGTCCCTGCAAGCCAGGCAGGAGGGGCAAGAGGTGACCAATCCCCCTCTTGCTTGCATGAGATCCCTGGAGGAAAGTGATGGTAGGAGATCACAGACCCACGATTAACATATCAATTTTGAACTATTTATATAGAAAGTTCTTTCTCTGAAATAGAATTTTTGTAGGGCTCTGTGTGACTGCTGTCTCCGTCTCTATTTCCCATTCTGGGGATGGGATTGAGTGCTTTCTACCTTCCAAATATGCTGCGAGATACTTGGGAACAGAGGCAGACAATGTCGCATCTCTGCTGGATAAGGGCATCCAAATTGCTGTTGCTTGGTAAAACTGGTGTGTTTGTGCTGTAGAGGAGGTTGGTTTTCAGGCCTGTGCAGTTGGTGCTTTGCCTGAGCACTGAATTCCCTCGTCAGCTTTTCCAGCGAGGCGCAGATACGAGGAATCCAGGTAATGAATATGGAACGAGGACAGTGCCGAGTCTCTACAGCCCCTGCACGCACGAAAACCTCAAACAGATCTAGAGATGGGCACAGAGCTGAAGGCATTGACGTGCCTGTTGTGTTTTAAGCTCAGTGCTGGAAGAGGGCCAAGCACCGCCTGCCTCTTTTCCACAGTAAATGATTTTACTGCTGGGATTGGGATGAGATGAGTTTTATAACTGGTCTGTGGAAGGGTCTGTTATTTCCAAACAAAACAAGTTTCTCAATTCCCTGTAGGGAAGCTGAGGATTGGACATAGTGGCAGCTTCCATAGTTACCGCTAACCCATGACTGGGGCTGGATCCTGCCCAGACTCCCACGCTTTGAGGTGCTGGTGCCCAGATTTTTCTCCAGGACTGGCTCATGGCCTTTAGTGGAGGCAGTCATGGGCTACGTGCCACAGCTGCCTGGATGTGACACATGGATATTCTCTGCTCACTGCTTCCCATGGCCATGCACTGCTGTGCAGGGCTCCTCACACCTATAGGATCCAGGTAAAGCCCTTTTTCCACACTATTAGAGAGCAATAAAAAGCCACACTGTACCTCTGAACTAATCTGAGCCAGGTACAGCAACCTCCAGGTGCGGCATTTGGTCCCTCATGTTTTTTTTCATTTTAAGACCTTATCTCATAAAATTCGGTGTCTAAAAGGTGTGTCCATCCTCTGCAGAATGTAGGGGACAGCTTTACCTGCTTCCTAAGTGTCCCCTCCCCAGGTGTCCTCATCTAGACTCTCCTTCCAAGGTTCTGCAAGAGGTCTCTATTCAACACCAGCTGCACAGTGCCTGGATTTGGGGTACCAGAGTTTGGTGCAGAGTTGAGAAGATTGCAGAGGTTTCCTGTCTGCAAGCAATGTGCCTTGGAATTTTACTGTGAGATGAGCAGGATTTTCTCTGGGAAATAACTCTCTCTAATCATTTAGAAACTACTCTCCTCACTTGCTGGAAACAAAGAAAATGTCTCTCCCTGAGGGTTCCCAATCTGTTGCTGTCTTTGACTGTTGCAGATTCTGGGGGAACTCCCCTGTGGTCAGAGCTGGGTGACCAGCACAGTTGTGCTACTCACTACAGTGGATTGCAAGCATAGCAGGGCTTTGTGAACCCAAATCCATCCCCGGTATTTGCCCATATAACCCCAAGGCTGCCTCAGTGCTGTTCCTACAAACAACAACCACTTCTGCCCTTCTCACTCAGAGCACCCTCCTCTCCCAGCCAGACTAAAAGCCATTTTGAGCTCACACAGCCCCTGGTACAGGCAGGGAAGTTTTGCCTGACTTTTCTTTCCACTTCTCCCATTCCCGGCACTTTGCAGGAGGGAAGCACTGACTGTGGTCTCTGCTGCAAGGGGTTCCCCTGCAGCATGACATCATGCAGAGAGCTCCCTTGGCTCATGGACAGGGCTGATTTCTTCTGGTAGAGTAACCCTGGCTGCCAAGTGAAGGCAAAACTGCTGATCCTTCTGCACTGCACCCTCAGCACCTGCCCCCAGCCACAGACCAGCTCCTTCTCAGACTCATTTCCACACTAACCTGACAAATTGCCTGCTGTGCTGCCACAGATGGCTGAGGCACTGCTGACTTTCTCTGCTCAAAGGTGGCCAAGCTTTCCAGCTTTCCTGCCCTCCCTGGCTCCTTTCTAGCTCAGTCATTCCGTGTGATTTATTTTTTTAACATATTCGACATACTTTTTAGGAACTTAGCAGCGACATTGGCTCATGCTGCTGGTCTATTCACCCCTGAGCTCTGGGATGCTGATGAGAAGTGCCTGTACTTCAAAGGGTGCTAGAAATCACCCGTGCTTTACTTGCTGTAGGAGACCATGTGAAGAGAGAGTTGGAGAATCTGAATCAGCCCTCTGAGCTGATCGACTCTGAGAAGGGTAAGATCAGAGAATATTTAATTAGGTTCCTAATTACAGCAGGTATTAACTGTCATAAAATCACCTGTGTTTGAATCCCAGAGCAATGTGAGCTGGAGATTTCAGAGATATGCATCTTGTAGATACACACGATTATTCCTTTGGCTTGATACCAACTGCAAGAAAAGAGAGCTGCACGATCAGTGACTGAAGATTTAACTCTAATGTGTCATTTATTCCTTCCACGATAAAAGCAATATAAAGAAATCACACATGGGCACAGATGGGTTCAAATAGCATCAAGACCCACTGTATTTCAATCCTAAAGTAAAATCAAAATAATAAAAAAAATGGAATCACTATTGGAAAGCCCATATGTTACTTGAAGAAAAACCATCTTACCTCTCTTGTCTGCATCCCTTCTAAAAATACAGCCCTGCTGAGAGGAACAGACATTGTTTCTTCCACCTGACTCTGCCTAAGAGCCCAGAAAATTGGGAATCTACTAGAAATCAGGGGAATAACTTTGAAGGTTAAAAAAATCAATCTGTTTGGTTAAAAAAAATCAAGTGTTTTCTACTCCTTGCTTGTCTGTCTCATCAGGCTGATAAAGCAGGAAAAAGCATCAAAAATAGACTGGTTTTCTATGAAAAAAGAGGTGCTAATAATGCTCTTTCTTCCCATCAGCAATATTTTTCTTGAAAATTTGGCTGGTTTTCCCTGAGGATTCAAAGTTCTGCCGTGGGTTCAGTAATTTTCAGTGTAAATGGACAAAAGGAAACATTTGCTTCTCAAACATTTCTAATTTGTCCAGAACAGATCCCTTTTCTTTTGAGAATAAAATTTTTGGATGAACACTCTTTGACGAGAGGGAATGAACATGTTCTTCAAAGAGAGTTGGGGAGTTTCTCTTTTCCATGAACCCAGTGGCTTCATTGGATGGTGTAAAGGGACTGCCCAGCTGGACCCAGTGGTGTTGGGACATTTGCAGCAGATGCAAAAGCCTGAAATTCAAACTGATGCTAAAATTTAGACAAAACTTCCTGACAAAAACATTTCTGGGGCCAGAGGATAGGATCTTGAGGGGATAGACAGAAACCTCATCAGCGGGGTTGCTGAAAATCAAAGACAAGCTGCTGGCAGTGACCTGTGAGCCTGCGCTGACTCTATCGCTGAGCCAGGAGTTTTAAGAGACCTTGCTGAAACCCTTCTATGAATTAAAGATGGAAAAGACACCACAGCATGGCAGGAGGGGGTCAGTGCTGCTGTTGGTTTCCAACTTGCACAGGGTGTGAGGAGCAGCTTGTTCTCCACATCAGCCCAGTGGCAGGTAGATTAAACATCAGCTAGTACCTAGCGGCTGAAAAGAGCATCCAAATGCCACCCAGCATTAAGGAGATAAGGCCAAGGCTGCCAGGAGATGTTAAATCCGGGGAACTTCATCTGTCTGTGTGTTTCTCTTGAGTCATTGTTGCTTTTGCAGTGGAGGAGCCCTTCACTGCAGGCAGAGCAAAGTGCTGCAAGCCTCGGGGAGTGTTGGGCTGATGAAATATAGATGGGAGCCAGGCAGGCTCCTCGGGCTGGGTAAATACATGCACAGCAATTGACTCCATCTTCAAGCAAGAAATGCTCTGCATAAGGATGCAGAGCAGGCTTGTTTGGTGAAGTGTGATATGCACATTTGAGTCAGCAATGACTGAGGAAAAAAGAAAGAAAACCCCTCCTCTGTGATGAGTAACTGAGTAGTATCTAACAAGTGACTCCATTTTCAACCTTTCACCCTTTTTGCTCCACCTATTTTTCATCAGCCACTCAGATGCCATCTCTGACATCCTACAGAAGGAGCATCTGATAAAAGCAGATGCAGCACGGGCGCAATATCCCAATCCAAACCGCTCACAGTCTCCATAACACTCCCAAAGAAAACATCTGCCTACCTGGAACCGGCAGGAAATGGAGTTGCTGATGCACAGATCGTGCCATGGAGACAAGCCAATGGCTAAGTGGTTACTGTCGTAATGAACATTTGGTAACGACTCTTTTCCAGCTGCAAGGACAGGAATTCTCACTGGGATGCTCCAAGTTCATGCAAACCTGAATGGTTGCTCCCTGTGAAATTACTAAAGGCTTTGAGGTTCCTGCCTGTCCTTTCTATATCAGCTGGATCCTGGGAGATCTCTGCCTTTATGTGCCTTAACCACACATGACTGGTCAGAACAAGCCTCTGCTTCTGCAACCACAGTAAATGAATTATTTCTAGGCACCTCTCAGGAGACTCTCATGCTTAACTGGATCTCCCTCACTTGGAGCAAGCAAGATTCCCCTTCCTGGTGAGAAGATGAAACCTGCATGACCACGCCTGTCAAGGGCAAGGTGCAAGCCCAGACATGAGCAAACAGGGCCAGATGGATGTGAAATGAGGCCATGTAGAAAGACTCTGAACTGAAATCTCACATAGATTGAACCTCATGATGGAATCTCACAGGGGAAACAGCAGAAGCATCTCCTGCTCAAATAGGAATTTAAAACATTTCAAAACAGATATTGAAAACTATTTTTGCTAACAGCAGGGATGAAATTCACCCCAAACCCACTCAGCTCCAAGCTGCATTTGTGGACAAATAGCAATACCTGGTATCCTATATCTGCCCACTAATTAACTCAGCAGCCGCTGCCAGAGTTAATCAGGGAAGTGGCTCCATTATCCCCAGTACCCCCACAGGGCAGGGATCCACCAGCTGCCACCTCCCACGTGCTGTGAAGACAGGGCAAGGAGCTGCTGGTTTTGCTGCTGTTGAAAGGCCACTGAAGCCCCTGTCAGCTCCCTGGGGGAAAGTGGGTGTCTGTGGGTGTCTGTGGGTGTCTGTGGGTGTCTGTGGGTGTCTGGGGGTGGATGGCCCCAAGCCCTGCACCACCACTCCTGCAGCCAAACAGCTTTTCCCATGCAGGGGAGATCCCTCCACAGAGAGTTCATCCCACACACTTCACACTGATAGAAAGGAGGGATTAAAGGAGGAAGCTGAACAAGAGCTACACTTATTAATTGGGAAAAGACAAACGTTTCTCCCATAATTCAGGTGACACAGAGTCTAATGGGGCCCTGAGCCTCCATCCCACAGCCCTCGGGCTGCTGCGTTTCCAAAGCATTAAAAGGGGAAAATCCTCTCATTCAGGAAGATGTACAGGAGATCAGGACCCCTGGGGAGGGTCTGTTCCACGCTGACCTATTTACCTGGGGGGTTTAATTCCAACCTGTGGGGTTGGCAGGCTGGGCATTCCTTCCCATTTGAGGGAAAACCTGTGTAGCACAGATGTAACAGCCTTCATTTGCTTCTTTACTTGCCATTAATTTCTGCTGAGCCACATGGGCTCAGATGCTGTAAACATGCCAAAATCATAGCATTATTTCATAGCACGTATGAGGGAAAAAACCCTCAACAATAGTTAATTAAATAATTACAATGAGGTCCTGCGTTTTTCAGTACACTGTTGGGAGATGGAAATTCTGGATGGTTTTTTAATCAAATGGCTTATCTAAGTCTCGTAGGAATTAAAACCCGTTTCAGAATTCGATTTTTAAATGTCAAAAGAAATATTTTCTTTTGGAAATCTTCCAGATGAAATATTTCCCAGTGTAAAAACTTTTTTTATAATTATGAAAAAATAATTGAAATTGAAGAGCTACTAGATGTTCTGAAAGAATGAAAAAAATGCCAAAATGACAGCAAACTACTTTCACCATGAACGCACATCCCATTTTAATAGCAGTCTTGATTTTTAATTTGATTTCAGATGTGTTATGGATCACAACCTTTGGGCTATAGATTACTCCAGATTTGCTCAGATGAGAATCCATCCATCAGCCCTGCTTTGACTATGTTCTTCTAACTAAATGCAATTAACAATTGTCATGAAACACTAAAAAAAAATTTATAAACTGCTTAAAGACTCCCATAAACTGATTCATATAATTTTTGAAATCACATTTCAGTTAGGTTCAAAGAATAATGAAAACGCAAATCCTGCTGCAGACATACCACCTTAGTCTGAGCAAGGAAGATAAATACGATCCCTTTTTTGCCTACCATTGGGAAAAAATGCCTTGTTTTGTTTAGCAAACGTTGGCCAGTTCGCTCAGGCTGTGAGTAAGCAAAGCTTTGCTTGCATGTTTACTCACAGGCATTTCTACAGACTTCTCTCTCATGGGATGCTACCATCAAACTCTAGAAATATTTCATAAAATTATGGCAAAATTTGACCTAATTTATAGATAAAACAACCAGAAACCAATTCTCAGTGATGATTATGAATTCAAATAAATGCAGCCCAATGCAAGGACTAAATTCCCCTTGTAGGAAGGATGGAATTCCTGTCTCTCCTTCCTCTGTCTGAACCTCCACATGACCCAGAGGGACCAGCACCTCTTTACCCAGCCTGTCCTGTTCCTCCAGCCTGGATGGCCTCCCTTCGTGCTGGGCAGCCTGGTGCTTTCAGGACAGATTATCCAGCATCTCTGCAGATTACAGCAGCATTTTAATCAAGTTGATATCTTTTCTCTGCTTATACTTACACTAACGAGATCAGAGACATTTTTCCAAAGTTTTCCTTTGATCACAGGACAGATTTGCATGCCTGTTTTGGACACTCAGACAATGAAGGGAACTTCCTTTTCCTGCTCAAGGGTGTCTTTTTAGATAGAATAAAGTGACTAAATGTCTCAGGCCAAGCTGTGCTGCTGTGACACTCCCTACAGTCACAGCCCACAGATCAATCCTCTCAATCTCTCACACTTTTGCCCCTTACCTCTAATCCCAACTCTCCTCCTGCCTCTGCCTTTATCCTATAACTCATCACAAATCCCTTTCCCCTCCCCTCTCTCTGCCTGCACCTCCATCCATCACTGCCTCTGCCAGGGTTTTGGGGATGTGTGGGAGGTGAGCCTGCAGCTGTTCTGTGAGCACACAGACCTCAGGTGCTGGCTCCCCTCACAACCAGCCTTTGAGCACCTGCAACAACCTCTGAATGCCACAGGGTCTCTGACAACTCAGCCTGACCCCCACCTGCAATCCCCACCTCCCTGAGCACTCCCACACCTTGGCTCCAAAAGGGAGGAACCCAAACCCACGTCCTGATGGTGCCTTTTCGTTAAATCCCACAAAGCTATTTAGGGTCTGTTTGTATGGTATGGCCAGATGTATTCAAACAGAGACTAATTTCACCAGCACAAACTTGTCCTCACATAACTTCATTTTCATCCAGACAGAAGCTTTTCAAGCAACAGCAATGAAACCCTTTCAATATTTAATCAGCTGCGTGGCCTGGAACAGCAGGGACCAGCAGCAGCTGCCTGGCACAGAGCAGGCGAGGGGGGATGAGAGCTCTCATCCTCACCAAGCCTCTCTCCATCCTGAGAACTTGCCTCCTCTATGAATTTGCTGTGGAGAAAGCCAAACAGGAGCCCTGTTTCAGCCTTCTGCTTTAGCTGTGACAGCTTTCAAACAGCATGGCTTTGAAGCACCTTGTTTTTCATTCTTTCTGTCCAAATTCCCTGACGCTTTCCAGGTGTAAATCTTACTTCCTTTCCTACTGATGGCTGGGAAATTGCTGTGCTCAGCGCCCTGTAATTGTGAGTCAGCAGAACTTGAGCTCTCTCCCATTTCTTTCTGGTTTTGAAGCAGGCAGGGTGTGAGCTTTGGCTACAGACAAGGCTCTGCAGAACTTGCAGGGTGTGTGTGGGGCAAAATTCATCTTTTGCTAATCTTTCCTCATTCCCTCAGTGCCTGTTCCATGTGTGTCAGAGGGATTACAGGAGTTGAAAGGACATCATCTGTTGGCTCTGCAGCACTCAGTACAGACTCTGTTTGTAGCCACCATGCTTAAGGAGAGTGACTTGAAAATAAAGCCTTAAGGAGAGACCCCAAAGTGACCTGCTTTAGTCATGTTTGACTTTCCAAAATCATGCCAAAACACCAAATGCTTTCTGGTCAGAAATGGTCTATGAATGTTTCCTACCAGAGCCCCTGAGCCCTGCAACCTGATGGTTTTGCAGTGTCTGAGCTCCTAAGAACAAAGCATCCTTTCCTGCTAGAATTTTAAATAGATACTAATAACCAACCCTAAACACTCTCATCTAAAAGAAGGGGGGGGAAAAAAAGCACCAAAAGCATATCCAATTAGTGATAAATAGTAAGTACAAGATTAATTAAAATTATTCTGTTCTTAATTCCCATCCTCTGGCTCTGAGAATGCAAAAGGCATTCCCCATCCTCCCAAGGGTGTCCCACCACAGTCCCCAGAGGCCCAGTGACTGGCAGTGGTGGCAGCAGGATTTGTCATGCATGTGCTGGCCCCACTGGAGATGGGCTCCCTGCTGCTTTGATGCTGGTCACAGCCTGCCTGGGCTCACCAGGGAGGCTCAGCCTGCACCAAGCCCAGCAATTCTGGGTCTGAATTGCAAGTGAAAAGACTCCTCATCTCCTCAGTGCCAGGAAGTTGGACTTTTTCAACAGTGGCTACATATCAGAAGAAACCGCTGGGATTTCTCAATCTGGGTCTGCCCATAAATCATTTAACACCTCATTTACGCGTGCTTATAATTAATGCACACTAGAACCCTGCAATGAAACAGTCCTGATAAAACATCTGAAATGCACTGGGCTGCAAGTGTTTAGGGTTTAGGGGTGTGCAAGGGTTTAGGGGTGTACAAGGACAAATGAACCCCCCCCAAAAAATGGCTGATCCCACCAGCTCCCACTCTCACTTTCAGTGGAAGCAGATGAGAGGAATTTGGGTCAGATTTCCTCCTTTGTAGTGCACTGAAAGCCTTTGAGAACCAGTTGCCATTTTGTAAAAAGCCCACACCTCTTGTGGCCCCAAGCAGCCATGAACACAAATCACCTCTTCTCCTACTTCCCATCTATCAGGGCAGAGAGAGCTCAGGACTTTGGGTACAGAGCAGAGTTATCACTTTTTGCATTTATTACATTATGAGGTGCCATATCTCTCATAGTAGCCCATCTATCTCTCATTCTGGTATAAGTCCAGAGAAATTTCACTTATTTTACTGGGCTTACAGCCCTGAGAATAACATCAGGATCCACCCACCCAGGACAGGCTGTAAATCTAAAAGAACTTTTATCCATCAATAGCAGTGTCCAGTGCAACACACCCTCTGTGCCAAGTACAGCTGGAGAAGAATTTTGCATACTTCCATTCTCATCCCCTAAACTCTCAATCATCCTCGGGGAGGCATCCAATTTAATCTGCCTCTAACCTGATACCCCAGATGTGCTCCTCCCCCAGGGAGTGTGACTCACAGGAGCTGCAGAACAAGGTGTAACTGGGCTCGATTGAGGGCCATCACTGCTTGTAGGACTGCAGCATAAATGAGGTTCCTCAAAGAGGTCACCACCACCTCCTCCACAGGGGTCTCCTCTGAGTGTCAAGGCAGAGGGGAGACACCAGGAGAGTTCTGCATGCCTGAGAAGGGCTTGGATATAAGTTCAGGAGGTCAGGAACCTGTAAGCTGCAATAATTACAGCAGTTAATCTGCAGCAGCCTGACCACTTGTCACAAAGGGCAAGAGAAATGTCCCTTGGAAGAGGCAGGTTTTTCCCTGCTGCCTGGAGGGATATGGTGGGAGCAATCCCTGAGATACCACTTGTGTCCTGACAGAGACAGAGGACCTGTCTTCAGTTTACCACTGCAGTACCTCGAGAGTAGGAGAGGAGTGAAGCATATCACGTGCAGGAGCAGATTGGCTCCCATAGCACTTTCCCCATGGTCAAAAATACCCTGCAGGGATCTATTCACCCTCTCACATTTTACAGAACACCCCACAGGGATTATCTCCAGGCTGGGGCTGGGAAAGTCTCCACACTTCAGTGGTGCTCAGAGGACACCACACTTCTTACTCCCAGCCTGAGAGGGTGGGAGGCCAAGGAGGCAGCTGCTGTGCTGGCAGCACGGTGGGAACCTGGCTTTGAACAAATCCATCCATCACCCAGTTGGGAGCTGCTGAATTCCAGCTCCCTGCAAACTCATCATCCACAAGAGCTGCAGTGAAGCACAGCAAAACACCAAGTTTGACTGGAAACACAGAATCTGTGAGAACTGAGCCCTCGCAGCCCTGCAGCATCTCCTGAAGGAGCCTGCCCAGCATCAGGCTTGACACAGGCCTCAAACCAAGAGGCATCTTGGAGCTGTACCTGGCTTCTCTTGGTCAGTTCTGATGTTGCCTAGGTCTTGGATTTGAGAAGATAAGTCAGCAGCCCTACTGACTGTCTCCTCCACATCACAGCTTGGTAGATCTCGATCACATCCCTCTCTATCTGTAGTCATATCTCCAGGTTTGACACACTAAGGTGAACAGAAAACACCTCTGAAAACCTGTAGCGCCTCCAACTTTAATGAAGGAGATTGGAATACTTAAAGTACTCTCACATTTCAACCACCTCCAAGCAAAAAGAGCTGTAATTTCATCTACCTCCCTGGCATTAGGGCAGTCAAGAACATGCCCAGGTTAGCATAGATATTGGAGACTCTCTGACATCTATTTGTAGAGATTCCCTGGGGTGGTACTAGAAAAAGAGAAGAATTGTCCTCAAAGTGGCCTGAGCTTCCCAGATCCCTTGCCCTGGCTTAAATCTCATTCGTAAGAGGTTCTTCCCTCAGTTTTAACCCAGCCCCTCTTTCGAATTCAACATGGCCAAGGGAATCTGCTGGGCCACGTCACTTCCTTCTTCCCCCAACACCAGTGGGTTTCCTCTGCCATAACCGTGATCACTAAGTCGTGACTGCACGGGAAGAACAAACAGGCTGAGCAGATGGGGTGTGCGGGAGGAAGCCCTCATTTAAAACGCAAATAGCTGGTGGTAATTTAGCAGATGTGGTAAGAAAAATCTGGAGAGACAAGGATGACGTGACAGGATTCCAATTTCAGTCAAATAATGTGGAAGTCTCCCTGGCAAGGAAAGGTTTCGTCTTCCATCTTCTTGATTACCTTGTCTTGAAGAGATGATGACTGATGCCAAGTGCCATCACAGGAATGATCTGGAGTATTCTTCATTTAAGATCCCATATGACTCCCTGCCCCCACCAAATGGATTTTTTTTCACAAGGGAAATCCATCCTTTATAACCCAAATGTCCATAAGAAAAGACTAAAATTCAATTAAAGTAATAACATTCATTAATTCTCTAGCACATTCAATTCTGTTTCTATCCAGAAACAAAGAGTTTAGAATCAGTCCTTCAATTCCCCATTATCAAATCAGGATGGCTCAGGAAATTTGGGACATTATAAACATCTCTACATCCAGCATATTGTTAATATTCATTTGGCCCTAGAATTTTGTCTTGGCAGAAGCACCAAAGTTATCACAGATGGGTGTGAGGTTTTTCTCCTTTTAAATATTACAGAGCCATTAATTAAACAGGGGAAATTAACTGTGCCAGGCAGCACTGCAGAGGGACAGGAAAGCACAGTCACCACTGGCCAGCATCTCAGACTGAATGTACTAGAAGTGCACACAACATCAAACTGACAGCAGAGATACTCTGGCATCAACATTACTGCAGGTTTTAGAAGATAATTCGGCAAGAAAAATAATTTATAGACATTTCTGGTGCTCAGAAGCAATATTCCAGGAAATGTGGAATGAAGGATTTTCAACCTTTTGAAACCGACCGTGGTGTTTTGGTTAAAGGACACAAAAGCTGTCCTCTCTAAAATGATTTCCTCATATTATCAACCCCCCAAAGATAACAAATTGGGCAATTCCTGCACTTGCACTTTCTCCTTCTTGCCCAGTGCTGGGATTTAGTCACGCAAAGCCCCTTCCACTTCCCCGTGTTCTCTTCACCCCCTGTCTACCACACAGATCTGGTACAAAAGATTGTCCCCCTGAAACACATTAGAAACAAAACTCCAGGTCAAAACCTGCTGCTGAAGAGAGGAGGATCTTTTTCTTTAGATTTAATATAGCTGGTGCTTGAAACTTCTAGGTTTCTCTAGAATAATCACAAACCCCAAGGTGCCCTACTCTCAGCGTCACAACATCTAACATCAAAGAGTAGGAAATGTGTGAGTTTTTAGCAAGTGGAGGTTTCTGCATGAATACATCATGAGAGGAATATTTTTATAAACGAGGCATCTCTGAAATGTTCTCCAGAACTGTTTTTTAATTCTGCCTGTCATAAATAAACCTAGAAAAAACCCAATTGTTCTGGTATCCCCAAACCAAATTCTACACCAGTTTTTGGGTGAAACACAGGTCTGTCAAGAAGGTCATAACTTTGAACCTGTTAGAAAAATTGCCAGAGCTTCACCACTGCATTTCTCCGTTGTTTTTTTCTGCTATGTACAGACCTTTGCAAATTCAATACAGCCAGATTGCAAAGGCTGCTCTTAGGTTTATTATTCCCTGATCCTCTTTAAACAAGGGCCCTAAATTCATCCCTGGTATAAGAGCTCTGCTGTCACTCAACTAAGATGCAGGACACCTATTTTCAGAATCCTGTGAGACACTGACTTGCAAACCTCTCATTTGGAGTAATCCAATGTCCAGGACACCAGACAGCTCACGGTCCTAATAGAGTGTCCAGTGAGACCCTCTTCCTTCCAAACATCTTTATCTGCACCTCTCTCTATATCAGCCACTGGCAGAACCTAGGGGACTGGTTTCAGTGAAAAATGCAGTTAAGGCTTCAGGACGGAGGTAGTTTATCAGCTAGGAAAGCTGAGAGGCTTTATGCATCAACTTAGGGGCAGGAATTTATGAATGACTTCACACAACTCCTGCAGTAACAAGCACAGGGCAGAAAAAGCAGCATTCAGGCAGGAGCTCACATAGGACTACCCCACGGAAAACATCAGACCAGGCTGGAAATCACAAAGGAAAAAAAGATACAGGGCGGGCAATGGATCTGCCTGTGAGTGAGAGCTGGTCCGACTGCCCGGGCACACACATTGATCTGCTTGATTCCCAGCCTCTCACTGAACAGTAATTAAATTGCTTTGATGAGCACTGACCCCTGGAAAAGCTTCAGTACAAACCAAATGAGCTTCACTGGGTTTTTTTCTATCTCTTTTTCAGCTCCCTCCTTTTGCTTTCCTACCCCTTTAAGCCCTATTACTTTTGCATCTGGACCGATTGCCCAGAAAGGGACCAAAGAGAAAAGCATCATTGCTTACCAGAACTAGGAAATATCACAGCCGTTCACCAGCCATTCCCTCTCTTTCTAGCCCGTAGAGCTGCTCCTGAAAGGGTTGCCCCTTTCTGCTAGGATGTCACAAGCCGGAGATTAGAAGTAAATGCTCTGCAAGCCAAGCCGATCATCCCACTGCGACCACATCCAGGTACTGAAGCACGAGCTATGGAAAAGTCCATCAGCCAGCAGAAAACACCATCGCACGCACACACCCCCCAGCCACGGAGCAATGGGAGTGGAGGGAGGCTGGAGGCAGGAGGGAGAGCAGATGGGAGGGGGGTGGCTTGGGGAAACCAGGCAGCGGGCGATGCTAACATGACAGATGTGTTGACTTTAAGTTAAACAGGAAATTGAGGATGTTCGACGCAGGGAGGAAAGACATTAGCTCACATTAAAGGCAAAGACTTTCCCTGGTCTTTCCCTTCCTTGCTTTCCCTCTTCCACCCAGGCTTTCTCTGGTGATTTCTAGCTCTGCCTTCACAGGCAGAAACAAGCCAGGGTTGATACTGACTCTGCTTGTGTGTCTGGGCAAGGTAGGAGCTGCAGGGCCAGCCACAGAATTCCCCATCCTAGCAGTGAGTTGGGAGACGGTTCTTTTATTCCCTCTTCAACTCAGACTCCCCTGACATTATTTAAACAGCATCCTCTAGATGATGTGAGTAAAAGAGGGAATGCTGAACAGCAGAACAAGGCTTTTAATTTGTCCCAGTTCTGGGCAGGGGAAAGCACAGCAGGGCCAAAACCCTGATTTAGGTTATGTTGGATAAGCAGCGGAGAATAGAATAAATTGATTTAAATGCAGGGGAAATAAAGTGCCTTGGCGCACTCAACTTCCCCATGAATAAACCTGATTTTTCCACAGTCCAGATAAGGGTGGCCAAGGTGAGTCTGGGGGATAAGAGCTGCACTGTGAAGGTCCATGGGTCCAGGGGGATGTAACTCCAGGGCAAGGTGACTAGATGTCTAGGCAGCAGTAAAATGTGAAGAGAATTGGGGAAATCAAAGCCCTGCACTGATTTCTTAGTTACGGCGTGGAAAACCGAGTGAAGGATGGCAAACCATACTAAGAGATAGACCCCAGCTTCTAGAGATTAGGGGAGGAAGAGAGTGGCTCCAGCACAAACCCATGGACAGAAAATCAGCTAGGACACAAGGACTCTGCTCCTGTTTCACAAACTGGTCCTCCCTGCTGGTCCTTCCCACTGCCTTTGGCACAAGAAGGAAGAGCCCCCTGGTCATCCTTGTGGAGCTGGGTGTCAGCCACAGCCCAACATGCACAGCTGAGCCTTTCTCTTTCATCTCCCCACCAAAGCTTTGTCCCAAGACCCTCATGTAGAGGGTCAAGAATATCTCTTCTGTGGCATGAATGGACCACCAGGGTGAGATTAGTGACAGGACTCCTTTTGTTTCTAGCAGCTGTGCATTAGGTAAAGAGCAGAAATCTGCTATGGGCACTTGCTCCGTAACTGAGTGAAATATTCAGGTTTTGGTGCAATCTAGCCTGCTTCCCTGCTTGCATCCCATTCCTCCCCACCCCCTCACTGTCCCTGAGCTGTGCTGTTGGCCTCCCTTCAACATTTTAATGGAGTATTGACAGTGATCCATTCGCACTCCAAATAGATGAACCTGACTCGCATCCCCAGAATCACATTTGCACAGCCAGCCCAAGCAGGTGGGTTTGGAGCATCTCCTCAGATGTATCAGCTGCAGTTCCTAAAGCATCCCTTTTTCTGGGTAGAGAAACAGCTTGGAAAAGTCTAGCGAGGATATTACACTTTGGAAAACTGCTGCCTCGGGTCTCTTGTCCCTCCTCCTACCTGCTGCCATGCTCCTCGTCTCTGCAATTATTTATAAAGCTCCATGTTCTTTCCTAATTGGGATGTTCCCTTTCGCCTTGCACGTCACTCGTGTGTCACTCTGCGTCTGGGCCCCTGGTGACCTCTTGGAGTGCTTGGCAAGGCTGGCAGCAGCCAAATGAGTCATCAGCAACCTGCTGGCATCTCCCTCCCTCCAGCCATTGCCCCCCTGGCTCCCACCGAGCCTGGCCGCAGCCAGGAAGGCCTGGGGGAGTTTAAAGCTGTCTAATCCCCTGGATAATTCATGAAAAGAGGATTACCCATTCTGTGCAGAGCCCTTAACCTAAATATAGACCAGCCTTCCCCTTGCATTGCAGCTCCTGTGGCACGGAGGCATTTTCCCTGCACTGCTTCCCCACCCCATCTTAGGGGTTAACTCCACTCTTGCTAAAATCTGGGACAACCTGGTTCTAACCCATGGAGTTACAGTGCAATAAAACCAGGGTTTGTAAAGCAGAGGTGAGACTGTGTTCTGTGAACACCAGCAGGACCAGTGCAGACTCATCCCCAGAAGCACATTTCCTCCCTGATAAATGGCAAACTCCTTTGTGGGGGGTGTCAAATAATACATTTCTTATTCTCATGTATATTTGGAAACCAGTGTCATGGTGCCATCAGAACCTGACAGCAACGCATCAGGAGGACAGAGGGAAGTGCTAAACTTGGATAATCCCACGGGAGTTACAGCAGCCTGCCCCAGGATCCGGGAATAGTGACCTGGCTCTGCTGCCCACCCTGGGCCCTGGGTCATCAGGAGCTGGGTTATCCCTGCTGCCAGAGGGTGCAGCCAGAGAGATGGTGAAAAGGGAATAGTTAACTAATAATAGTTAATGTTACCTTCCCTGCTTGCACTCAGAGATGGAGTGATAAAGTGAGGAGCTGCAGGAGGGATTCCTGATGGATTTAGCAGCTTCCTGGGAGACCAGGGCAAGCCTCACCTCTCTCCTCATTTTCTCTCTCCTCCTTTTCCTGAGCCTCTCTCCTCACTTTCCTCTCATTTTCCTCCTCTCCTTTTCCCCAGATGGTAAAATGAGGTCTGACACAGCCAACACAGGCTCCCCTTTCCTACAGGGCCCTTTTTTTTGGCAGTTAAAGTCCTTATGGGACTTTAGTCACCGTAACATTAAAGCATTCATTAGCACAGGAGTAATTCCATAATCTCTTCAGAAGAGAACAATTTCAGAGGTTCAGCTCATGATCTGGAAAATCAATTTGCCGGCTTGACGATGCAGGAAGAGGATTTTCAAGGCTGGCTTTGGCTTCCCCAGCAGGACTGTTATCAACTCTGGGACCTCGTGGCCAGGAAGAGGCCACCCACAACAGCTCTGAGGGGAGAAAGCAGGACCTGGGGACTGTCATTTGGCTCAGGCAAGGAAGGGAACTGTGGCAGTTGCAGGATGACCCTCAAAACCAGACCTGTCTCACCAGCTTTCGCCCAACAGGGTGCTGTACAGGTGGGACAGCATCACCATGGACCATGGGGAATTTTCCTGTCTTTTTCATCTCTCATACTGTTTCACCAAAGCAGGGCTCCCAGATCAGAGGTTATAATGAGCATGAAAGGGATGCATCTTAAGCATCCTGCCTTTTCTCTGCAGGTACAGGCTAAACTAAACTCTTGCACCCCCTGTACCAAGTACCAGCCCATGTGCTCTCTTCATGGACTTTTTCACACTTTGACTGTGCTGTCAGAAGCTGGGGCCCACACCCTGCCTGCAGACACACAGCCAGATTGGCAGAAGTCATCTGCAGGTGCAAGGCTGACTTTTGGGAAGCACCCAGCTCTCCACTTGCTGGTTGGGGACTGCCTCAGAACCTGTGTGAGCTTCCACCTCCAGCTCAGCTCCTTCAATCAGAAGTTGTCAGGTACCAGAGACTTTCATATAAAGATGTTCCAGAACATAAATAGGTACAAAAAGCTGCTTCATGGGACAGACCTCTCAGAATTTGGCAAGCTGAAGTGGAAGGCTGTCTCCTGTCAGCTGCTTTCTGGTTCTGGCTTTGATACTCCCAAAGGGTTCCCCAGCACCTACATTATGCAACTGCAGATTTGTGTTAGGTAAATCTAAGGCGCCCTTGCAGATCTGATCTCCAGCTGAGTTCATCTAACACTGGTGGACATGCCTTTCACAGCAGGGCCATGAGGAGGAGAAGAATCAGGAGCTAAGGGGACCTCTTGGAACTCTTGAGACCCAGGGCCCCACTGTAGGTGCTGTTACCTGTGGTAGCTCTCTTGCAGTGAGGGGAGATGTTCCCCTCCGCTTTCTGCTGGAGGGTGGAAGAGGGTTTTTCTATTGTGAAGAAGAATCAGAAGAAGCCATGGATGCTGCCTCTGCTCCCACTCCTTCCTCCAGGTTGTCCCATAGGAGTCTGACCATGGACATCCCACTGCATGAAGTGTTAGTTCCCCATGTCATTTAGGGCAGAGGCCTAAGGTGTATTCCCAAATGAGCAGCAGACATCAGGCTCAGTGCCTGGGGTGAGCAGTACAGCACTGTTGTATGTTCAATATCTGGCTAAGTAAACCAGAGAATTAACACTTTTCCTCTCCCTTCCCCCAAGTGATAGCACCAGGGACACAGAGGAGACATGAAACAGCAATTTCCATGATATTTCAGACACATGTCTTTCTCTCATCCTACCAGAAATTTCCACTCTCATGGCAGGAGTTCCCCAGAAGCTCTAGTGTGTGCTTACAAGCGTCTGACCCAAACAATCAGGGATCCCCCTCGGTGCACATGGAGCACTGCATGCTCCTCCCCTGTATATTATCACCATCAGGCTGTTACTCTTTTCCTTTTTTTCTCGAGACGAGGTCATCCCTGACAAGTAATATCCTTGCAGAGCCACTTTTTAGCCATTATTTTTAATGGGATCTTGGTATCGTGGATCATATTGCCGCAGTTTGACACATGTAATAAAATTTTCCCTTGAACAACACTTGCCCTCTAAAAGAAGAATAGTCCCTGCAGAGTTGTGTGCCTGGATGTGTTACAGGATGTACTGTGGGCATGCACACATGCACGGGAACTTGTCACCACAGCACCTGCATCCCGCCACAGCCACCGTTCAGAGAGCCAGCCCTGCCAGCCCCTAGATCACTGCTTTCTCTCTGTGGCTTCGTTTAACCCTTCCTAAGAGAGGAGACTAACTGCAGTTTTATCTTTAGCTGCAGTTAAGCTCTCGTGGAGAGGATGGTGAAGGGAGGACAGTGGCAGTGGGTGCTGGCTGTGCAGGACAGCTCGGGTCGGTGTGCACAGGCACCGGCACCCCCGCACACAGCCCTGGGGTGCCACCACCCCCGCGGTCCCGCACAGCTCCGTGAGGACACGACAGCCCCTGTCCCCGGGCGAGCACCTTCTCCTTCTCCCTGCCGCTCCACCGCTGACGGAACACCCACCAGGAGCACTCTGCCCCAAATTGCTCCAGCCCAAGTTAAAACTCCACAGCGCAGCAGCTCCTGGGCTCGCAGCAGGGAGCGAAGGCAGCATAACTGGGCTGGTTTAAATTATTCACAACTGTCCTGACCCCTTCAACCTCATTACACCGACCCCGTCCCTACAGCTCCCACGGATCCATCCCAACTCCGCACCCTAGAGCATCTTCTTTTTCAGCGGCATCTTTTGTTTTAGGTTCTTTTCCCTCCCCGGCACCGAGCCCCCGGGGGCTGCCAGGTGTCTCTCCCGTTCCGTGGAGCAGGGGGAGCCTGGCTCTTACCTTGTGCAGCCCGAGGTGCGGGCGGTGCGGCGGCCGGGGCGGTGCGGCGCAGCGCGGCTCTGCGCTCGCATCTCCTCTAGCGCTGATGCAGTCCTGCCAGGCGCCGCATGCCAATGATGCAGCCCCGGGGATCCCAGCCCAGGAAGCCCAGCGCTGGGAGGGAGCCCAGCGTGTCCTACCTGCTTCCCTGCCGCCCCCAGCCCGGCTGCGGAGCCAGCGGGGAGGGAGCGTGCGGAGGCAGCGGAGGAGCAAGGGAGAGAGCGAGAAGCTGCACAGCAGGCAGGGGGAGAAAGGCAATGCTTGTGTAATTTCATCATGGTAATAAAATCCAACCCAGAGTCCAAGTGTTGCGGCTCTCTAGCAGAGTTCTTCATTACATGGGGGATTTTTTTTTTTTTTTTTGGTGTAATTGTTGACATACAGGAATGTTTCTAGCTGTAAGCACAGGGGAATCCCAGCATGGCTGGGCATCCTTCATCTCTCCATTTCATATATTAGACCATTGCTACATTTGAGACCCCTCTCCCCGGGATGGCTAGGGAAGGGGTATGTTTCAGACATAATGCTGGGAAAAGCCTGCTCTGTTTAAAATTCTCTTGTGTTTATAATTTGCGAGTTCATTGCCAGAAGAGTAGCAGGAAATATCCTACTGTCCATGCAATTTGGTGCTGGAAAGAGACCATGTGGACACAGCAGCATGGAGCATAGCCTGCCCTGGAAATCCATCCCCATCATTCTGTGTTATTAAAAGAGATAAGCAGTAACATGAGGAGGTGTCTTACTGAGGAACAAAGCATGCCGCTCCTGGGAAAGCCTTCCCAGGGCACATGGGGGGCATGTCCACACCCAGCAACATCTCTCCATGCAGAGGTGCCCAGATTAGTCCAGATAATGAGAGCAGTATTTTCACTGACAGATTCCCATTGCTGCTTCTGCTAACCTAAAACTAAAGAGCAGCATGGATCCATAGGCTTCCCAGACATGAAACAGTGGCAGATTTACACGGCAGTGGGAATTCCTTGTACTTGAGC
Source organism: Falcunculus frontatus (assembly GCA_013398115.1). NCBI lineage: Eukaryota > Metazoa > Chordata > Aves > Passeriformes > Falcunculus > Falcunculus frontatus. The sequence goes on along the minus strand of VZRV01010997.1, from coordinate 1,351,140 downwards.
AAAGAAGTGGGAGTGAAAACCCAGCCACCCACACTGACTCTGTCAGCAGGTGACATCTGGAAAGCCACTTTCCCATTCTGTGCCTCGGTTTCCCCACCTGTAAGCCAGCACTGGCACTACTGGCCCCTCCAGGATGTACAAGCACGAGAGATGTTACCCTTTTGGCTATTTCCAGCGTTCCTCCAGACACATACTCTGCCTTTCTTCCCTGTCCTGTATGTTACTGCTCCCTGTCAGCTCACCTGATTTGAATCTCCAGCTCAGGTGTGCTTGTAATAATTGACAGTATTCCAAATTGGGCCTGTAAATTCTCTGTTTATCCGATGGCTTGCTGATACAGTTCCTGTGACTGCACTGGTGGCATCACTGCCATACGGAAAACGCAGTAGGTGATTAATTCAGATCTTTTTTTTTTTTACACCCACTCATAAAAATTGGAACTCGAATGTGAGGTTCAGCTTTATTCTCCCTTGCACAGTACATTAGCTTAATTGCATTTTGTGTTTGGTACAGTGCACCGATCACTTTGATGTGGGAGCACTTCAGAAGTCAAATTATTACCAGAACTCCTGCACATTACAGGCCAAGTATCAAGGCCTTGGCAAAGCTAAAAAGAGCCAGTCTATCACCGTGCCACTGAGCACTGCTTACTTGCCTGTTGCTGCTCCTCTGAGTCCTCCAGCTCATTAATACTTCAAATTCCTCTAATCACAGGAGCTCTGTTTGCAGATGTCAGAGCCACACGTGGGTCATGCTCAGGAAGCACAGCACCCTTCATGCTGTGTTCTCCTGGAAAGGGCTTGGGACAGTCCCAGCTCCACCCCAGCTGCTGCTGGAAGGAGGCTGCTCTGCCTCATGTCACCTTCCACTTGCAGGAGGGATTGGAAGAGAGGAGAGACGTGGCAGGCTGGCCAAATGAGCACCCCAGTCTCCCTGCTGGGCTTGTCTCCTTTCCCAGAAAAGTCCCTGCATCCACCTACTGCTTCCCATGCAGCAGAGATCTAGTTTGGGTGAGTTTGTATTAAACCTCACTGCAGCATGAACAGAGAGGGAGGCAATAAATCTAGGAGGTGTTCTTTGCCAGTGCACTGTGATGATCAGAGTTTCTAATTACCTCTGCACCCTCCTGTGCTCTCCCTGTTAATCACTGCTGCCCGTATCCAGGTACCTCAGCCAGACAGAGCCATTTTCCGTGGTGCCATATGGTGCCAGCGGGGAACCTCACGGGCTGCCTCACATCCAAGGCAGCAGGACAGGGAGGCCGAACATCTTTCTGTTCAAAAGAGCACATTAATGAAATCTGCAGCAATCCGACTGTCTCAGAGCTGCAAGGAGCAAATGGAAAACAAAGCAGAGCTGCAATGAATAAGTACCTGGCATGGAGATGGATAAAATTACATAAGCTCTTATATCCCAGGGAAATAGGAGACTGCGTAAAGGCTGACCATGAAGGTGTACTTATCAACACAGTTATGCAGGCAATGAGGGCTTGCTCTAACCCCATAAGCTCACTGAGCACAGTGGAAAGCTTACAGACCTACTGTGAAGCAGGGTGGGATGGCAGACCTGGCCAATCCATGTGAATGGAGTAGAGCCCCACAGTCAAAAATCAAGCCATTTTCCTCTTTTATCCCACCTCAGAGGTTTCTCTTTTGTCTCCTTGCATGAACCAGCCACCAGGGACCCTTGCACTGAGGTGCAGAGCTGGGCAGAGCGGGGCACCCTCCTTCAGCAGTGCTCAGATGCTGTGGGGAAGGTGTACAAAGCAAAATAAGAAGTCAAGCGGTGAAGGAGCAGCCTCTGGGATTGCTCACAGGCTTTGGAGTGAAAGGAAGGTAATTAGAGGGAAAGCACGGCTCTAAAAATACACAAACAATGCATATTTCATGGCTCTGCCAGAGCCATGGCTTACATGCCCGGGCACTTGCTGTGAGAGGCACTGGGCACCACAGGGTGCTGAGCAAGCAGGGGATGCTCAGCTCAGGGCTTTTGGGGTTTTTTTTTTTAGGTTTTCAGGGCCCCCTCCACACACAGACACTCACATACATGTGGGGGTGCACACACTCACACCACCCACACACACACTCGAGTGTCCCTCTCTCCTGCCCTCAGCCCTCCCACACAGCCTGCATGAGCAGCCCCAGCAGATCTGTCCCTGGAGGTGTCCTTGTCCAAACAGGAGCCAGGAGAAACCAGCTTTAACATCTGTCAGGGGTTAAACAAGTCTGAGGGGTCAGGATTTGAGGCTGGGGGCTGCAGGGTGGTGGCAGCAGGAGCTGGGCATTGTCACCTCTCCAAGGTGTGCATTGACAGCAGGCTGGTGGCTACTGCTCTCCACTGGTGGCAGCTGTCCAGCCAGAAACAGCCCTTACCTCTCCCTTCCTCCACCACTTCTGCTACTGAAATTTGCTTGCAAAAGGCAGAATCTGGCCTTGATGGAAGGGAGAGTCCCAGGCAATATTCGATTGCACTTGCTATTACACCTGATAAGAAAGATTAGTAATGCAGATAACAAATACAGTGCAAAGAGCTACACAGGCATTAAGTCTAATTGTTGGTATTGCTGCCTGATCGCTGGCAGATATGAATAAAATGCATATGGAATCAACCTGGATATCAATAAAATAGCTGTCAGTCCTCTGGGCTGTGGGTTTGCTGTGAAGGGATTGTGTTGCCAAGACCCAAAAACAATTTAGGAGGAGAGAGCACACGGCAAAGGGCCGGAGCCACACCATGCCACATTGCCTCCTGCCAGAAAGAGACAGGGCTGCTGCCTGGTCTGAGGAAAAGGCCAGCTTAAAGTGGGGGAAAAGGGGTTTTACACTGAATACACAATGTGAAATCCTGCAGAAGTCAGGGTTTGGGTCTGTGAAAGCTTTCCAGGCCCACAGCTTGGATGGGGTGTGTGGATACACACACACAGACACCCACTGGATGGGCCCTGCTGCTGCTCAGTGCTGCTCAGGAGCAGCAGACCCTTGCTGGGTGCTGTGACTCCTGCAGCACCAGCCTTGCCACCCACATTACCAATGAGCTGCATAAAAGGAGAGATGAATTACTGAACGTAGGAGAAATGAGGGAAAACACCTCAATGCATTTCATATTTTCCTCCAAAATTCGGAGATTTTCTGATTAAGGCTCTGTTTTCACAAAGCATAATAATACTTTTTCCCCTTAACTTAGCCTGTTCCTTTCTGCTTGACATGAGCTCCTGATTATCATGGCAACCCAAAGGGCTGCACAGCTCGTGGAAAACCAGGAAATCCCAGCAGCAACTGCACTCCTGAATGTTGGTCCTGTTGCCTTCTCAGAGAATGTGCAGGCTGCAAAACGCAAACTGCATTTGTGCCCTCCAAGCCAAAGGGGCTCCCAAACAATCTAAAACCCACATGACACCAGTGATGCTGAGATTTCAGGGCAAAAGTGCAGACACCATGGCAATATCAACTTACCTGAGCTGGAAAGCTGAGCTGAAGAGGCTGTACCACACTAGAAAAACGGGAAATTAACATCATGGCAAATACTTCGCTGAAAACTATTTGTGGCATAAAAACTTCAGTTTTCCAAAGAGCCAGTGCTCCTAAAAGGTGCCACTGGTGCGTGCTGGGACAGGCCAGGTGATGTGATGTCAGCTGCTATCCATCAGCAGCACCATAGCCTTTAAGGGGTTCAATGTAAAGAGATGAGGGGGCTTCAATGTCTCTAATCCAGCAGAAGCCGTTCTGTAAAATGGTCCTGAGTGGAAGAGCTTGGGGACTTTGGCAGGTCTTGGTGTGAGGGCCAAGCTAATGAGCACAGCAGGACCTGTGCTGACTACACTGGACCAAATACATTACTTAAGATCTGTATCCCCCAGCTTCACCTTAAACATTACTGGGGTTTTTTGTCCCCCTTTTCTCCCCTCTTTCTCTAATGGTTCTGTTCTAGGCTGAAAATCCCAAGTGCAAGCACAGGGAACCATTAAAGAGCAGCTCACACATCTTTTTTCTTCCCTTATTTTCATCTTTCAAAAAGAAGGAATATATTGTCAGGTTAACTCTGACTTTGCAGAGCTCTAATGAGTTAGTCAGAGTTTATTTATGTGGAAAGGATGAATGGTTCCCTACATGTTAATAGCACAATCAGCAGCAAACCCCTCAGCATTAATATTTAACATCCTTTGTTATGCACATGCCTGGCTGTTATTCAGAGAGGGCTGAGTCAGGAGAGCAGAAGCTGCTGGGAATTGAATAAGCATTATTTGTGGGGTTTCTCTGAGTGGAAAATGGAAAGTAGAAAAGACATTGTTTTTATGTATGGCAGCCCAATTGTCAAGAAACTGCATTTCTGGATAGTGTATAAAACATGCAAGGAACTGCTGCAATGGAACTCTGTGGCTTTTTGCATTACCTGATTTCTTTAATGTCATTGCCTGCTTGCTCTTGCCTTGTACATGCACACAGGTACGAATTTTATGAGGCATAAGGGAGAAGATATAAGAGACCAAAGCCAACACACATCCCCTGCAAATTCATGATTATTCATGTAACAGCAAGACAGAGAAATCTCAGAGAAAGAACCAACCTTGCACATCCATAGCACAGCCTTTCTCCCATCTTTTATCCAGATTTCCTATGAGTTAGACAACCAAGTAAAATAAGAATGTGAATCCTACATCATCAGTACTTCTTCTCTTTTATATACACAGACAAATATATTAACTCTATATAAAATATCAAATAAATATTAATCTTAAATCTGTTCTTTCTCTGCACCCGCTGTGATACAGCTGCCAGTTACAGATGGTTCCATCCTGCTCCCCTGTACAGAACAGATATCAGCAGTGTTTTTCCAGACAGCAGAGCTATGGCTGTTTTTCAATTTAAATTGCCCATAAATGCTCCACTTCCCGTATTTCCATGATTACTCTGTAACTATAGCAAATGGCCTATGCCTGGTGTGCAGTAATCATTTCATCTGAGTGATTTTTAGGAACACTCTTTTAGATGTGGGCATCTAAGGGATAAGAAAATGTGCTATATTGCATGACAGAGAAATTAAATACAAAGCTGTAATTTCAGATGCAAAGGTTCAGGTTTCAGCTCTTTTCTTAACTCATCTGGAAGAGCCTTTATCCTTGAAGCTGTGCTTTCTGGGGAATTTCCTTAAGGGAAGCAGAGGGGCCTCTCCCTCCCTCGATAAATGGCAGAGGAAAAAGGAGCTTTGGTATTTTCAAACAAATTCACCTTAGCTGTTCACTCATGTCTTTGCTTCTCATCCTGTGCACAAGGCTGCTCGACGCTGGGTCAGAAGGGACTTGAGTGAGTTTAATGTGCACAGGACAGGAGCCTTGTGGGCAGAAGGCACCACAGCCAGGCTGCTTTCCAGCAACGCACCTGCACGGGGAAAGGGATGGGGAGATGTTTTCATAGGATGCAGCTGGAGATGGTGCGGAAAAAGAAAGAATTGCTGACGATCCCAAAAACATTCCAGGTATTTGCACCACCGGTTTGTAACTTCGTGGTATCACCGACCACCACCGAGGCTCGATGTGAACTGCTCAGTGGGCAGAAACTAGGTGTAAAAATGGAGAGAAAGGGGGACACTTCCCTGAGTAGAAGTGAAGAGGAGGTGGAGGAGAGCAGAGAGAAGCATCGCTCTGGAAGCACAGGGAGGCAGCGAGGAGCCAGCGGCTGCCGACAGCCGCGCTGCAGTGCCGAGCCGCCTACGGCAGGGGGCAGCAGAGGGACGGACGGACGGAGGGACGGACGGAGGGACGGACGGAGGGATGGACGGAGGGATGGACGGAGGGATGGACGGACGGAGGGATGGACGGACGGACGGAGGGACGGACGGAGGGACGGACGGAGGGATGGACGGACGGCGGGGTGGAC